>OY856186.1:450572287-451134603 GCA_963693315.1 Diogma glabrata | reverse complement strand
AATATTTAAAAAATTTTTAAGGGTAGTTTTCTCCCTTATTTTGAGGTTTTAAAGTTTAAAATCATTTTTTTCGGATTGTATGACACGTTTTTTTTTAAATTTTTTTTAAATTTAGTTTGAAATATGCACTTTCAAATAATTTTATCGCGTGATGGAAGTAGTATCGATGTGAGCGCTAGAGGGCGCTGAATTTAAAAAAAACAAGGTTTTCACGTAGTTCTAAAACTTTATGATTTTTTTTCTCGGAAATAGCTCCATGTAGGAAAATTTTAAACATATCAATTTTGATTTAAAATTTTACGTAGATTACGAATACATTTTTCGATTTTCAAAAATCATCAATTTCAAAAACATTAGCCGCCATATTGGTTGCGCCATTTTGAATTTTAATAATTTGACCCTGAACTTGGATTTATTGACCATGACTCTCTTATAATATATTTTTGAATTTTAATTTTCATTTTACAGCACAAGATATATCGTGAAAACTGGTTTTTGGGGTGGTTTTTAACTTTCAGCGCCCTCTAGCGCTCACATCGATACAACTTCCATCACGCGATAAAAATTATTTGAAAGTGCATATTTCAAACTAAATTAAAAAAAAAATTAAACAAAAAAAAAATTAAAAAAGAAACGTGTCATACAATCCGAAAAAATGATTTTAAACTTTAAAACCTCAAAATAAGGGAGAAAACTACCCTCAAAAATTTTTTTACTATTTTTATCGTATTCTATGGAAAAAATTCCAACGAATATATATCCCAGCGAGCACATAGTAGCAGAATTCAGTAGCACGATAGTAGCATAACAGTAACATATCAGTAACTTGCAATTTTAGTAGCATAATAGTTACATAATAGTAGCACAATGGTAATTTTCTCATATCGGTAGCAGAAGTAGTCACACAATGGTAGCATAGTGTTGTGCGGTCGTGTGAAGAAATTTGGAGTAGCATAACCGGTAGCAGAAGAGTAGCATAATGGTAAAAAATATTGGCAGCACAAGACAGTAGAACAACAGCTGCTTTTCGGTAGGCTAACAACGGTCGCACAGCAGAGTACAACTTCAATTGAATATCGGTAGAACAACAACGGTCGCACAACAGAGTGGCACATGAGTTGCATATCAGCAGAATTAGCACATCAGTCGGAAATCGATAAAACTACAACTACAAATCAACAAAATTTTCTATTCATTTTTTCAATTTAGGGTTTAATTAAGGGTTTAACTTAAGGGTTTAATTTTTGTTACGTTGTTAAAAGAAATATATATGAATATATAAAATGTATGGAAATAAAAATACAAATTTTTGAAATAAAGTTAATATCTTTGAATTTTAAATTTTATTGTTTTTATTACCACATTTTAATTGTGCATGGAATTTTATCTTTGTTGTGCTACGAAACTAGTTTTTTGCTTCGAATTGTAAGTATAAACCTGTATATTTAAATTTAATATTAAGAAAAAAGATAAAACTTAAAAAAACCAAACTTATTGTATGGATAAAAATACGGAGAGTATGATTTAAAATCTGATATACCAACGTCCAACGGCATTATCCTAGTTTATCCCCCCAAATAGATTTGCGTTTTTTTTCAGATAAATAGAAAGATTAGGTCCTCTGCATCCTAATTATGAAAAAAAATTTGCGGAAATGAGGGGGTCAAAAGTTATAAAGGATCAAACTTTCAATTTTACCTTGGTCCCCCCTTTGGTTTTTTAGACTTTGAATTCAGTTTTTAAATTTTTTTTTGACTCAATTCTGCGATCTTACACAATTTCGATCAGAGATAGCACCGACCCCCCAACGCGACCCACCCCACGCGCCCCCCCCCAAACGCGCCCCCCTCGCGCGTCCGCGGCGCAAGGGACGCGGAAAAACGCGAGGGGGAGGACGCGGGGGGGGGGGGAAGCGACGCGCGGGGGGGGTCGGTGCTATCTCTGATCGAAATTGTGTAAGGTCGCAGAATTGAGTCAAAAAAAAATTTAAAAACTGAATTCAAAGTCTAAAAAACCAAAGGATGGAACAAGGTAAAATTGAAAGTTTGATCCTTTATAATTTTTGATAAATAAAAATAAAAAAAAAGAAAAAAAAAAAAACTAAAAAAAAACCAAAGGGGGGACCAAGGTAAAATTGAAAGTTTGATCCTTTATAACTTTTGACCCCCTCATTTCCGCAAATTTTGTTTTTCATAATTAGGATGCAGAGGACCTAATCTTTCTATTTATCTGAAAAAAAAAAACGCAAATCTATTTGGGGGGATAAACTAGGATTGTACCAAACTATTTCACTTTAAAAAAAAATCATATAAGTAAATGGCGTTTAATTTTTTACTATAATTTTGACAGATATATGTATTTCGTTTCTGTATTTTATGATTTGCTCTATAGCTAAGAATCTAGATCCAAAAAAATCCTTTTAGGGCAAAAAGATTCCTTTTTTTGGCCAAATAAAACACGTAATGTCAAAAAAAATTGATCTGAGAGCAAAAAGTGTTAGAGCAATGTTTTGGTAAAAAGAATTTGACATAAATAATTGTTATTTCTGTGTTACTATAGTTACATTATTATTATTGTTGGAATAAATTTGAAATGTTTGAGTCTATATAATTTAAAAAAAACTACAGTATTGATAAATCGAAATGCTATAAAATCGAAATTTTTATGAATAAAAAGTAATCATTTTTATGTTATTTAAAAAACAAATAATAAAAAATAGTGTCCAGTCCGGGAATCGAACCCTCGACCGTTCTCAAATTTAAATACATGGAAACCAGGTGCTTGAAATGTTTTTATATAATTTGATATAAATTTTCATATGTAATTGTTTATATGGCAATAAATTAATTATACTCGTGACTTTTTCATAAAATCAATGTTTTTTCATTCTCCCAAACTTAAGCATCAACATAATATTCATAAATAAATTGTTGTAAATAATCATTTTAAATAGACGAATTGTTGATGTTGCTGTTTAGTACACAGAGGTCTGGGGATCGAATCCGGGTTAAGTCTAAAAAAAATAAAAATAAATAGTAGCATTTTATCCCTAACAAGGCACTTCATAACTGCTGTTGCCATCCCTCCCATAAGTTACATACATAACAGACAGCTACCACAACCGGTTGAAGAAACAACAAAATTGACATCAATTCTATATATTAAAAAATTATATGATCAAACAAAACACATGATGTCCAAATATAACGTCAAAGTAGTTGGTAGAAGTCATCGTAGTTTAAAAAACTTATTATCCACAAGGACCGCATCTCAACAAAATTGGAAACAAATGTTGTTTATAAATTCAAGATTTTATTAAGAGTTTAGCAATGGATCTAACCATTATGTAGTTTAGAATTCTAAGACACTAGAAATGAATGTATTCAATTGAATAGAATGAAAAATTGCTTTGAAAAGTGAAAGATCCGTAACAAAAGTTTTATCTCAATTCCGGTCGGTTCGGGGAATCGAACCGGCGTCCCTCTGATCAAAGTTTATATGGTTAACCATTTAACCAACTCGACCAGCGACGAGATTTTGTTGTTGTTGTTTATAAGGATGTTGTTTATAAAGTTTCTTGTGATTGTGGAAAGAGTTATATTGGTCAAACCAAACAATATATTTACAAAAGAGTTAATCAACACATTTATGATGCCAAGAAAAACAATATTAATCAAAATAAAAGTACTTTATCAAATCACTTAAAAGATACAAATCACCAAATAAGCATGAATAATGTTAAAATAATCGCAAAAGAACCATATTATCGTAAAAGAAGTATTTTAGAAATGATCCAAATTAAAAAGTGTAGAAATTTAAACAAACAAGACGACACAAAATATTTGGAATCATCATATGATAATATTATTTTATAAAATTAATTTTAAACATTTTTTTTTATTTTTCATCAAATCACCTTTTAAAAAACCTTCAGTTTATAATAATGTTTGTTTTTTCATTTCAATTAATTTTTTTTGTAAATTTGATAGTCCTTGAAAATGAACAAGAAATTTGTTGGAAACGTAGGGTAATTAATAAATAAATTAAAAAATTATAAATTGGCTATAAAGAATAAAAGAATTTTGATATATATATATATATATATATATATATATATATATATATATATATATATATATATATATATATATATATATATATATATATATATATTCGTAGACATTTTTAGTTCTACGAAGAAATTACATCATGATTTTAATATTATTTTTTGTATTTACAAATTATGCGAATTATGAATAAATTAAGTAATTGGTTTTTGTTTGTTTATGTTTACATATAAGTTTTTCTTTGGTTTACTGGGTTATTGGTGTGATTTCGATATTGTTGTTGTTGGTAGTTTTAGATATTTATATTGTATATCTTTGTTTATGTTTGATAATGTATGATAAAGATTGTATATGAGTTTTTCTTTAGTTTATTGGGTTATGGTGTTGTTGTTGGTAGTTTTAGATATTTACATTGTATATCTATGCTACAATATATATATATATATATATATATATATATATATATATATATATATATATATATATATATATATATATATATATATATATATATATATATATATATATATATATATATATATATATATATATATATATATATATATATATATATATATATATATATATATATATATATATATATATATATATATATATATATAATATATATATGGGGCATTCCACGTGAAGTGGGACGACCAAAAATTTGTTTTTGCCCAAATTTTGGGAATTGAGAGCACTCTATTAGAAAACGATTTTGTAAATTTTTTTGAATTTTTGGCCAACCCCTTTGCCGTCGGTGACGGTCACAAATTTGAATTTTTTTCGTGAAAACAAATTTTTTAGAAATATATTAATTCGTTGAAATTTTTTCCGTAGAATACGATAAAAATATTTAAAAAATTTTTAATGGTAGTTTTCTCCCTTATTTTGAGGTTTTAAAGTTTAAAATCATTTTTTTCGGATTGTATGACACGTTTTTTTTTAAATTTTTTTTAAATTTAGTTTGAAATATGCACTTTCAAATAATTTTATCGCGTGATGGAAGTAGTATCGATGTGAGCGCTAGAGGGCGCTGAATTTAAAAAAAACAAGGTTTTCACGTAGTTCTAAAACTTTATGATTTTTTTTCTCGGAAATAGCTCCATGTAGGAAAATTTTAAACATATCAATTTTGATTTAAAATTTTACGTAGATTACGAATACATTTTTCGATTTTCAAAAATCATCAATTTCAAAAACATTAGCCGCCATATTGGTTGCGCCATTTTGAATTTTAATAATTTGACCCTGAACTTGGATTTATTGACCATGACTCTCTTATAATATATTTTTTGAATTTTAATTTTCATTTTACAGCACAAGATATATCGTGAAAACTGGTTTTTGGGGTGGTTTTTAACTTTCAGCGCCCTCTAGCGCTCACATCGATACAACTTCCATCACGCGATAAAAATTATTTGAAAGTGCATATTTCAAACTAAATTAAAAAAAAAAATTAAACAAAAAAAAAATTAAAAAAGAAACGTGTCATACAATCCGAAAAAATGATTTTAAACTTTAAAACCTCAAAATAAGGGAGAAAACTACCCTCAAAAATTTTTTTACTATTTTTATCGTATTCTATGGAAAAAATTCCAACGAATATATATCCCAGCGAGCACATAGTAGCAGAATTCAGTAGCACGATAGTAGCATAACAGTAACATATCAGTAACTTGCAATTTTAGTAGCATAATAGTTACATAATAGTAGCACAATGGTAATTTTCTCATATCGGTAGCAGAAGTAGTCACACAATGGTAGCATAGTGTTGTGCGGTCGTGTGAAGAAATTTGGAGTAGCATAACCGGTAGCAGAAGAGTAGCATAATGGTAAAAAATATTGGCAGCACAAGACAGTAGAACAACAGCTGCTTTTCGGTAGGCTAACAACGGTCGCACAGCAGAGTACAACTTCAATTGAATATCGGTAGAACAACAACGGTCGCACAACAGAGTGGCACATGAGTTGCATATCAGCAGAATTAGCACATCAGTCGGAAATCGATAAAACTACAACTACAAATCAACAAAATTTTCTATTCATTTTTTCAATTTAGGGTTTAATTAAGGGTTTAACTTAAGGGTTTAATTTTTGTTACGTTGTTAAAAGAAATATATATGAATATATAAAATGTATGGAAATAAAAATACAAATTTTTGAAATAAAGTTAATATCTTTGAATTTTAAATTTTATTGTTTTTATTACCACATTTTAATTGTGCATGGAATTTTATCTTTGTTGTGCTACGAAACTAGTTTTTTGCTTCGAATTGTAAGTATAAACCTGTATATTTAAATTTAATATTAAGAAAAAAGATAAAACTTAAAAAAACCAAACTTATTGTATGGATAAAAATACGGAGAGTATGATTTAAAATCTGATATACCAACGTCCAACGGCATTATCCTAGTTTATCCCCCCAAATAGATTTGCGTTTTTTTTCAGATAAATAGAAAGATTAGGTCCTCTGCATCCTAATTATGAAAAAAAAATTTGCGGAAATGAGGGGGTCAAAAGTTATAAAGGATCAAACTTTCAATTTTACCTTGGTCCCCCCTTTGGTTTTTTAGACTTTGAATTCAGTTTTTAAATTTTTTTTTGACTCAATTCTGCGATCTTACACAATTTCGATCAGAGATAGCACCGACCCCCCAACGCGACCCACCCCACGCGCCCCCCCCCAAACGCGCCCCCCTCGCGCGTCCGCGGCGCAAGGGACGCGGAAAAACGCGAGGGGGAGGACGCGGGGGGGGGGGGGGGAAGCGACGCGCGGGGGGGGTCGGTGCTATCTCTGATCGAAATTGTGTAAGGTCGCAGAATTGAGTCAAAAAAAAATTTAAAAACTGAATTCAAAGTCTAAAAAACCAAAGGATGGAACAAGGTAAAATTGAAAGTTTGATCCTTTATAATTTTTGATAAATAAAAATAAAAAAAAAGAAAAAAAAAAAAACTAAAAAAAAAACCAAAGGGGGGACCAAGGTAAAATTGAAAGTTTGATCCTTTATAACTTTTGACCCCCTCATTTCCGCAAATTTTGTTTTTCATAATGAGGATGCAGAGGACCTAATCTTTCTATTTATCTGAAAAAAAAAAACGCAAATCTATTTGGGGGGATAAACTAGGATTGTATCAAACTATTTCACTTTAAAAAAAAATCATATAAGTAAATGGCGTTTAATTTTTTACTATAATTTTGACAGATATATGTATTTCGTTTCTGTATTTTATGATTTGCTCTATAGCTAAGAATCTAGATCCAAAAAAATCCTTTTAGGGCAAAAAGATTCCTTTTTTTGGCCAAATAAAACACGTAATGTCAAAAAAAATTGATCTGAGAGCAAAAAGTGTTAGAGCAATGTTTTGGTAAAAAGAATTTGACATAAATAATTGTTATTTCTGTGTTACTATAGTTACATTATTATTATTGTTGGAATAAATTTGAAATGTTTGAGTCTATATAATTTAAAAAAAACTACAGTATTGATAAATCGAAATGCTATAAAATCGAAATTTTTATGAATAAAAAGTAATCATTTTTATGTTATTTAAAAAACAAATAATAAAAAATAGTGTCCAGTCCGGGAATCGAACCCTCGACCGTTCTCAAATTTAAATACATGGAAACCAGGTGCTTGAAATGTTTTTATATAATTTGATATAAATTTTCATATGTAATTGTTTATATGGCAATAAATTAATTATACTCGTGACTTTTTCATAAAATCAATGTTTTTTCATTCTCCCAAACTTAAGCATCAACATAATATTCATAAATAAATTGTTGTAAATAATCATTTTAAATAGACGAATTGTTGATGTTGCTGTTTAGTACACAGAGGTCTGGGGATCGAATCCGGGTTAAGTCTAAAAAAAATAAAAATAAATAGTAGCATTTTATCCCTAACAAGGCACTTCATAACTGCTGTTGCCATCCCTCCCATAAGTTACATACATAACAGACAGCTACCACAACCGGTTGAAGAAACAACAAAATTGACATCAATTCTATATATTAAAAAATTATATGATCAAACAAAACACATGATGTCCAAATATAACGTCAAAGTAGTTGGTAGAAGTCATCGTAGTTTAAAAAACTTATTATCCACAAGGACCGCATCTCAACAAAATTGGAAACAAATGTTGTTTATAAATTCAAGATTTTATTAAGAGTTTAGCAATGGATCTAACCATTATGTAGTTTAGAATTCTAAGACACTAGAAATGAATGTATTCAAATGAATAGAATGAAAAATTGCTTTGAAAAGTGAAAGATCCGTAACAAAAGTTTTATCTCAATTCCGGTCGGTTCGGGGAATCGAACCGGCGTCCCTCTGATCAAAGTTTATATGGTTAACCATTTAACCAACTCGACCAGCGACGAGATTTTGTTGTTGTTGTTTATAAGGATGTTGTTTATAAAGTTTCTTGTGATTGTGGAAAGAGTTATATTGGTCAAACCAAACAATATATTTACAAAAGAGTTAATCAACACATTTATGATGCCAAGAAAAACAATATTAATCAAAATAAAAGTACTTTATCAAATCACTTAAAAGATACAAATCACCAAATAAGCATGAATAATGTTAAAATAATCGCAAAAGAACCATATTATCGTAAAAGAAGTATTTTAGAAATGATCCAAATTAAAAAGTGTAGAAATTTAAACAAACAAGACGACACAAAATATTTGGAATCATCATATGATAATATTATTTTATAAAATTAATTTTAAACATTTTTTTTTATTTTTCATCAAATCACCTTTTAAAAAACCTTCAGTTTATAATAATGTTTGTTTTTTCATTTCAATTAATTTTTTTTGTAAATTTGATAGTCCTTGAAAATGAACAAGAAATTTGTTGGAAACGTAGGGTAATTAATAAATAAATTAAAAAATTATAAATTGGCTATAAAGAATAAAAGAATTTTGATATATATATATATATATATATATATATATATATATATATATATATATATATATATATATATATATATATATATATATATATATATATAAAAATATATATATATATATATATATATATATATATATATATATATATATATATATATATATATATATATATATATATATATATATATATATATATATATATATATATATATATATATATATATATATATATATATATATATATATATATATATATATATATATATATATATATATATAGATATATATATATATATATGTAGAAATATTATAATAAAAATCACAATTAGGTTAATGACTTAATTCAATTTTATTTAAACTCAAAAGTACATCAATGTTATAATATTTCATGTGTTCTCTTTTGCTGTCGGTTTTCAACTGAAACTATCGTCTCGTTTTCGTTGTTTCATTTCCCTCTCTCATTTTTTATTCCTACATTCGGCCTTCCTGCCCATCTTCCGACTCGGATGATGATTCTTCATTGACTTGAAACAATTTAATCCCATCAGCGGCTGCTGTTGTATGATTGGGACCTTCATGGTCACCTACTTTTTCCACTTCAAACCGATCACAACCCTTAACTTTGGTGATTCGGTATGGACCTAAAAATTTACGTCGTAATTTTAAGCGCGCCCCAAACTGGGTTCTTCTTACAGCCACTAAGTCACCGATTTGATATTTGAAAGCCTTTTTTCGTTTACGGTTATAGGTCTTTTTGTTTTCCTTTTGAACTTTTTTAATATTAAATCTTACATTTTCCCGTTCTTTGTCTCTTTCTTCCATGAACCTGTTTATAACTTCCTCTTCTAAAATTTTCTTTAGTTCTGGATCCGTGCTGAACTTCGTTTCCACTCCTAATAATACTTTGAAAGGTGATACACCAATGCTCCTTTGCGGCGTGGAATTTATAAATGTCTGGATATTGGCAACATGTTTGAACCATTTGTCAGGTTCCTTGATCGATAATTTAGTTAACATTGGGATCAATATTCTGTTCAATCTTTCCACTTGACCATTACCGCGCGGAACTCCCGTCGTGATTTGAACATGTTGTATCGCTTCCTTTTCACAGTACTCTTTAAATTTAGTGGAGGTAAAAGCTGTACCTCTATCTGACACAATTCTACGTGGATTGCCAAATATGGACGACTGTTTCATGAGCAGACTTAAAACTTCTTCAGTCCCCGTAGATTTTGTAGGATACAACCAAACAAACTTTGAGAATCCATCTATAACTGCGAAGATGTACTGATAATGTTTTTTGGTGGATGACAGCGGGCCTAGATGATCTACATGAAACGTTTGTAGTGGTGCGTCTTCTTTATCTATGACATTTAATAGCCCTTCTTGTTTTCCTGCTTTCCTATTTGACAAAATACATGGAATACAATTACTAATTACCGATTTTATCTTCTTCACAACGTTGGGTATATAGTAGTCTTTTGCTAAAATTGCTTCTACTTTCACTGCACTAAAATGTCCTCGTTCATGAGCTTCTTGAATTAGCTTTGTTTGCATCTTTTTAGGTACAACTATCACATCAATTCCATTTATAGTTTTAAAAAGAACATTATTTTGCAAAAAATAATCATTGAACACTTTGCATATTGCTTTCAATGATTCGTCTTTTTCTTGAGCTTTATGAATTTGACAGGTCACATCTTGTGATATAGTATTTACATTTACTTCGCTTCTGCTTAAGGCGTCTGCATGCTGCATTCTTTTTCCCGCTCGGTGTTCTATTTTGTAATTAAAATCTTCCAAAAACAATACCCATCGTGCTACTCTTAAACATAAATCGTTTTTCTTCATTGTTAACTTGAACGCTTTGCAATCGGTAATAATCTTAAACTCGATTCCAAGCAAATAGACTCTAAATTTTTTCAAGGAATAAATCACAGCCAGTACTTCAAGTTCGTAGCTGGAATATTTCTCCTCCGCTATGGTAGATTTTCTGCTGTAATAAAACACAGGATGCATCTTATCGTCATTTGGATCTTCTTGCATCAAAATTGCCCCAAAACCATAACTACTACCATCTGTGTGTAATTCAGTTTTACGGCCCTGGACAAATAAACTTAATACTGGCTTCTGCATCAATTCTCTCTTTAATTTCATAAAAGCCTCTTCCTGCTCCAACCCAAAATGAAATTTGTTTTCTTTCCTTAACAAGTCACTTATTGGTTTGACTACCTTCGAGTAACCTGGAATGAACTGCCTGAAGTATCCAGTTAGCCTAAAAATTGTTGTACTTGTTTGACGTTTGTGGGTTTTGGAAACCTTCTGCTTCAGTTTTTTCTTTCCCCGGTTTTATTTGCCCTTTACTAATTATATGCCCTAGATAGTCCACTTCTGCTACGAGAAATTTGGACTTCTCCAGTTTATATCCAAACCAAATTCTTCGCATATCTTTATCACTTCTTTCAGATTTTTTAATGCTTCATTTTCATTTTTTCCAGGAATTATTAAATCGTCCATATAAGTTAATACGATACCTTTCTTAATTGACTCACGAAAAATATCATTAATAAAGCGAACAAAAACTACTGGAGAATTACACATACCGAAAGGTGTTTTAAGAAATTCATATTGTCCATCCGGTACCACAAATGATGTATACTTTTGACTGTCTTTATGTACAGGTACATGGAAAAATCCATTTCTAAGATCGATTATACTGAATACGGCTGCTTCTTGTAATTCATCAAACTGATCTTGTATTAATGGCAGAGGGAAGTTGTCTCTTACTATAACTTGATTAATTTTTCGGTAGTCCACAAACAATCTTGAAGTTCCATTCTTCTTTTTCACTAGAACAATTGGACTAGCAAATTCCGAACAGCTTGGTTTTATAATGCCTTCTCTTAACCAGTCTTTTACAATCTGATCCACAATGAGTTTTTCTGAAACTGCGAGGCGTCTTGGATGCTGGTATATTGACTTTCATTTTTCAATATAATTTTGGTTTTCAACGTTAGTCTGTTTTACCGCTGGTAACGGAGTATAATTTCTAACAACTTCTTCTTAATTGTTTCTTCGACTCAACACTTTCGATATGGCTTAATTCAGCGTCAATTCGTCCTCTTCACTCAAACATATTTTCATTATTTCTATTTCATTATTTTTCTTGACTGTTATCACCCCTTCCTCAATACTTAATATACTTTGATTTAGCAGTTCATTTCCAATAATGCATTGATGCGGTAACATTTTTTCTGACACTACATG
Organism: Diogma glabrata; assembly: GCA_963693315.1. NCBI lineage: Eukaryota > Metazoa > Arthropoda > Insecta > Diptera > Cylindrotomidae > Diogma > Diogma glabrata. Next base: position 451,122,338 of record OY856186.1, on the reverse strand, counting down.
AATCATTGTATCAATATTTGTCTCGTCAATAGTTACTTTAGCTTGAAACGAACCAATCGTTTCATATTTATTTTCTCCAATTCCTGAAATACTAATACCACCACCATTCAACTTAGGTGCCCCAATCTTGAAATAACTACCATATGAAATAACATTGATATCGCTACCAGTATCTATTAATGCCTCAAATTCATGATTGTCTATTTTAATACCTTTCAAACTTCTGTTATCGCTTCGAATAAACATACTTTCAGCATTTCCATCTTTCTTACACTCATTAGATAAATGTCCGAACTGATTACATTTAAAACATTTTGGTTTTCTATGATGACATCTAAATGTAGGATGATTCTCAATCCACAGTTACCACAGGGTTTTCTAAAAGCTGTATCTGAAGTATGACCTTCACTTGGTTGTTTATTTACTTTAATTTCAGGCTTTGGCTTTATTTGATTTTGGATGCTGGATTTACTCATTTGCTGCTGCTGACTTACAATTTTTTATACACATTTAATTTTAATTTAAATCGTTTACCGTAGTAGCACCTAGCAAAATAATTTTGTTCGGATTCTCCGGTATTCCATTCAATAAATAGTAAATTCTCGATTTTTCGTCCAAATCAATTTGATTAGCCAGCTTTATGATGGCATACAGATACTCACGAAAACTTCAGTTGGTTTCTTTAAACGTTGTTGTAACTGTTGGTGAATTTCAGCAGTACTACTGGTTTCATGAAACTCTCAAGCAACTTTACTTTCAACTTTCCTCCAACTAACTATACTTTTTTCACTGTTAATAAAATCTTTAGCTGCTCCTTTTAATAATTTTTTCGCATACACCAACATTTTTAATTTAGACCAACTTAAGATGACTGCCATATTCTCAAAGTCATCAATCCATTTCATTAGTGAAACATCATTGGTACCGTCAAAATACTCAAGAGATTCTTCTACATCTTTGAACAAAAATGGTATCTGTCCCTTTTTAATATTATTCGACTTTAATGATTTTGGACACTCATCTGCATCACTTTCAGTTTCACTGGAAGTGTCTTGTAATTGACTTTAAAATGTTTATCTTCTATTGCGTGACTATGCGATGTGTTTTTCAATGGTTCCTTCACATTATTTTGATTAACTTTTTCGTTCAAAATAATTTCGCTATTATTACCTTCCAAATTTTCGAAATGTTTTTCCACACGTTTTAACATTGTCCCTCTTCTTTTTACGGACCGAAATCCTAAACTCTTATGTAATGCCGATAATTTTTCATTGTCCATTGATCTAACTTCCTCTATTTTTGACATTTGTGTTAGCTAATTTAATTTGATTTAACAATATTTGACGTTTCCTTCTGCTAACGATGTTTGTGTCTTCGACAAAACTGTTAATATCGACTTTTCACTGTTTAGACATACAATGACATTTGTTAGGCTTTGTATACTTATATACTATGACGTCACAGGGCGTTGTCTTTTTGTTTAACAAATTCACTTAATTTTCCCTGTTTTAACTTCGACTTAATTTTTTTTCTTATAACTTTAATAGTTTAAATACTTTACTATATTTAAAATAACTTTAGTCATTAACTTAAATCACTTTAGACTTTTACTTTGATTTTTGAAATAACTTTAGTCTTTTCTTACTTCCACACAAATATTATTAAACTTTTTAAGGTTTTTCTTCTTATATTTAAACAAAACTGATTCGTTAGCTTGTCCAAATCACGGATGAGCCCCCATTAATGTAGAAATATATTATAATAAAAATCACAATTAGGTTAATGACTTAATTCAATTTATTTAAACTCAAAAGTACATCAATGTTATAATATTTCATGTGTTCTCTTTTGCTGTCGGTTTTCAACTGAAACTATCGTCTCGTTTTCGGTGTTTCATTTCCCTCTCTCATTTTTTATTCCTACATATATATATATATATATATATATATATATATATATATATATATTATATATATATATATATATATATATATATTTATATATTACTATTATATATATATATATATATATATATATATATATATATATATATATATATATATATATATATATATATATATATATATATATAGATATATATATATATATATATATATATATATATATATATATATATATATATATATATATATATATATATATAGATATATATATATATATATATATATATATTTATATATATACATATATATATATATATACATATATATATATATATATATATATATATATATATATATATATATATATATATATATATATATATATATATATATATTATATATATATATATATATATATATATATATATATATATATATTTATATATATAATATATATATATATATATATATATATATATATTATATATATATATATATATATATATATATATATATATATATATATATATATATATATATATATATATATATATATATATGTGTGTGTGTATATACTTTATATTAGAATTATGTCTTTGATGTTGGTTGATAAAAAAAATGCACGTACGCAAACAATTTCGTTATCAACAAAAAATACGTGTTATCAAAAAATATGAAACAAACAATGTATTGTTGAATTTTAACGGGGAAGTCCATTAATTACAAAAAATAATATTTTAAGGTTTTTGATTACATTACAAAAGCTTACATTACTGTTGTCTACACTCTACAGTATTATTTTTTGATGTTACAATCATGATTAACATTAAGAAAAATTGAGCGTAAATTTATGTTAATTTCAATACAAACCCTTAAAAAATTAAACTTACTATGTAGTTTATTGCTATCACTTTTATAGTTTATGAAATACTAAACGAATTTGATAAAGAATTCAAAACTGAATTACTATCTTTATATTATGTATGAATTGTTATCAGTTGCAAAATTTTGAAATATCAATAATTTTATTGGTTAACTTTCGCGAAAATTTATTTTAAAAAAAATAAAAATCTAACCATTCGAAACATTCCGGCAAATCATTTCCGTACGCTGTTCGGATAAAGAAATCTCTCTGCATTCTGTTACTATGATAATATGTGCGATCGCGTCATTTTGGCTGTTTGGTTTAAGTATGTATTTCCATAGTTTTTTTACTATTCGATTTTTTTAACTTTAGGAGAATTATCTGTAACAGTTGTATCAGCAACTTTTTCGTTAGTGACAACTGGAAGCAACAAAATAAAGAATAACTTTGTCGATTGTTAATTAAACCTCAAATTTGAAATGCAATAAAAGTTAAATGTTTTCTAGCATTTCATTTCGAGAATAATAAATAAATAAACTATAAAGTAATATTTCTGCCGTTCATAAAGTTTCAAACTAACTTGATTCAGTTTCAACACCAACGGATTGCGTTAAATCTTTCAAACAGATGGTGACATCTAGCATGGATTGTACTTTAAGTAAATAAAATACTAAGACAAGAACGAATCAAGCATTCATTTGTAAATTCAAAACTTGTTTCTCATATAACGGATTCTGCCAAAACTGATCAATGGATAGACGATTCGTTTGTCCACTGAAGCTTAAGTGAACCCGAATCATATTCCACATCCAACGAATTATACTGATTGATTAATAAAAGTTTAGATAATTTCAAATCCTTCCAAGATTGTTTTTAGAGACGGATAAAATATTTACATCGAAAACAAGTTTTACATCTCCACTGAATAGCACTAAATTTCACTAAAATTTAAGCACACTAAATTTCTCTATTATATTATAAGAGGTTGGTCCATCCAAGATTGCTTTTTGGAATGGAAGAAATTTGGAAATTCAGATAACGTTCTATGTCCAAAGAACGGCGCAAAATTTCTTAGAACTATTTTTTTAATACAGAAAATATTGAACAACAGAAAGGTTTTGAACGACATCTTCACAGAGCTCCGACAAATCGAACTTTTGTTTCATATTCGATGGAATGGCCACAAATTTTACAAATATCATGATGTTACCAAATACATTATAATTATGGTCGCAAGTTGGCATTTTGGAGCACAGATTCAAACCCAGACTAAATATCCAAAACGAGAAAAAATGTATTATATGCACTTTTTACTAACCGCAACGGCCAATCTGACCCATGTTCCACTTCTAACGAATAACGCCAAACATTGCATAAGGTGGTTCTCGCAGGTGGTTTTGAAACAATATAGTCTGCTATTTGAAATGGGTGCAGACAATTTTCTATAGATAGAATAGTATGACATGTCCATTTCACATCATAATGTATGGAATGTTCATTTCACAAAGTTAAGGTCAATAGGGCTCGTGGTCGACATATAATGGTGCCAAATTTGGCATAGGTTATTATGGTTTCGTTCAATGGAAATTGATTTATTTTTATGGTTCGACTCCATCAATGATTTTTGTCTCACATTTTTTTGATTTGCCTTGACTAAATGTTCATTTCATAATCCAAATAAAGGACGGAGGAGAGTAAGTTCTTGATTAAAAATTTAGTCTGTATGGAGCAACATTTATGTGTGACGCAAAAATAGTATTGTAGTATAGTTTTTTTTGGTATTTCAACATTAGAACAATTTACAAATATAACAAATAAAAATATGGAGGGGTTGAAATCTCACATCTCTGAGATCTCAAGACTTCGGTCTGGGTTAAGGATTTTGATATTGTTTTCGGCAAAAACTTTTATGAGGACATGATTTTTAGTTTTGGGCAGCGATGTATATCAAACATAACTCTTTGTTAAAGTACAAGTATTTTTTATCTCTGTTTAAAAATTTATTACAAAACTAACACGAAACATCAATACGTTGCCGGTAAATTATAATCAAAATTCAAAAATTAGAATAAAATCAAATATTTAAACTTTTTCTATATTCCGATAATATTCCAAAAATTCTTAAAAATTCAAACTTTTCCAAAATTCTAAAAATATTGCAAAAATTATTACAAAATCAAATATTGAAAATTTTTTCAAAATTCCAAAAATTATAATAAAATCAAAAATTAAAAATTTTCAAACTTCTAAAAATATTCCCAAAATTCTCACTAAATCAAAAATTAAAACTTTTTCCGAAATCCTAAAAATATTGCAAAAATTATTATAAAATCAAAAATATAAAAACTTTTTCAAAATTCCAAAAATATTCAAAAACTGTAACAAATTCAAAAATGTCCATGTCCAATTTCGTTTTCAATTACATTTACGTCATAAAAACAGCTACATTTTTTTTTTCCAAAAAATTGGCTAAAAAAATAAATGAAATCATTTTTTGACACACTTAACATTATTATTTTGACAAACTTATAATGCCATAATTCTCAATAATAATAATAAAATTCATTTCAAACAAACAATTTTATTTTTTTCCAAAAAATTGGGTAAAAAAATAAATAAAAATCTTTCTTTTGACACACTTGACAACATTTTTTGACAAACTTATAATGCAATAATCTAGTTTTTGATCTCATATACCAATCTTTTCCATCAAGATTTCTCCAAATTTAATGTTCCTACTCGTAATCACTTAAAAATGAACGAGTTTTAAGCCAAAAAAATGAAAATTTGCTATTTTTGACACACATAATGATGTTTTTGACACACTTCCGGTACAGGTTATCGAACACAGCGTCCTTTCGGACATGTTCCTTGAGTATACCTATTTTTAGAAAAAAAAGTTTTTAGAAATCCCTCCAGCGGTTTTCCCTGCAGCGTAATATAAACAAGATAAATACATAATACATAAAACAAGAACAATACATATAAAATAAACAAACATGTTTTGTTTTATATGGGATTTTAAAAAAACATAAAAACATAACCATAATATGGAGTCTAATGACAGTGGAAAAATTCAACTTAAGTAAAAATAAATAAGTGATGAAGAAGTTTCAACTTTGAAATTGTTATCGCATCAACGGCGTAATCGATAGCGTGTCTGCCCAAGGATTCGAGCCGGGCACTGACGAGGGTAGGTTCGAATCCCATCCGAAACACGAAAAATGTGAATTGGAGTTTTTTTCTGAGAAACTTCAAACCATACCTTTGAATTGAAAAAATACCAATTACTTCTTTATTTACTTGAGTTTAATTGATCTCAAAAATCCAAAATAAATGTTTTGTTTTGTTTTTCATTTCATAGATTTATTTCAATATGGCGACATAAACTTTTACAGGAAAACTTGAATGAAATTATTTGAAATATTTGTAGTCGTGGATAAAATAGTCCCTGGATAAATAGTCCCTGGATAAAATAAAACAGTGCCTCCACTCGCTACGCACGTTCCGGGAAACTTCATCCTCGTGAAGAATTGCCTTCATTCTAAGCTCATACAAGAATCTACTATTATCCACGACTACTAAAGAATATATGCTTTCCATGCGTATGTCTTCCATTGTAATTGTATTCATTCCACAACTAGTGAATTTGATTAAAATTCTTTAACTGTTCTATAGTTTATTAAATATTCTCCTAACAAATTAAACAACAAACTTGTTTTGTTTTTCGCTATCTTTGATGTATTTATTTCAATATGGCGATACAAATTTTTGCATGAAAACTGGAAATTAAACGAAATATTTTACAGTCGTGGATAAAATAGCGTCTTGTATTCGCTTAGGATGATGGCAATTCTTCACTCGGATGATTCCCTCCACTCGCTATGCTCATTTCGGGAAACTTCATCCTCGTGAAGAATTGCCATCATTCTAAGCTCATACAAGAATCTACTATTCTTTATTTTTTGAGTTAAATGTATTTTTCAAGTCGAGTTCCTTGCGATTACTGGCTATTGGTAAGTGAGTCTTCAGTATAACCGTGGTAACTCGCAAATTGGTAACATTAATATAGTCTTCCTTAAATCGATTTAATTGTTTGAATTTTAGTTTCTTAAATGTCCGTAGCTTGTTAAATAAACTGGATCAAATTGAAAGACTTATTATATGAATGTTAAAATGAATGTTCTTTGTTTTGCTGAAACACATTTGGACACTCACATTCCTGATAGCGCTCTTGATCTAAATAGCTTCAAGCTATACAGAGATAATCGTAGGGCAGGGGCAGGTGGCGTTTGTATATATATGTTAAAAAATATATTAATTCGAAATTAAATTATTCTTATCTTAGCCGGAATGTCCAGGTTTTATTTGTTGAGCTTAGATTAAAGAACCACACAATTCTGTTGGGTGTAGTATATAAGCCACCAGGGGTGCACACAAGGGGGGTGTTTTCGGGTCGGAACCCTCCCCTAACCAATAATTTTTCACTATTTTTTTTAGATATTGTATAGAGTATAGTGATAATAAATTATAAATTAACGTTTCTGAATATGATACGTAGATACGATGCTAACTAGGGAACTAAAATTTGGTAGTACATATTGATTAATTTTCTTTGAGGATTTTTTGAACGCTAATTTTAAAGTATTGAGTATGGGTTGCTCAGTAAATTTAGTAGCTTTTTTCATAATAAATAGATATTTCTTTACATCTATCAGTTTTTACATCTATCAATTGGAATAAATCTTCCCATACCCACGTGAATTATTTTTGAAAAATTAGAAACAGAAATGTTCTAATTAAACAAATATCTGTAAGCCCCTGCCAATCTCTATAATCCCAAACAAGACTAGGATCAGATTCAATCTCCTTAAAGACTTATAAATTTAAATATGTGAAAATCAAATTATGATCTGTTATGATCCACCTAAAAGTTCTGATACTCTAAATTGTACCAACGAAAAATCATTCATTCTTTAAAGTCTGGTACTAAATCTTCTATCCCTCTTGTTATTGTGGTGATTTAATCGTCACTGACGCAACAAGAAAGCGTTGCTCGCGGAACGCTTTCCTTTAAACCCGTTTTGGAAACTCCTAAAGAAATGTCGCAAATCCAGTCTTCAGGAGTGAAAATGAAAGATTATCACTTACACCTCCTCTTACCCCAAATTTTCTACAAATCCTATAAATCTGGTATTTTTTTCCTTCATGCTAAAAGTTAGCCAATGTCCAGCCCCTCCCCAAAAAATGAACATTTTGCAAAATGTGATATTTCAAATTATAGATCAATAACCTTACTCTTAGTCATATCTAAAATATACGAGCAATATAGCAATATAGCAACACATATCCAAATTTTATGGAAGGCAATCATTTAATGTCTCACAGCCAATACGGTTTTCGAAACAACCGATCTATTGAACAATCTATGTAGCGTTGGAACAGCACACTTGAAAAAGGTAGTAAAACGTATGTTATCGCATTATACACCGACCAATACATTTCGGTATCCATCGATGGCTTTTCCTTTGAGTCGGAAATTATTAATGCTAGTTTACCCTAACGCTAATTTTTATTCTCCACTCTATTTTTTATTTATATAAACGCACTGTTGAAAATCACCAGTAATCCGAAAAATAGTTTTGCATATGATAGTACACTGCACTACAAAGCTGTGGTTTATTGGGAGTCACAATTTTCAACTGTGGTGTTGACTCTCGAATCGGTTGATGTTTTATTAGTTGATGTTTTATTAATCAGAAAAAAAATACAATATGTGTTTTTCTGTTGGTTTCTAATTAAAGAGTGATTTTTATTTTTAAACATAATTCATAAAAACTATCAAACAAATTGTAATTTTCATATGTAAGTTAATAAATTTGATGATGACATCAAAATAATTTACTTCTATACCACTTTGTTAACCTTGAAAAACAGTACAATTAAATTGTACTGAATTGCATAAATGATTCAACAATATATATAATTATGAGTATAGAAATATTTAGAATTAAGTAAATAGAATATATTTACGCCATGTCAAATCTGTGCATTGACATTCTGGGCCGCTAAAAACATGACATGGTTTTACCTTAAATTAGTTCACTGGGTCGATCGATTCTCGCTATGGCTGTTGGATTGGGCAATGATATTGTATGTTTATGTTGAATGTTGTTGTTTCGTCGACGATGATATTTGATACAATAGACGGTTATTATTAGAGCTACGACAGCGATTGATGTATATCCAACTGTATACTGATGTATATCATGACCCGTTAATTTGATGTTATTTTCATTGGCTCGCTGCTCATCAATTTGCTTTTGTAGATGTTCCAAATGAGTCTGTATTTTGTTGGATTGAGTAACCGTTTCAACGGTATTTGTTGGCATATATTCCGTTAAGTTTAATTTTGGAAACAGTACTCCCTTGATCTTTGTTGTAACCTTGCTCGTTGCTCTTAGAACCATTGTGCTACTCTTAGCTATGCATTGAGAATCCATTTGTAATATTCCTGTTTTGTTGATCTTGATGGTTGCTTGGTAACGATCACAAACAATGGTTAGTATCTTCTCTGCTGGCAGTGTATAAACCCAAGTATTGTTGTTAATGTAGGTCCATTTTTCAGCTGCAGGTTCCCTCAATAATATACAAACGTTTTCGTTTGTTGGAAGTGATTGTAATATCATCAGTTCGCACATTGTATCGCCGACAGTTGTAGTCCTATGTATTGGCCCCTTCAGATAGCAGATGTATTCCAGGTGTTGCGCTCGAATGCATTGACTGAAATCCTTGTCTGTGAGGTAGTAATACTGGTCCTTGTGTGCATTTATAACCATATAGTCCATTTGAGGTTGAATATGTACCATTTCCTTTTCTCTCATTACTGGCAATGGAAATGGCTTAAAGATGTTGAATCTCTCAATATCCAATAATGGCAAAGATACTTTAAATATGGCTAAATTATCTACTATACGGGCTTCACAAGTCATTATATGGTATAAGCTTCGAATGTCTTCTGGATTATTGCCAGTTGGTAATGTTACTCCATCAGGTAAATGTGGTTGAATTTTGTCTAATTCTTGTTTTAGTTGGTCCGGCAGAATCAAATTAGGATTCACTTTCTGCTCCTTGCTCTCTAATAATGTGTCAAGCAAGATATCCTGTGTTCGTTGAAAATTTGTCATTAGTGTATTTGATAGTGTTACTAATGAGAAAAATGCAGTAGCATCTGTTAGTTTACTCTTAATTATTTCATTTTCGTGAGTAAACTCCTTCCATTGGTCGACAATTTCTGCTTGTTGAGTTCTCAGAATATTTGTGGTTGTATCTGCAATTGATGTTTGAGTTTTTATCATGTTGACTATATGTTCTTCATTTGTTGCAAGCTGATTGATTCGATTATTAAACTCTTTAGCTGATTTGTCATCGAGAACTCCAAATAGATCATTTAGTAGATTTCCAATAAATGGTAATGGTGCATATCTTTTCATTTGATGATTAGAATTTGAAATTAGTAAATTCCGTTGTTCGATTTCATCAAGTGCATGTTTTAGTAATTTTATTTCGCTAATATAATTTGGTATATCCCTCGTTGAATTAAAATTTGTCAATGTCGTTAAATGCTGCACGCATGATCTAAAGTTGTTTAGTTGATCCCAATAGCTGCTCATATTTATATATACAATAATATTCCATTCATTAGTTGAAAAATGTAAGTTTCCCATTTCATGAAAATATAAACCAGGTGAGTCGGCATATTGTTTGATGGTATATGGTTCGTTTGCATTGACACTTGTAATCCCAATCAAACCTGTCATGGCTAGTAGTAATATCATAGCAATCCTTACGCTTCTGGGTGATTTGCGTTGTTTGGGCTCATCCTTAATGATTGCATCTGGACTGCTATTATTGGCTATTTCATTTTCTACGTTGTTCGTAGCGCTAATCATGTTATCATCAATTGGTAGTATACATATCTTATGAATTGGTCTTTGCACGCTTTTGTTCCCGTTGCATTTTAGCGTCACTACTCTAACATGGCCATCAGTTCCTGGATGTGTTTCAGAAATTCTGGCTAGCAACCATTGTGTTGGTGGCAAATTATTGTCCTTTATCATGACGATGTCTCCAATTTTCACATTTGGCATTTGTTTCTTCCACTTCATTCTTTGTTGTAGTGAAGTAAGATATTCCAATGACCATCTTTTCCAAAAATCTTGATATAATTTTTGAACCCGTTTCCATCGTTTGGTGATTGTTATTGCTTCCTCAGTAATATTTGGCTCTGATGGTGCGACCAATGGTTCTCCTACTAGAAAATGCCCTGGTGTTAGTGCTTCAATATCGTTTATGTCTGACGAGATTGGACATATAGGTCTTGAATTAAGACAAGCTTCGATTTGGGCGAGTGTAGTAGACATCTCTTCATAAGTTAGTGATGCTTCGCCTAATATTCTTCTCAAATGATGTTTAATTGATTTTACTCCAGCTTCCCACAAACCTCCTTGTTGAGGACTTGCGGGGGCGTTGAAATGGAATGTGATGCCGTCATTGTTAATATTATTCAATATTCCCGGCATGCATTCTTTATTGAACCTTTTGAAATCATCTCTCAATACCTTACTGGCTCCTTTAAAATTGGTGCCCCAATCGCTGTAAATGTGACGACAGCACCCTCTTCGGGCCGTGAAACGCTTTAGTGCTGCTATGAATGTTTGCGTTGTTAGATCACTAACTACTTCTATGTGAATAGCTTTTGTGGCCAGACAAACAAATAGCGCTATATATCCCTTATGCGTTTTTTTGCCTCGTCCTCTCGATGTTCTTAAGTGAATGGGTCCTGCGTAGTCAACCCCTGTGTGTGTAAATGGACGTGATGGTTGCACTCTTGCTGTTGGCAGATTTCCCATCAATTGTTCTGATTCCTTGGCTTTGTACCGGAAACATCGTATGCATTTGTGGATTACTTGTCGCGTGATGTCCTTTGCGTTTATAATCCAGTAGTTTCTTCTAATGAAGCTAAGTGTCAGTTGTGTTCCTCCATGTAGTGTTCTGCAATGCGCATCTTCGATTATTAGTTTTGTCACATAATGATGTTTTGGTAGTATGATTGGATGTTTTGTTTCATACATTAATAGTGAATGCTTTAATCTTCCTCCAACTCTCATAATCCCACCTTCGTCAATAAACGGATTTAGTTGAAGAAGAGATTTTCGTGTTGGTAACGTTTGCCCTTTCCTTAGGATTTTCAGCTCATCAGGAAAACTGACTTCTTGAAGAGTTTTTACAATAGTTTTTCTACTATCCCATAATTCAGATGTTTTCAACGGACCTGTTAATTTTTCATCTTTTTTCGTGCAGTTGTTTACAAAACGCTTTGCATAAGCTATTATTCTTAATAGCTTATTTAGTGTCTGTGATGAATATTTATTCAAAAAATCCTTTTCGTATGATGTTGTTAAAAAGGCTGCTAATTTCATTTTCTTCAAATCTTGTTCGGTCTCAAATTGTTTGAGCGGTGTGTTCTTCGTACCTGTAGTTTTTAGCCAAACTGGTCCTGACCACCATAGTTGATGTTGTTGTATTTCTTCTGGACCTACGCCTCGTGATGCGCAATCTGCAGGATTATCTTCAGATTTTACATGAGACCAGCATTTTGCTGGTATGGCATTTTGTATTTCTGTGACTCGATTCCCGACGAATGTTTTCCATTTATTCGGATGGCCTTGTATCCATGCAAGCGTAATAGTGGAATCGGTATAGGCAAAAATTGTACAATCGATCATTAATGCTTGTTGAACGTATTTTATCAATTTGGCAAGAAGTGTAGCTCCGCATAGCTCTAAACGTGGTAAACTGATTTTTTTTAGCGGCGCTACTTTTGTTTTGGCTGTAAGTAGCGTGATGTGAATGGTACCATTAACATCTATAACTTTGCTGTATATAAAAGCAGAATATGCATCCTCAGATGCATCACAGAATCCGTGTAATTCCAATCTTCCGGATCCATCGAAATTTATCCATCGTGGAATTTTAATATTTTGTATAGATGGTAGTTGTTGTTCGAATTTTTCCCAATAACTATTCAAATTTTTTGGGATTTCTTCATCCCAATCAATTCCTGTCACCCATATTTTTTGCATGAAAATTTTTGCAGATACGGTTACTGGTGCTAGCCACCCTAGTGGATCAAAAATTTTTGCGATGTTTGAGAGCACTCTCCGCTTGGTGTTAGGTTTTCTGAAGTCAGGAGTTTCCGTTGTCTTAAAACTGAATGTATCTGATAAAGGACTCCAATATATGCCTAATGTTTTTATAGTGGCACTATCCTTTATTTCTAAGTTTTTTATTTCTCTGCGGTCATTTGGAATATTTTCCAAAATTTCATTGCTGTTGCTGGACCATTTTCTGAGGTTGAATCCCCCGCGTTTTAGTAGATCTATCAGTTCTTGTTGTAATTTTACTGCTTCTTTTATGCTATCTGATCCTGACAAGACGTCATCTATGTAAAACTGTTCCTTGAGAACTTCAATTGTTTTTGGTTGGAATGAATCTTTTTCATCGTTAGCTAATTGTTGTAACGTTTTTGTGGCTAAATATGGTGCTGATGCGGTCCCGTATGTGATTGTTGTTAATTTATACTCTTTTACTGGCTTACTCGGTTCATTTCTCCACAATATTCTCTGCAAATCCTGATGTTCTTCTGCTACTTTGATTTGACGATACATTTTCTCAATATCAGCACTGAAAACGTATTTGTAAATTCTCCATCTCAACACAATTGAGAATAAGTCTTGTTGTAAAGTCGGGCCGATCAGTTGTAGATCGTTAAAGCTCAATCCTGATGTAGTCTTCATCGACGCGTCGAAGACCACACGTACCTTTGTTGTTGAACTGGATTCTTTGACAATGGCATGGTGTGGTAAATAATTTTTTTCTAGTTGATTTTCTGATGTTTTTGCAGGTATCATGTGTCCTAATTGTATATATTCGTTCATAAATGCGTGATAGTCCTGCTTTAGCTTTAGGTTTCGTTCCAACCGCTTTTCAACTTGTATCAACCTCGCCATGGCTTGCTTTTTTGAATCACCCAGTATTCCTTCTTCCTTTAGAGGTAACTTTACTTCATAACATCCATTGACTAATCTTTTCTTAGAATTCTCGTACATTTCTTCACATTTTTTTTCTTCTAATGAAAGTTGTTTTTTGGGATCTATTTCTTCAATTTCCCAAAATCGATTTAATTCTTCGCTGCAATCTAAATGAACCATCATATTTATGGTATCATGTGATCTTGATGTTGATGATGGCCCACTGATGGTCCACCCTAAATTCGTCTGTTGAGCGAACCATTTATTTTTATTTGTTACAATCCCAGGAAGAATAATTTCTCCGTAATAATTTGCTCCAATCAATATATCGATTGGTCCAGAGTTATAATATGTTGGGTCTGCCAATATTGTGTTGTTGTTGAATTCCAGTTCTTGTATTGATGTTTGTGGCATATCGGCCGATATTACGGTCATTACTTGTGCTTCTGCATTTAAAATGAATGTTGAAGTGTACCGAGGCTTAATCGTGAGATAAACCTTGTGATGTGACTGTCCTGACTTGGCGTTTGCTATACCAGATACAGACACGTTACTTTTGTATTTTCGTAGCCTTAGTTGTTGTACAGCTGCTTCCGTTATAAATGTTCCTTGGGCACAAGGGTCAATCAAAGCTCTAAACAATTCAAAATGTCCATCGCTTGCCAGAACTTTTATAAGTGCTGTGGCTAACAATACGTTTTCTTCATTTTTTGTTAAGGCTGCAATAATTTCATTTCGATGTAAAATTGTGTGATGGTTTTTATTGCAAATTTTACAGTTATTTTTTGATGTGCATTTTGTATCTGTATAATGATGTAAGCAGACTTTGCATAGTTCTACTTTAGATACAAACTCCACTCGTGCTTTTGCTGACATGTTAAGAAAATTTTGACATTCCGTAATGAAATGCTCTCTTTTGCAATATCGGCAATGGATGCTGATTTGCGTATTGTATCCCTGGAGACTTTTTCGTTGATGTTGAAATTTTGAAATGGTTTGGCTCGCCTGATGTGGTTTAAAATCCTTTGCAATGCCATCTCTCTTGTATTTGTATTCCTTAATTAGTTCTAAAGATTGGAATCTTTTCTCTAAAAAGGTGAATAAATGTTCTAATGAAGGGATTTCTTTCGGATCGTCCAAGCTTTGTTCATATAGTTTGTGTGTTTCCGTATCTAATTTTGGCAATAATAGTTCTAATACCAAAGGTCCCCATGCATCAGTGTCGATACCAAGATTTTTAATGCACTGTAGAGATTCTTTTGCGGTGTCTACCAATTTTCTAATTGATGATGATGCTTCATTTTGGATTGTTCCAAAGTTTAATAGCCTCTTGATGTGTGATGAGACTAATATTCGCTTGTTGTTATATCTTGCGTTAAGCGTTGCCCATGCTGTTTGGTAGTTGTCTTCTGATGTGGTGAAGTGTTTTAACAAATCAGCTGCTTGATCTATTACATGCGTTTTTAGGTGGTGCATTTTTGTGGCATTTCCAATTTCCTGGCTATCATGTATCACTTGTGTAAAAATGTCTCTAAATGTTGTCCATTGTAAATAATTTCCATTGAACGTAGGAATTGTTATTGCTGGCGTTTGACTTCTCGGCTGAACTTGTTGTGTTGCGTGAAAAAAGGATTTTCCTAATTTTTCGATTTCCTCTTCCATTGTTTGTGTTATATCGAAGAACTCACTTTCCCAGTATTCGAATTCTTGGTTGTAGATCTGGTCAGTGTCTTCCACGATGATGTCTTCATGAAGAATGGATATATTTTCCCATTTGCGAGTGAGATATTTAATCTTCTGATTATAATATGACTTTGTTCTGGTGTTTGCTTGTGTGTCATCTTTAATTGTTTTAATGTTCCGCAACAATTCTTTTGCTCTGATCCTCTGTTTTTGTATCAGAGCCGCCGTGTTTGGGTTCAGTGTTAGATGATCTTGATCTGGCGTACGTGCTATTTCTGCAGGTATTGAGTTGTCTTGTGCTGCTGCTTCCATATTTTGAATTTCTTGCTCCAGATACGATTGGAAATCATTTTTAGCTGTATACAATTCTTCTCTTGATTTCCAGTAAGCCTCTTCCTTAGTTTGCTCAAAAAAGGCTTGCAGTTTATTGTCGTTAGCTTTGAATTTTTCCCAAAGAGTGTGAATCTCTGCCAGGCGTTTTTTAAAATATTCTTTGGTTGTCTTGCGCTCCTTGCCATCCTTTTTGGTGTTCCTTTGCACAGTTTTCAATCTTTCGGAAATCTCTGTTTGTGCTTGAACCAAGCCTTGGTAATCCGCCATATTTTAAAATTGGTGTTTTGTTCTTGGGGTTTTTTAAGACTGGTTTGAACAATCAAATGTTTATGTAGTTATACGTAGCCTAGATTTCAATACGTAGCTGCGTCTTGATGTTGATGATCGCTGCTTCAGCTTTATTGATGTTTTGAAAAACCCAGTGATCACGGTTTGAAAGACCGAATGTTTATGATGATCAAATGATGATGTAGATCCACTGGTGCTGTATCTTCTTTAGCTCGAAGGACCAAATGTTGACTCTCGAATCGGTTGATGTTTTATTAGTTGATGTTTTATTAATCAGAAAAAAAATACAATATGTGTTTTTCTGTTGGTTTCTAATTAAAGAGTGATTTTTATTTTTAAACATAATTCATAAAAACTATCAAACAAATTGTAATTTTCATATGTAAGTTAATAAATTTGATGATGACATCAAAATAATTTACTTCTATACCACTTTGTTAACCTTGAAAAACAGTACAATTAAATTGTACTGAATTGCATAAATGATTCAACAATATATATAATTATGAGTATAGAAATATTTAGAATTAAGTAAATAGAATATATTTACGCCATGTCAAATCTGTGCATTGACAGTGGAACGATCATATAATGGCGATGGCGGAAAGCGTGTCAAAAAAACTCGGCCTCCTGATTAGATGTAAAAAGTATTTCACTCCGTTCACAGTTCGATGATGTTGTAGGGAAGCAAATTTGATATTAAATTTCGATTACCCATAATTCGCATAGCGCGAACAGAGACTAAAAGAACTAAGATGGAAGCAGATATAGCGCTCCAGACTAGACAATAATACTCCATACAGAAACGAATATAGGCCTTAAAAATGTGGAGTAATTTATACGGAGTGAAATAATTTTTACATCTAATGAGGCCGAGTTTTTTTGACACGTTTTTTGAAATCGCCATTATATGCAGTGCTCGGATGGTATCGGTTCCAGCATACAATCGGATCAACCATATCCCTTTCACTGTTTTTCACGTCAATCGGTTTATGCAAACAGTCAAACTGTTGAAACCGCTCACTATCAAAGTGACAGAATTCAGAGGGTATTCTTTGTGCATACATCGTACAAATGGAATGCTTTGCCGGAATCAAGAGTCTCGGAGACGTTCAATCCACAAAAGTTTAAAAAAGTATTCATCAACACCTCAGAATACAAGCTGTTGTGAAACCTAGGTCCTAATAGGTATCTATGTGTTGTTGTGATAAATATTGTAATTTCTATAGCATAATGCTTGTTATTAAAAAAAAATCGGGACATGTGTGCAATTCACACGTGGTAGTAAACATTTTGGCTTCAAGATAATGAGACGAATGTAAAATTTCGGGAAGAGGATAATTGCAGGTTTTAGTCATGATCATAGTGATACAAAGTTTGATAATTGTTTTACATTTTATTCATATATATTACATAGTTTCATTCAAACTCAGAGCTTACATTTTCGATAAATGATGCAAGAGGCTTATGGTAACTAAAGTATGAAATAAATACTCTGGTCTTAATATGGTCAATATATCTTTGAAATACAGTGTTTCATTCGCACTGTATCAACAACAAGATCAAAAACAGTAATAATAGTAGTTTAATCAATGAGTGAATAATGAAGTAGTTTATTCTCAAGCAAAAGTTTAAAATTTGAGCGAGGCACGAGCGAGAATTTTAATTTGCGAGAGAATAAAATTCATTAGTGACGAATCGATTACAATACTTTATTCTCTGACAAAGAATTGTGTATTATAAAAAATAAAAACATTTTCTTCAATTAAAACAATAAATCTTTCTTGTTTTAATTGATAAATCAAATTTCTTAATAAAAAAACCTTGATGATAAAAAACGCCCTTCTCATACAATCAACCAAATTCAACTAAACGAAATAAGAGAATTTAAATTCAAATTTGATTTTCGAACAAAACTTATCAAAGCAATTGTGATTATAATTTGAAAATAATTTTTTAGTATTAGCTCCGAAAAATGATTACTTTTAGAACTGTTTAGAGTCCGCAAAATTGTATTTTAGCGGCCTAGAACTTAAAGTCGTTATGACAACACTTTAGCGGATTTAAAATTTGTTTTCATTTTATATTATAATTATTTTCAAATTATAATCACAATTGCTTTGAAAAGTTTTGATCAAAACTCAAATTTGTAGGTACGCAAGAATACAAATTAAGCAATAAATTAGAAAAAAAATCCTAAGAGCTAATACTAAAAAACGTTGTATGCAACATGTACGCAAATGGCTTTAGCAGATTCATCTTCATATTACAGACTCGGCTAGCGCCTCGTCCTGAAACATTACGATTCATCCGCTAAAACCATATTTTGCGTACTTGTTACATAAACTACTATTAATGAAATCAAAACAATTTGACCAATTGGAATCATACCAATTGAATAATGATAATTTTTTTATAGGAAAATTTTTATTAGACAGTAGGTTAAGTTCATTAGGCTATGGGTTAGAAAACAATACAATAATACATACTATTATTATCGAAAAAACATACAAATAAAGTTGATATAATTAAATGGAAGAGAATAAATAATATTTATTTATTTATTTATATTCGAATGCAAATGTGGAATGCGATATTTATATACGATCGACTAAATCGAGAGAAGTGAGGAACCATCACGAAACCTCAGGACTAACAGATTATAGCTTTAATGAAAATCTGTTCAAATAACATGTTCTTAATCTACAAACTAGGGTCTGCAATATAAAATACTAACTAATTAATTAGCTTGCATTTCTTTTATAGAATTTTCATTTTGTATATAATATCTCACATTAAGACTGCGTTCCAATTCATGCTTAATTGTACTAAAAGTGCTAAATCAATTTAGTCAACTTTTTATTTGACTAAATCTATATTTTGTTTCTAAATGATTATAAAGAAATTGATGTTTTTATCAATATCGGACAACTTAATCACATAAATTTAAATTAAAATTGGGTGATTTCGTTAAATCAAATTTAGATTTAGCAGTTTAGTACAATTTAGCAGCTAATTGGAACCCAGTGTAAATAAAACAAACAAACAATTCTAATTAACATCTAAGACTGTGTTCCAATTAGCTGCTAAATTGCACTAAACTGCTAAATCTAAATTTAGTTTTACAAAATTACCTAATTTTAATTCAAATTAATATAATCAAGTTGTCAGATATTGTTTAACGTATGAATTTCTTCCAAATTATTTAGAAACAAAATGTTGATTTGAAAATAGTTGACTAAATTGATTTACGTTACGCACGTTTAGTACAATTTAGCATCAATTGGAACGCAGTCTAAGTCACGATTGTATAGTCATTATTGATTGTTTCCAATTATTATGTCATGTTATGTTCTTTCTATATCAAAGCGATGCGGTAGATCGCTGTTCGTGAAAAAAAAATAGCGATTGCCACTTTTGCTCATTTACGCTGAACCTAGTAGACATAACTTCAAAAAAATGATTTGATCTAATGTTGTTTAACTTATGATATATGAACTTATGACGAGTTTTGTAACATAAACACAACTTTAAATTTTTATTTGAAATAGATTTTGTACAATAAACCGTATAAATAATTAATTAAAACATATAAAATTTCGAAAACGATTATTGAAAAATGAAATATAATAAGAATATATATTAAGATCAAAGCGATTTCCATTAGCTGATTTTTTTTTAAGCCATCTATTGTAAGTTTAAAATGTAAATAGCTAAGACACTTTTTTTAAAAATAAAAACATTATAATTTAATCTTTTGTGAATAGAAAGCTACAAAAAACATCAAAAATGTAAATTTTAGTTCGTGAAAAAGGTGCAGTTTAAAGTTTAATAGTCAAAACTATCTGTTCAGATAACAAACAAATTATTTCCAAATAATTAGGTGTTCTACATGTTTGAAATACTTACTTTGTCACTCGGATTAGAGATTAGAATTAGAAACAACTTCAACTAACTAGGTATTAAAACAAAAGTTTCTAGTAAAAATAAAAGTACAAAATAATATTTATTTATTTATTTATATTCGAATGCAAATGTGGAATGCGATATTTATACGATCGACCGAATCGAATTGAATTTTTGTCATCGATTTATTTGTATACCAACTTTAACGATTGATTGAATTATTTCTAATTTTTCTGCGCTCATAAAAACAACATACCCAATAATCAGCAAGATATATAATTTGGGCCAAAGATTTATCTAGTGGTGTGGGTTGGTTAGGTGAACCTCGCATATTGGCACCAAATATTTTGAGGAGTATACTAGAATTGCTTAAGCATATGATGTAAAACCAAAATATAAGTCTCGTCATGTTTGCTATTTGGTCTAGAATCTACAATAATTTGTTTATCGCCTTCAGATGAACTTTCGATATTAACCATGGCTTAGAACTATAAAAAAAAATGTAAGTAACAGATTTAGTTCAAGTATGATTGCTTTAATATTAATTTCAAATTTCTTTAATATTAAGATTAATTTCAATGTGATTTTTCAGTATACAATAACTAGAAACTAATTTTAATAAAACTATTTTTGAATTAAAAATAATTTTCAGAGTTTGTAATTTCATATTTCAAAATAAGATTCAACAAACGTTTAACCACTTGTTACGGTGAAATTTTTGTTTATTTGTATCTGCAAATCGACTAAAAGTATGCAATTTACTGTACTATTTAAAAAAATTTTGACAGCTATAAAAGTTGATCATTAGAAAAAGTATTTACATGGCACTTTAGTGATCGGCACTTTACGGTGGTTTTTAATTTCATTTAAGTTAGATGGATAAATACATATGTTTAAGAAAAAGGCTATATAATAATGTTTTTATGACAACTTCCTTTCTAATGTTTCTTAGTCAAGACCAGAATCATCATAGTAAAATGTCATAAAATGATATTTTTGAAGAATATAAAACGAACACACCAACCATAATTTCTATAATTTAAAATTTCTAGAAAAAGTGATTGCATACTCTGAACTATTGTTTGGGACAAAGGCTCTAAATAATACACTCCAATATTTTGTTGTAGGGTCTAACCATTGGCACATAACGGTATTGATTTTTAAACGAATTTAATTTAAATTGAATCCCGAAAATTTTTGGAAATATTCAGTCATTCGCAGTAAAACAAATTATAATAATGTTTTTATGACAACCTACACACCTAAACCTGAACACAGTTCTTTTTAAAAAAAATTGTCTTATTAAAACCTTTTACGCAGAATCAGAGTAAAATTTTAGAAAAAAATATTGCAATCCAGGAAAAAAAATTATTTGGAACAAATTCACTAGATAATATACCCCGCTCATTTTAAAACACATATTTCACCCTACAAATGTCCATACGCATTAAAAGAACAAATTATAATATGTAATGTTTTTATGTCACACTACAAACCAAATACATTCCCTTTTAAAATTGGTCTTAACTCTTAGCTAATGTGCTTTAGCTTTAAATCAGAGTAAAATTAAATGATAATAAAGTTTTTACTTTTTATGACAGTTTCCTTTCTAATTTTTTTCTTAACAACAGAATCAGAGTAAAATTGACATTTGTTGATTTTTTTTTTATTCTAAAAAGCGTTCAATAGATGGATCCAAAGACAGTATGAAACTTATTCGTCTTAAAAATTATTTTAACATTAGTTTCTCAAAACTCAAAACTTTTTTCAAAATGTTATATTTTAACCAATTTTGTTTACAGTCATGTGTCTTAAATTCATTTCATATTAATATTTAAAGGTGAGTTTATGTTAAACGAGTCGCCATAAGCTTATATTATATGGACAACATTAGATCAAAACCTTTTTTTGAAGTTATGTCTACTAGGTTCAGCGTAAATAAGCAAAAGTGGTAATCGCTATTTTTTTCACGAACAGCGATCTACCGCATCGCTTTGATTCTAAAGCAAAGTAGTTTATTTCTATTTACAAAAGATTAAATTATAATGTTTCTATTTTTAAAAAAAGTGTCTTAGCTATTTACGTTTTAAACTTACAATAGAGGGCTTCAAAAAAATCAGTTAATGGAAATCGCTTTGATCTTAATAAATATTCTTATGAAATTTTATTTTTCAATAATCGTTTTCGAAATTTTATATGTTTTAATTAATTTTGTATACGGTTTATTGTACAAAATCTTTGGTAGCAAGAGGTATCCAGTTGATGAGTTGATGAGTTGATTAGTTGAGTTTTGGTAGCTTAGTTGATTGTAGTGATGATCCAGGTAGTGGCGTTGTACGATGATGAGATTTGTTTTCCTCTAGAGGAAAAGCTGCGTCGGATAAATTTATGCCAGGAATCAAATAGATATCTTCTGATGTGGTAGAGATATATAACGAATTGCTTAATTTTTCTTCTCGCTTGAATTGAATTCTCTCAAAATTGATTTGTTCAAGCAACAAATTTCTACAATGTCTCGAATCGTATCTGATTTTTTTGTTCATTAACTTCACTTAATAAATTTTAAAACTGCTTGACTGTTCGAGTTGCTATACTTTCTTTAACTCCCTTCAACGCTTCGAAATCATGTTTTTTTTAAATAGATATAATTAAATATGATACACTATTTAAATTCGTTAAATATAGTTTAATATAATTAATGCACTAATTAATCTTCTGTTGGTAAATTATTTTTCAGGAAATCATCCAAATCAAAATAACGAAGAAATGAAAAATTTACCAATGTTCAAACTTATAATTTATTTAAATTGATTTTTTCTTAAGACACAATATCTTTTATTTTATATTCAGTAATGGTGTGTTAATATAAATATATATTAAAGATGGAGTAAAATTTGTAAATTAAAAGATTTTATATTAATTATCAATATTGTAGTTAATAAGGAAAAACAAAAAACATTAATAATAATGAAAAAACGAGTGAATGAATATTTAAAAGTTTTTTTTTAATATCGTTTTTCCGGGCAACTTTTCTCTTTGATTTCTAAAAGCAGGAGTTATTATAATTTATTATTATTATTTCAAATGAATGAGAAGTTATTGCCACAAATCCATTTCAAATTAAAATTTAAAGGTGAGTTTATGTTACAAAACTCGTCATAAGTTCATATATGTTAAACAACAATAGATCAAATCATTTTTTTGAGGTTATGTCTACTAGGTTCAGCGTAAATAAGCAAAATTGGTAATCGCTATTTTTTTTTACGAACAGCGATCTACCGCATCGCTTTGATAGCTATTTGCTATTACCCGCTAAACAAGGTGAATCGTTTGCGAGCTATTAGGCGTGTTTTATTTGCCAAATTACACTAACAATTACATGTATTCAATTCCAAAATGTCAAAACTCACAAATTGTTGGTTTTGAAAATCTGGAATAGCCGTTTAGTTCGCATGTTCATCACCAACTGCGCACCGTTTCAATTTTTTACATCTATAGGCATGGTAAAATGAAAATAAGGTATTCTCACTAGAGTGACAGCGATGCCATTTTGATTTTGATTGACGTCACTCAGAGTTTTATATAATACGTTTGTTGAATGAATGAATGAGAAAAGCTATTGTTTTTAAATTAAAAATATATTTAGTACGATTTATAAATTAATTTATTAGTTAATGAAATGATTGAAATTAATTCATTCATTAATAAAATGAACTTTAGTATTTGTTTTACTATTAAAACATATACAAATTTAAATGCCGAACTACGTTAAAACTAAAAGTTTTCAACAAATGTGAAAAATCATACTCAAAACATAAGGTTTTTTAATTTCCAGAAAACTAAATCAATTTGTAGTGGATAGAATCATGTGGAAAAAGAAAATGTTCGTATTTATTATAAGATAGTTTGTTCCTTACACTTCACTGAAAATGATTGGACTTTAAAAGACAAACTTTTAAATACTCTAATGAGTAAAAGATCGTTGAAAGTAGAACCTTATCTTAGAACATACAAGGAACTGGTTACTTCCAATATTTGCACATATAAAGGAACGGTTTAAAATCAGTTTAAAAACATAAGTCTGCTTATGAATCGATCGATGCGAAAAGAAAGTACTGGCAATTCTCAAATTATTTGATAATGCAAACTCAGTCATTCTCTCACCATTATCATTGTTGGTGTTGATTTCATAACCTCCTCTAGTGCTATGTAGAAAATATTGACGGTCTTAGCTTCAGTAGGTGCATGCAAGGCAATAAGAGAAATATTGTTTTATGTACCGCGTACCCCTAAGTAGCAAATCCTCTCATTGACCAGGATGAATTTCAACACGGCTTCTTGTATGCGTGCACCAACAAGGAAATCAGTACTAAATTCATTACGAGAAGAATGACCACTACTGCATAAAGTGACTATTCGAGTTTTGTTTTCCGATTATTGGCTGTCTAATTTCTTGCAGAGAAATGATATCCATCCTATGCCTCTCAGCCTCTGTTTCTAGGCTTATTAAAGCATCATGAGCGATCAGGCTGCACACGTTTCACGTTCCGATTCGGTAGTTTGGTTCTTTCTCACGTCCAGGTAAAACTTCTGTTGTTTTGTTAGTGTCTGGTATTCTTTTTTTGGTTATCAAATTTAACAAAGCTTTTTTTTCGGAGTGATGGTATTAACCTCAGTCCCAACCCAAATTTTCGTTAATGGTTCTGTTATGATGTTAAGGTTATAAAAAGTTTTAAGGCGCCAATTCGCGGTGATGTAGCGTAATAGACTAAGCAGTTTTTCTCTGCTTGTCTCCGATACACCAACCTAATTCTGTCTGCATTACCCCTGCAGCATGGTGTGGACGTCGAATTTCCTACCCTGCAAAATGTTCTTTAGAGTTAGAAAACTTAATAAACAAATTGTTAATGAAAAAAATAAGGAAAACCATAACGTAAAAATTATGTTTTCTCTAATTTTCAAATTAAAACATTTTTTGTTTCTTTATATTTACGCCGGATGACGTCACACAAAATTTTCGTTTAGCTGTCAAGAATACCTTATATTCGTTATACCATGATCTATAGGGCGATTTTTCTGTTCCGATGTTTACCGCAATGGCGCTGCAAAAAGGGGATAAGAGAAAAAATCACAAAAATTTTATATGGAATTCCATACAAAACACAATTTGAATAATTTTAAAAGTTATCTATGAAATTTCTCATTTTACTACAATTAAATAACTTAAATTTGTTTATGAAGTATTATTGACAATATATTAAGCATAATATATAAAATATTTTCTTTTCTTCTCTCCGTAAAACAAATACGAAAATAGGTTAAATTTTTCATACAACTTTGTATGGGAAATTTTGGCAATTTTTATGTTTCTTTTTTGAGCGACTTAAGAATAATATTTTATATATTACGCTTAAAATATAGTCAATAATACTCCATAAGCAAATTAAAATTGTTCAATTGTAGTAAAACGAGAAATTTCATAGATAATTTTTAAAATTATTCAAGTTGTATTTTGTATGAAATCCCATATAAAAGTTTTTGAATTTTTTCTCTTATCCCCCTTTTGCAGCGCCATTGCGGTAAACACCAGAACAGAAAAATCGCCCTATAGGGGCGATTTTATTCTCTTATCCCCAAAAAGGGGATAAGAGAATAAATTCAAAAAATTTTATATGGGATTTCATACAAAACACAACTTGAATAATTTTAAAAATTATCTATGAAACCTCTCGTTTTACTACAATGAAATAATTTAAATTTGTTTATGAACTATTATTGACTATATAATAAGCATAATATGTGAAATATTTTATTTTTTCTGTCCGTAAAACAAATACGAAAATGGGTTAAATTTTTCATACAACTTTGTATGGGAAATTTTGGCAATTTTTATGTTTCTTTTTTGATAGACTTAAAAATAATATTTTATATGTTACGCTTAATATATAGTCAATAATACTTTATAATCAAATTAAAATTGTTCAATTGTGGTAAAATGAGAATTTTCTTAGATAACTTTTAAAATTATTCAAGTTGTGTTTTATATGGAATCCCATATAAAATTTTTGTGATTTTTTCTCTTATCCCCCTTTTGCAGCGCCATTGCGGTAAACACCGGAACAGAAAAATCGCCCTATAGGTTGTCAGTAAATGGAGTTTTGTTTATATTTTTTCTAATTCGGCATTTGGTGTTTGACATTTGTTGATTGTTTTGATGCTAATAAATATGCAAGTCCATATAGAAATCTCAGGGATCAGGATTTTGATATTTACATTTGATTTATGGACATTTACATTTTATATTTTCTGTACAAATTCTACCAACCTCTAGAAAATAATATGTGTACAAATCCAATTCTTGGTTCGTTTTATTTGAAATCTTTTTTTTGACAGTTCAATACGAATTGGGTAAATAAAACACAGCTATTGTATGTATAGCATTGTACGTTTACGGTTCGTAAATTCACCTTGTTTAGCGGGTATTCTATTATACTACCATGGTGTAAACTTAGTGTCAATGCCTTAAAACGTAGGTAGCTCAATTCTCTATTATATGAGGAAAAAGTTACGAAATTTTTAACTTTTTCATTGAGGAAAAAGTATTTCAAAAATAAATTTTTTTCTTCTCAAAATAAATTTTCATACAAACTTGGATGAGTAAAAGTATTTTCATTGTGCATGCATTAAAAATTCAAAACACTACGTTTTCAGCAGATCGAAAAAGAATTGAATCCTCATCCCGTATTCATAATGTAAAGTGTTTTCATGATTGGATTGAAAACGGGTTGAAAACGTTTTTAAAACTGTGTTGAAAAACTGTCTATATTTCAAAAAGCGTTTAGTTGTGTGTCATTAATTGTGTTCAATATTTTATTTTTTTATGCTTGATATTGTATTTTTCTTTTTAATAAAGTTAATGAAATAAACATTTTATAAATCAATGTGAAATTAGTTGTTTTGTAATTAAAAACAAACATAAACATTTTGCTGCACATGACTCGATCCAGTTTTCCGTTTTCATGTATTTTCGAATATTTGGATACCGATACCATACCAAAAAAATCGAGATCGTATTTAAAAATAAAAAGTATTCAAAACTGTAATTGTAGATGTTTTCATGGTGAATTCAATTCGAATTTGGTTTAAATCGTTTTGAACTAATTATAAAAACGTCGTAACTAATCCAATTTTTTGCATATGACCATGTTTATTGTTTTTTGTATATGGCGTCAAGTCAATCATAATCAGGCTATGAAGAATATAGGAGGTTTTGCATTATCATTAGAAAATATTGTACGCTACGCAACACGCGCAAAAATATTCATTAGTGTATGCAACAAAAGTTACGTAGCTCCATATTCTGACATTTTGTAAAGAAAATAATTGTCTCACATTTTGTATTATTGAACAACATTAATTATTTATATATTTTCTAGTACATATACTTTTTTGCAGTTTGCACTTATCGTTAATTTCACATACGCCGTTTAGTTTATAGTGTATTCTTTTCAACTGTACCAAACAAGTTCCAACACTGAGTTATCGAAATTTGAATTCTTTTGATTGCAGCGCAATACAAAAAAGTATAGTAGAATTTTTTTGCCAGCGAACACAAAATTTGTTTGTTATGCGCATATTGTTTGCACATGCGCATGCACATGCGCATATTGTTTGCACATTCAGTGTCTCGATTAAAATATTAAAAAAAACTATTGGGGTCCCATTGAAATGGACAAAAAAAACACATAAAATTTATAAATTACTATTGAAATTCAACCAATTATAATAGAAACCCAAAAACTAGTAGAAATATTAATGATTTTGTAGGAAATATAACAAAATTTTGATAATTAAAAATAATTATAATAAAAATAACGACGCCTATGGAAACAAATATCACAACAAACAAATGGTACGAACTAGAAGTAGAAATTTAACTAATATAATTGTTTTGAAAACAAATTTATCCCAAAATAAATAATACATCTCTGTTTTACTTTTTGTTTTATCTTTTTTCTCTTGCTGCGTCGTAGCTGTCAGAAATTCGCTGGCAAAAAAATTCTACTATACAAATTTTGATATTTCGGATTCGGAATTTATTCGGTACAGTCGAAAAGAACACATTATTAATTTTTGAAATTATTTTGTTTAAAAAGCCAATTAAGTGAAATTGCTTACCGATAATGACTTTATTTAGTTTATTTTGACATATAATATTAGGTCTTTAGTATCAAAATAAAGATAAAAATTCACCCAGCAGAATATTTATTCGCAATCTTAAAAATTTATAGGAAGACAAATAAAAAGCAGTTTAGAATAACATTAAATTTTTTTATAATTAATTTTTGATAATTTTGATTTAACAGAAAAAATTTTTTTATAATATAATTTCCAAACTTTTGCTTTTGATAAATTTAGATATTTTCCAGTTATATTAATCTCTATTATAAACCTAGCTTATTTTGGGCTCATCAAACCAAAAGGACATGTGGGAATTTGTGTTTTTAAAGTTACACATTTACTTTCTGTACTGTAATTCGGACAGTTCTAGAATTAAAAGTGTAATTAAATATGAATTCTGTCAAAGGTGATATGACTAAAAACAAACCATAAACAAATTTTTCATAAAACAACCAATAATCATTCCAGACCTAGGATGACAACGTTTTGTTGATGAATCAGATTGTGGAAGTGGTGGATCACCACGTGATAACATCTCTTTCTCTTCCATTTCACATGCAGCAATTGCATTTTGAACTGGAGTTTGCCATGCAGAATCTCCCGCCACAGCGTTAATCAAAAAAGATGTAACACCGTTTTTATCAATTTGTCCATTGACGAGAATTCCGGTGGCATTTAACAAACACTCAGCTACGCACTGTTTGTTTTGTACAAGTTCACATTTAAAATAGTTTTTTATTATAAAATATTAGTTATATAACTTACACAACCTGGTCCTGGGCGAGTGTTATCCCCTCCAAACTGACTTACACAATTTTGTTTTGTATTATCATCGAAAATTTTTGGTAGCTTACAACAATCACTCGGGCTGGCAGCTAATTGATTAACACAATCTTTATTTGGTGGTTCTGCTAAAATCTAAAATTTATTACATTTAAAAATAACATATATCATTAAAATATTATTAAAATACTTTTACCGAATTCGCATAAACGCAAAAAACAAAACCAACCAAAACTTTATTCATTTTGAATTTTTTTTTAGATTTATTGCTCGTACAAGAGGATCTAATAAGCTTTAATCAACTGATGACATATGACAAAATTGCTTCTCATTTTATATTAAATCTAAACGACGAAGGGCGAAAAAAAGAACATCCTGTATTGATTGAAGTTTTTTGTTTACCATTAAATAATTATAATAATGTGTGTTGTAGTTTCTGTAACATTTTTTGTGCAATATTTGGTCGCAATTGATGATAATTTTCAAATTGGTTTTGTTATTATGTTAATCTGAAACAAACAACATGGGTTAATTCATGTTTGACAAGGTTTGTCATTTGATTTGTTAAAAGTCTTAGAAAAACGGCTTACAGAGAAATAGCTGCTTCCAAAGAATAAGTAGGCAAACAACGTGATTATGACAAACAGTCTAAAATCAACAACAAAGATATCATATTTATGACCTCAATGTCAAGTTAAAAAAACTAAAACTTTGAGAGCTTACAGGCAAAGGGAAACCCCTGATGTTTGCACTACATATTTAGAGCCAACCGGTTAGGGTTGAAGATCAAATCAAGATTTACAGCTAAAACTTTAGATCTAGGCTTAAGTTTTAAATTCCAAATGTCCCAGCAATTAGTGTTTAGGACTCATCGAGTTTGTATTTGCTTAGAAAACTGAATTTAGAGTTGACTTCTTACAGTTTAATGTTTTGGGGTTACGAGTATAGAGTTGAAAATCTATAGGTTTAGAAATTAAGAATTTAGGGCACACGTTAAAACAGTACAGTTGAAAGCTTCGAATTAAGAGCTTATAGAGCTTCGAATTTACAGTTAACACTTTACAGCTTAGAATAATGGCTTTGCTTAAAATATACAGTTATTTAGAGTTTACTTTTGAGAAATTAGAATTCGAAGTTTAGAGTTTAGAATTTAGAGTTCAGAATTTAGAGTTTGGGTCTTTCGAGTCAGACAGCATAGAATGTAGCTCTAAAGCTGTTCTTTAAGAGGTTTTCAATCTTAAAACTTGGAACCCATAACCTAGAGTCTAAAATTTAGGCCTTAGTAATATATAAAAATAAGGTTACTGCTTTTATATTACAGGGTGAAGCTCAGACTTTTGAAATTGGGAACATACTATAAACATGAAACAAAAAGTAAGGCAAATCAAGCTTAGGGTTCACTAAAAGCTTGAACATTAAAGAACAGATTAGTGCGCAAAATGAGAAATATGTCCAAGGAGTTTAAAGCATTTTGAAGACATGAGTTTTTATTTATATCGCGATTTTTAAATGATTTTGGAATAGATTCAAAAACAGTTCTACTATTTTTTCTAGTGTTCCTCATCACCTGTATTAATTTTAAAAAATCCATCCATTTTCTGATTGAGTTTCAATTGAAGACTTAATTTATTCTATTCTTATTTATACGGGTACTTTTCCCAATTTGTCAGCATTGACGGTCCTTTGGTTAATTGGAAAACCACGTTGTTAATATTTATTATTGTTTAAATACAAAAATACATTGACATGTATAGCCACTTGGCCTCTCAATACCTTTATTTTACAATTTAGTAATACAACGGTTATGTGCGTAATATTAATAAATTGTTCATTGAACCAATGAACGAGAGAAGTTATAATCCGTTTATTATTTAACGAACAATTTTAATTAATTTTTTTAAGTTCGCCTAGATGTCAGGGGGATTTTAAAGTTTTTAAAACAAAGAATAATAAAGGAGGAAGGCATGTTAAATACTGACACTGCTGATTGGCCTTTGAAATTGATATTGAAAATAAGTCCCAATACCCAAAAACCAGAGTTTTTACTTGATTTCCACACAATAAAAATTAAACAAAATACAATTATTTTCGAACTAAATTTATTTAAACACACATAAAATAACAAACATGTTTTTGTCTTCAAATATTTTTACTTATGGTTTCAAATTCAATAAAGCAAATGGACACTTTTCTATTTGTGTTTTCAAAGCTGCACATTTACTGTCTGTTCCATAATTTGGACAATTCTATAGAAAAAAAATTAAAATTATTATCTCACACAAATATGAAATCGTATTTTAATATAATTACCAAAAATATTTCTGCAGCTAAACAACCAACCATCTTTCCAGAAAGGGGATGACAACGTTTATTCGCAATATCAGTTGGTGGTGGCTCTGGTCCTGCTTTCATAAGCTCTTTTATTTCTGAATCACAGGTTTCAATGGCTTTTTGAATAACGGGCACAAATGCTTCTTCTGCTGTTTTCGTCAAAACACTTGCTAGAATTGTTTTATCGACCGTTTTACCATTCACAAGTATTCCGGTAGCGTTTAGAATACATTCAGCAATACACTAAATAAAACATAATTAAAAAATAATTTTGTATTTTTGTTTCTAATACTTACACATCCTGTTGGTGCTGACATTTTAGCATCCTCAGCCATACCAAATTCACTTAGACATTTGTTTTCAATTGCTTCATCAAATAAACGTTGCTTCTTACAGCATTCTATTGGATTCGTTTCTAACTTTATGTCCTTACACTCTGGATTTGGGTGTTTATGCTCCGCTAGAGTTGAACTTCCACAAAAGTAAAATGTTAAAACAAATAAAATATACTTCATATTGTTCAGTTGTTATTCTTGAGATACATCAACAATCAATATTATGCGAGTAACTAACTTTAATCAAACGTTATTCGGAGATTTTATAGATCAACATTTTAATCTCTTGAAAAAATTTAAATGTTTCCTGTGATAATTTAAACGAAATAAAATTGCTGTGTTTAACTATGAAACTGTTATAAACGAATTCAAATTGATAAGTTTAATTGTAAAGCAATTGTCACTAGTAGTGGATAATTATGAA
Organism: Diogma glabrata; assembly: GCA_963693315.1. Classification (NCBI taxonomy): domain Eukaryota; kingdom Metazoa; phylum Arthropoda; class Insecta; order Diptera; family Cylindrotomidae; genus Diogma; species Diogma glabrata. The sequence continues at coordinate 451,090,212 of OY856186.1, read as the reverse complement.
AATTTGAATCTAATTGATTGTGGTATAATTGAAGAAGGACAAAATATTTAAACTTGTTTAATATGCTAGTAGAATATCTGGGTAATAGTTGTAATATATTAGCAAATAATTTATTATATATTTTTTGATTTAATGTTTATCGGTTTTTAGATAAACGAGTGCTTTTTCGATTTAGTGGTTCAACATATTCGAAGTTTCCGAATATTCATAATATTAAAACATTGTTCATTGAACGAAGTTCATAATTACTGTTTATTAATATTTACATATTTACATTTTTTCAGCACAACGAGTTGTCTATTCAATGACTAAAAATGGTTTCATGGGATTATAAATTATACAATATTATTTTCTACGGTAATTCCAATAATATTTTCTCATGATGGTGTGACCAAATCGGGTGGCCAAATTAAGACCCAACAAACCCCTTTCCTCCACTGGTTATAATATTAAATAAAATCTCTATATATCTGGCACAGAAAATCTTAATGATCTAATCAGAATATCTATTCACTATGTACAAAAGTCCTTTTTTATGTTGAAAATTAACAAGTTTAACATTACATCTCATCTCTCAATCAGCTTCAATATAATGTACATGTACTATGTTGAGCCTTTTCAGCTTACTGTCCATTCAATACGATTGACGACCAGAGCTGAAAACACACATTTTGATAAATGTACAGGAGATGAACACTGGCCTTTACTGGAACACCTTTATGCTACAAGACCGAGTGAGCAAAATCGGGAAGTACAAGCACCCCTTATTGCAACCAAGCCAAACCATTTTTTCTAGCGGAAGCTTAAACAACATCTGCTTTACATTAATGAAAAGAAAAAACTTTAAAATGCTATTATAGTATAAAGCATGGCAATTGAGCGGAAGTGTACGCTTCCATAGTCCCTATTTAATGAATAAAAAAACACAAATAAAAATTCAATATGGAGCAGTATGGATTGGAAAATAACATAATAGAGATTGATAGAGTTAGAGTCCCAACCCAAACGCTGATAAATTTAAAACAATTTCTGATCGATTAATACATCAATTTATTTACTACCACTCAAGCTCATACAACCAATAAAAATTCCAACTTTTAATTGTTTGCCGGTTTCATCAAAGCTATCAAACACTGAGGAATTTGTGTTTTTAATTGAGCACATTTAGCATTTTTATTATAATTCGGACAGTTCTAAAAAAAACAAAACTTATATTCTGAACAAGAAACTCTTCAACACATAATTGATGCTTACCATAAATAAATTTTTGGTGATGCATCCAATAATAGCTCCAGAAATTGGTTGACAAGCTTTTGTTGCTAAGTTCGATGGTGGTAAACTATTCGATGGAATTCCATTTATTTCCTTTTCACAAACATTTATAGCGTTTTGTATAATTGGTTTCCATTCGGCACTTACTGACTTAGTTAGAACTGTTACTGCAACCGCATTGTTGATTGTTTTTCCATTTACAAGTATTTTTGTTGAATTAAGTAAACATTCCGATACACACTTTATATTAGAAATGATCATAGTTAAATAATTAGTTTTAATTGATATAAAAATTTTCTTACACATCCATGTGGTGGTGAGCCCGGTTTTGGTATTTTTGGTGGTTCGTTTAACATAAACGATTTTATACATGATTGTTTAAGTTTACTATCAAATAACTCTGGAAGAGTACAGCATTCAAATGGATCAGCTGCTAAGCCTTTGATACAATCAAATCTCGGTGGTCCTTGCTGTTGGGCAATCGTTATTGAAGCTCTACAGAAAATCCCTAAAAATAAAACACAAACTAATTTAATCATTTTGACTGATAAGCGTAACTTCACAAACTATTATTTATACATAAAAATTTTAGATTATATATAAAAATTAAATCAATATAATTAATTTAATATATTGACTGTCATAGACATTTTAATCAAAAAAATTAAGTTGATTTTAATTGCTGTGGTTAATGATATTATAAACGCACTTACAGAATGGACCTGTTATTTTTTTGATAATGAATACCGACCGCATTACGACAATAGTACTATTATGAATTCAAAAAAGTTATTGAATCGTTAATTGTGATGACATGACATTGATCTCTTGCTCAATTTTAAAGGTAAATTTATTGTTTTATTTTTCCTTTTCAAATAATCTTATATTTATATTACGTATATTGGAAATTGTGCATCAAAATTTCTAATAATGTCTGTTTTCTAAGGGTACTATCTCATAAGGGATAACTAACGGTAAGATTCGTAACTTTAGATCGTGGTTGCTTTCGATTTATTCCTGTTGGTTTTCCTTTGAGTAGACGAGTCGCGAGCTCCCTATTATAATCCGAACATAAGAGATTTGCCATATTTATTAAAGAAAAACCTTCTTAGTTAAAGCATTTTAGTAACCTACGAGTAAATGACCGACCTTCGGTTAAAACAGTTACTGCACGATTCGGAGGCTAATTTAGCAAATCCATTATGCTATAATTGCATAAAATGTTATGTTCTTGAAACATAATATCATAAAGATTTTTTTCATAATAACCCAAACAGTACAAACTTGGTTCTACAACTTATTTGTATTATCGCTTTGTACTATATCACCTATCGTATACGTTTGACTATATTTTTTCTTACATTCCATCAACTAAAGCTAGTTGTGATTTTTTTGAATAATTTTTTCAGTTCGTTCATAAAAAACTCTCGAATCGTATTTCTGCTCAAATTCGAAATTTCACTAGTATGACACTGATTCGAATCCAATTAGTGATAAACTTGATATTGATGTTCCGTCAATTAGTAAAACAAGATACTTTTTATCAATTGTTTTCAGTTCGTGTCACGAATAAAATAAGTGATCGTTTATATTTTGAAAAGATTAAAAATTAAAATTTTAATACAATAATCCAAAAACACGACTAAAAACATAGTTATATGAAAGATCACTCCACTATTTACATCTTTTTAATTGGCAATAGAAAATGTGTAAAGTTGGACTTTAACTAAAGAAAAACTATAAAATAATGTAACGAGCCCGGATTGTACAACGGCAAAACTTTTATATAAGAAATTCAAAGTTTAAATAAAAAGAAAGAAATGTAAGAAATATAAAGAAAGAAAAATCATTTGAATAAAGATAAAACTCGGTGCCCATTGTAACGGTGGACTTTTATTACACTAAAAATTGAAAAAATCAATAAATAAACAGATCTGTACCTAAACGAATCTAGACCGGGTGGATTTCTTATAAAACAATTATATGTCAACCAAAAACAAATCAAGTTTAAATATAAAAAATTATAAACTTTTTAAAATATATGTTTCCAAACGGCCGTTATAACGGTTGTAAAAATCCAATTTTTTTAAATGAAAGGCCTCTAGTTTCCCAACCATGTTTCAGATTTTACTGATTGATGAACTTCTTCAAGATATAAATAGAACACATATTTTCAGAATTGTTTTGATCTACCTTGTAATGCCAAATGCATCACCAACGATTAAGATAACAATCTATATTATTTATAAGTTTAAATCAAGTCAAGTCTACATATCAGTAAAGATTATGATTGAGATGTAATTCCCAATACATCATTAAAGATTAACATAATAATTAGAATAATGATCTGTATGATTTATAAGATCAAGTCCAGATGTAGATAAAAAGATTAAGATAATTCTCAAGCATAAGCATATGTAATAATTCTCAACCTGAAAAGAAACATTCGAATTCATGCATGTTATAAGTTATATTTTTCATTTCCAAATGAACTATATTTTGATTTAAAATTAAATTTCATAAATATATAAAATGCAATGTCTAATATTTCAAAACAAATTATATTTTCTTTTAAGAAATTGTTTTGACAATGAATTAATTTTATTTACATTTTTTTGCTAAATTAATAAATTCCACAATTTAAATTATACAACGATTATTACATAATTTGAATTGTGACGATAACTTATGTGTGTTATAAAAACAATTATAAATTTGTTTTTCTTTCTTTTGTGTGTCATCAAAACAATTAATGAATTTATTCTTTTTTGTTTTGATGCGGTAATAATTTTATGAAAGCATTTTATTACTAAATATTTATGTTGGGATGAAAATAATGATAAAAATAGGAATGGATGAGAATTTATGATGGATGTACGGATGAGAATTTATGATGAGGTATAATACGGATATGAAAATGTAGGTATATATAAGGTAAATTTTAGATTTAAGAAATCATTATCATTTCATTATCATTATTGTAAATGATTACTGTAATATATCATTGTAACTGATCATATTCGTAATATAATCATTATAATAACATAATTGTAAAAGTTTATATTAAAAATCTAAATCTGGAGCAAATATATAAAAAGAAGAATACAACAAATGAAAGGAGGCGTTTTACTTCAATTGTAGAGTATATAGAGCTCGGTAACAATTGCCTAAGATCTGGGATGACCCCTCCTGGTCATCCATTCTATTTTCAACCATCCTTTATTACAACAAACGAATCGACTAGAGATATAAGAAATACAGCAGTAGAAGTAAACCAGTTTAAGCTCAACAAATGCGACCATGAGAGTCCCGAACGTGTTTTTAATTGAAAGCATTTTGTTTAGTACAAACTTTTTTGTTGGAACTGATCAATCAAAAACCTCTAATTGCAGAGGTCTATATTTTGCATAAATTGCTAAACATAATTCCAAAGATTCTAAATTTATGAGTTTTTTTAAAAATATTTATTTTCAAGCGGCCGTTATGACGGTTTTAAAAATTCAATTTGGTTTAGTTAAAATCCTCTAGTTTTTTACCTGTCTTTCGGATTTGTCTGATTGGCCATCTGGTCCAACATATAAATAAAACACACATTACCAGAAAATTTTCTTGATCTAGCTTTGCAAATACGACCGTTAGAGTATCGGTCGTTTTTTACTATTTTGTATTTTAAAGAAATTGATAGAAATCTTACTAAATATTATAAATTTAAACTTTTTTTAGAAATATATGTACCCAAACGGCCGATATAACGATGTTAAAAAAAGTGTATTTCTCGGGGGTTTGCGTTCGAGCCTGACTCCCGTTTCGTTTCTCAATTTTATTTATGATTCTCAGGACGAATATAGTCAGCCGGACTTCCTCCTTTCGTCCTGTTCTGTAATGGTCAAGATATTTGTGTCAAAAGTTTTTTAATTTCCCATCTTCGTTGCTTATAGTAATATACTATAAACACTGTTCGAGAAAGTAATTATACTTTTCTACATACTTTTCAACCCACTTGTATGCATAAACCTGTGTAATAACAAATGCAAAGTCATCATTTCTAAATAAAATATTTTATTTACTGTGTATGAAGAACACCTGACACTCCCGAAATTCTATATTCATTTTTTTATGTTTCCTCTATTTTTTTATGGGAAAAAGAAATTGTATTTTTTTAAGTTTTTCTAATTAGTTGGGGTTTGGGGACAACAAGTGGTAGTGTTGGTTGAATTCAACGTGATTCGATAATAGCATTATCCTATTTCATCAAACTGAATAAGGTATTTAAATAGTGGAATAATAAATAAATAATATTGGTTCGTTTTTTAATAATAAGAAAAAAAATTAACTAAATTAACTTAAAGAAATTTTGTTATGTGAGGAAAGATACGTTTCGATAATAAGAAAATTTATCGTTTAATTAAAATGATATTATGTTTTCATGAATATATGGTGGTTTATTCCACTACCCACCCCGGCTCCAAAGAATGAGAAATAAAGAAAAATTAATGAAGTGCAAGAAGTGATTTGGATTTTGTTGGCCCAGCTGATACTTCGGCTTTACATATGAAAATTAAATTCTCTAGGACTAAAATAAATGAAGAATTTTTTTTTGGATTAGTGTGGCTTAACGACAAGAGCAACAATTTTGTTGTTGTGGAATAATTTTGAAAAAAAACAAGCAGAAAAGCCAATAGTGGACCATCGGCGCGGGACAATACTTGCAGGGAAGTTTTATTATTGTTGTTCTGTTGAATTTATATATTTTTTTAAAAAGATCATGAGTGGCTTAGTGTAAATATTATAGGGAGGGTTGTGCCATGGCAGATCTCCCTTCTGGAGATTCTGGAGATCCTGGGTGGTGTTCTGAGGCACGCATTTCGTTTAGTAGATTTATTATTATTAATTTCTGTAAAGAGGTTTGTCGGAAGGTTGACATGCTTTTTTAACTCCAGTGTATACGTCAAATCATTTATTTTAAATCGTCTAAAACTTTTACAGCACAAATGCTTTTTTATTCGCCTACATATTAAAGTGTTACTTTATTACTGTGATTTGTGGCCTTAAAGTGCCACTTTTTAACCATATATTTTGTTGTCATAGTTACGTCCAAAAAAGTAAAAAGCATTTGTATTTGTTTAAATTCTATAAAAAATAGAAGTTTTTATCAAAGCAACCCTTAAATTCAAAATTTCATTATCCAATTAAAATAGTTGTTATCATTTGTTGTCATAGCTATACAATAATTTGGAAAAAATAACAAATATTTTGTCAAAGGTTACTTGTTCCACATAATTTTATTTCAAAATTTATGAAAATTTATAATTTTAAATTAGAATAAACAATTTTTTTTAAAAGATTTTGCTTGCGGCGAATAAAAAAAAGTATGTGACGCACGGACGTAAGCTATTTTGGACTTAATGTGGATGCAAATCTCGGCTAGCGATTTGCAAACTCCACATCCGTCCAAAATCTTTAGCTTTACGTCCTAGCATCATAATGTACTATTATAGCACATCCATTTCGTTGTTGTAGAAAATTATTCATTTGATTTTATTGAAAAATTTCGTTTTAGTATAAAATACCGAAAAACAAATTGATATAAAATGGGGAAGCTTTAATGTAAAATTACCCTATTTGTTGCATTTTATAACCCACGTATCGTATTTCCTACCTTTCTTCCATATTTCCCTTTTTTAAAACATCAAAAAATTTAGATTGTGCGAAACATTCTGTTACCAATCATTAAAACTGCATAATTGTAACATAACTTTATTTAAAAAATTAACAATTTAGAAACGGGAAGAATATTGGTCTGGACACTTTTTTAAATACGAGTTTAAAACAGTGCAATCCTCGCCTAAATTAGAAAATTATAATTATTTGTTTTTAAATTATCTTAAACAAAGGTAAATAAATATCTTACTCGGTCTAGAATGTTCAGCTGGACAATTAATCATCAGTTGAATCATTAAACATGAATTGAAAAACGCAAATTTCGGCTCACATTCAGTTATATTATGTTTGACATTCAATTTAGTTTTTAGTTCCTCCGATTTTAATTCTGAATCTGATTCACATTTATCAACAGCTGTATTAAAAACCGGTCCCCATTCAGGCGTATCAGATATATAAGTTTTGAAAGATTCTTTAAAATCAGCTGAATTAATTTTACTATCTTTGACTGAGTTTAATTTATTCATTACACATTCCGATAATTTCTATAAAAATAAATTTAATATATAGTTAATAAAAATTATATTAAATTTATTTGGTTCAACTAACACATTCAATAAGAACGTTATTAGATGTATCTTTTTCATTCCAGCCATTCGTTATGTTCTTACAGCTCTCATACACCTCTTTGTTGTTTAATTTTGGTAGATCACAACAATTTGCCGAACCTTTTATTGGTGGTGGTGTTTGACAATCATCAGATTGAACAATAGTGATTATTTTAAAAGCTAAGAATAGGCAAATAAATAATTTCATTTCAACAGTTGTGAAGAACGTTCTAGAACTGAAGCTAAAAACTATATGACATTATTAGTAGCTTGTTGATTTCTATAATACTGGCCAGAAGTTAATTGGAGTTTCATTTTTTTTTCGACTTAATCAATTTATTTCAAATAAAGGGAAGTAATAGATTAAGCTTGATAATAGACATTAAAATTATGTAAATTGTTGTTTGCATGACTAATAGTTGCAATTTTGGTAAATATATAATTATGAGGAACACAATGTATGATTGTGACGTTTTCTAAGCGTATTTTCATAATGGCGTGGAGAAACATACCCATTGGGATAACGACTATTTGTGTTTAAAAGTTATCATAAAAAAAACAGATTGTTAGAACTTAGGCTTGGATATAGGCATATTCCATTTTCAATCAGCACGTGGCAGCATGTGGCAAATCACATAAGCAAAACATCACTTGAACGCAACATTTCTCTATAAATGCATCACAATAACAAAACTATGTATGTCTGACTTTCTTAATTGAATAAAATGTGTTCTGTGGTAGACAGTGCAATATGTATCATAACAACACATAAACACTTTTTAAGACCTAGGTTAAACCAAAACATTTGTTCTGTGGGGTTGATAGACGTAAATTTTTGTTTGTTTGTTTTTTAATAAATCATAATAAAATGCGACGTAGGCTAATATTTTATGATAGGATTGAGGAAATAAAAATAAAATAAGACATAAGACGACCTTACAGACTCATGCGACTGAGACTAGAGACTATAGCATTCATGTTAACAAATCTGAGTCTTTTCTTTTATAGTAGCAACTAATAGATGGAATATGTGGAAAAAAATCAACTTCTTTAAGAGCAATTTCACGAAGATTCAACAACGTTTTGACTTGACCCCTTTTAATTTTGATTATTTTTTGTTTATAGATAGTCTTTGATAAATAAAAAATACAAGTTCTCTTAGAATTTTTTTTTTCGACCAGGGGTCTTCACAGGGTGCCCCTCAATTTTTGTTATTTTGTGATGTGAGTGCATTTTGACGAGCGATTGTAGAAAAACTACTCAATCGATTTTCATAAATGATATGTCGTTGAATAGGTATTAGAACAAAATTTTTAAAAATGTACACTGTTAATTTTTTGAAATAATTTTTAACGGTGTAACATTAGAAAAAAACGGTGTAATTGAAAAAAAGATGGCATAGCCTTGTTTTTTAAAACTAAATTGAAGCTTATTTTATATCTAACCACTTGTGAAAGTTTAGGACTAGCTATATTTTTTGTTTTAGAGATAAAATTCGTTGTGCATATGACTGTCGGGAATCAGTTTTTTTTGTTCTGAAGGAAAATTATAAAAATGACGAATTTTAGATGCAGATTTTTTTTTTATGTTAAATATCAAATATTTTATTATTAAATGAACTTTTTAAAAAGCAATTTCAGTCAAGTTCAGCAAAATTTTGCGACATTTTGACTCGACCCTTTTTAATTTGGTTTATTTTGGTCTATATTTAAAAAAATTCTACTTGAAGCCGTATTTTTCATTTATCAAAGGCTATCTATAAACTAAAAATAAACCAAATTAAAAAGGGTCGAGTCAAAATGTCGGAAAATTTTGCTGAACTTGACTGAAATTGCTTTTTAAAAAGTTCATTTAATAATAAAATATGTGATATTTAACATAAAAAAAAATCTGAATCTAAAAATCGCCATTTTTATAATTTTCCTTCAGAACAAAAAAAACTGATTCCCGACAGTCATATGCACAACGAATTTTATCTCTAAAACAAAAAATATAGCTAGTCCTAAACTTTCACAAGTGGTTAGATATAAAATAAGCTTCAATTTAGTTTAAAAAAAAAAAAAAGGCTATGCCATCTTTTTTTCAATTACACCATTTTTTTCTTATGTTACACCGTTAAAAATTATTTCAAAAAATTAACAGTGTACATTTTTACAAACTTTGTTCTAATACCTATTCAACGACATATCATTTATGGAAATCGATAGAGTAGTTTTTCTACAATCGCTCGTCAAAATGCACTCACATCACAAAATAACAAAAATTGAGGGGCACCCTGTGAAGACCCCTGGTCGAAAAAAAAAATTCTAAGAGAACTTGTATTTTTTATTTATCAAAGACTATCTATAAACAAAAAATAATCAAAATTAAAAGGGGTCAAGTCAAAACGTTGTTGAATCTTCGTGAAATTGCTCTTAAGTAGAGTTGAACGTCTGCGTTAAACGACGCACAATCAAGAGTTTATCAATCCAATATTCTATGTAACTACCACTAACGATATTTGCGTTGTATTTAACTTGCACATGGTCAGCCTCGGGTAATTTTAATCGCTTTATCCAATAGTGTTTCCAAGATTTTGTGTTCATTTAGGACTCAGAGTTATAACCTGGCAGTTTAAAATTAAAAGACTGTCAACTAAAATAAACCCACAGTTAATCTGCTTTACATGTTGAGAAACCCTAAGAACTGGGGTTCTCTTCAACACTTGCTTGAAACTTTAACTAACTTAGTTCTTTAGCAGAAAAGCTAAGTTACCGTATATAATAGAAGCCTAGTCAAAGAAGAAATGAAATCACGAACGTTACCCTGATCAACATTTACTCCAAGAACTCGACATACAGCACACATCAAAGAGCACTCTCCACTTTTTAAGTTCACGGAAAACCGACTGGTCTCTTTATTCAAACATATTCAAGATAATATAGTAGAATCAATACCACCAGAGTAGACCTCACCAGAATGAGATATGCTCAATCGAATCGTAGTAATAAGAAACCAATTCTAAGAATAAATCCCATATGAATATAAAATCCCGTTTCCGGTTATTAAATGATAAAAGATTATCCAATATTTATAAATTACCTTACCACGTTAAGTAATTAATTTCAATTGACCTGCAATTATAAGTAAATAGCAAAAACTGAGACATTAGTCATATAATATTATAATATTTTACCAGTTTTTTGTTCACTATTTGTTTGAGTTGAGCTTCCTGTAAACTTACCAACTAAAACTAACAAAAAGCAATTTCAAATTAAAATTTACAATATTAAATTTGAAATTTATTAGTCCGACCAACATAACTGAATGTAAAATGAATTTTTTTATTAAAAAAAGAAAGAAGTTGAGACTAAAACATTAAAGAGACAGATTACAGAGCGTACGGAGAAATCGAGCGGTAGTTCTGAATGCCATTCCGGCTCATTTAATTATGAATTACACGTAACGTTGAATAGACGTTATTGAGGAATGGGATTAAGTGTAACCCTTTTAGTTGATACAGTAGCGTCAGCATCACATTGCCTCGCATCTGCGGAGGTAAAAGTAGAAGAACAGGCGAAAAAAGTAGAATGGACATTTTATGTAAAAGACGATGTTTCAATTTACAATTTGACGGTTAACGAACTAAGTCCGTCAAAATGAAACTAAATCGGACTAACGAGTGCAGTTAGAATTTTGGCTAAAGCATTTTCCAATAAGAACGTTTATTAGTACCGTAGATTAGTTCTGACGATGAAGATTGGAAATTTTCAGAAAAAGTAGTTCGTAAAGGTAGTATACGCATCTAGTCCGCATCTTGGCCATATCTCAACTAGCAAACTCACTTCTCAATTTTGGGTTATACAAGATTAAGCTTCAATTAAGCTTCGCTAAAGCTTCTAAGAGTGGAGTGGAGAAAATTAAAAGATTATTTGGCTAAGTTTTATAAATAAAGATAAACGAATTTTCTAATTACATTTTTGAAGGCAAAACTCGTCAGGAAGAACTGACCCTCTCAGACCCCCTCACAGAGTTTTACAATTTAGTCACTCTATTAAAACAATTTACAGCAAATGCATGATCTGATATATCATTGCTTGTATTGTTATTGTTTTATATTTATATAACATTCCTCAAAAATAACTGCGTTCATTGTAATGAAGCGCTGCTTCGTTGACTAACAACGTACCTAGCGAGGCTATATTAAAAGCCCCAAACCAGCCGCAGTCCATGGGGACGAGAAAAAAATCCTGCTGCTCCAGCACAAATACCGATTTAGTACGCCTAACATGAGATAAGAACGGATGTAAGAAAAAGAACAAGTGAACTAAACAGACTCTGGCGACCCCCCGTGTACGGATGAACCACGATCACCACGTCCAACCCCTACCATTCACAGCACACCCTCACATGCTTTCACGTCTCATACACTCACACACACACACACACCTAGACACACGTGAAATAATCCATTATCATTCTTTAACCAAAAAAAAATGTTATAGATTTCGAAAATTGAAACAATATAATATCAATTTAAACGTAAAATATATATTAAATGCAATTGTTTTATACGTTTAGCAACAGAAAAGAATTTAACAGTCTTTTCCTTTATTACTTAAATTGATAGTAATTCTTCATTTGATTATGTTTTTTTTATTTTGTATACCTTCCGAATTAAATCAAATAATTAAACGTGAATGGTCTATGCAATATTGTTATTTTGTTTACTCTTTTGTTCATTAGATTAATATAATTAGATAAAAAAAGAGTTAAAAAAAATTAGACATCAAGTATAATTCAACTTAAAGGTATCGAAGATTTATATATCATTTTCTATAGATCACTTTAATTCACGAATAATTCTTTGTTTGTTTATCCTTTGTTACAATATATATTACAGTTGACATTTTTTTCATATGTTTTTTAAAAGAAAATGAAATCAATTTCTAATATTAAATGAAGAAAAAAAATCGAAAAATTAAGTCCATTGTTCAAAACGTTCATAACTCTAACAAGCATTTTTATTATAGTTGTTTACGATACTATTCTGTACTATGATTTATGTATGAATGAAATAAAAGTTTGAGTATTAAAAATGATAATAAAATTACATCCTATCACTGTTTTTTTTTTTTTATTTTATTACTATCATTCACTATGTGAATCTAATTGGACTTTTAATAACACACCAACAAAAATATTACCATTACTAAAAGAAATTAAATCGGATGCGGGATATCAACTCAGTCCCCAATGACGAGTGTTGAATTTGGAAATCTCTTAATTGTCGTTTCAGCCTAACATTTAAATTTTATTCGGTAATAATAATAATAATTAATTATATGTATATATATGTTTATCAAAAATAAAATACAAAGAAAGACTTATCTTCAAATTTGTTGACTGTTGAGGTCCTCTATAATTACAGCTACGTTCGTCCTGGTTTTGGACGCTTCCGTACTTATCAATTTATGTATATGTTCTGCCAGCAAAGAAACGAAAAACTGCCAAACGACGCTACCACAACTTAACCGTTTACTACACTGATAATCTTTCCTTCCTAGTGATGTTTCGGTGAAAACTCTTTACTTTATCATTTGCCTTTATTATTTCTCGTTATCCAAAAGAACCTTAGCATAGGCTAAAATATATAACAATTCCGCTCCACCATTCCATAAAAACAATAAAAAATGGATAATAGCGAATTTTTCTTTACTTCATTAATTTATTGTTTTAGCAACAATTCTATATTATACATCCTATAATTTTGTTCTATCAAGAACTTGAATTGCATTTTTATTATTTTAGATTTTTAACCTCGAAAAACTGATTCAACCAAAAAAATGTGTTTTTTTCCTTTTGACATCTTCTAATGTCATCGTGTAATACTCAAGATTAAAACAAAATTGAGTAACGACATCTGTTCGTTAGAATTGAAATAAAATTGGGTACGTTCGTTTGTTTTTATAATTGTTATTCGAAGTTGAACTGACCGTTGGAAAATTTGAAATTATTATTAATGTAAAAATGAACTGAAATTATGGAAATAAATTTTTATTGAATTGGAAAAAGAAGAGAATTGGTTTTATTATTGTTTAGGCGAATATCACGGACGTTACACCATGAATTCAAGGTAAAAATCAAGATATTTACCCTTGAAATCACAAAAACGTCGTCACCCCCTCTACGTCAGAAACCATCGAACTACTTCCCACAACTAATCTGTATCTGGGATCGAGTTATCAATGGTGTAACCAGCGTCAGGGTCGATGATCAATCTCAACACTCATGAAGGTCCTAGGAACTATCAGTGAGCGCAGAAATAGACCATCCATCCATCTAACGTCAGCACCATTGAAACCTCGATACAACCAGTAATATATGATACTGAAGATGTGAACCCCAGAGACGACAACCAGCCAGAGGAACGACCCTACCTAACGAAAAGACATCATTCCCTGATGTCTTTCGCGTGATGGACTCCAAGATTCTTACCGCTCATATCTGTGCACTCATAGAGTACATTTCCAATCTTAGTCTTAATCATCGCAGGTAAGAACTTTGGAGCCAATTTTGCCGAGAATTTTTTTGTAGCGTCACTCAAATGATGTTGCCGTACAAACACACGTTGTTGTGGTTGAAAAGTCCGTAGTTTAGAACGCAGGTTGTACTGATGTTGCGATTTCTTGAAAGCTGCTTTTAAATTTTCTTGAACTCGGTTCCTGAGCAAGGTCAAATGATCAGAGCGTTCTAATTCCTCACCAGCCTCCTCACCTAGCTGGTGTAGTGATCTCAACAATTGGTAAGTATTTCCATCCGATATTGGATGTTGACCAAATAATAAATAGTACGGTGAGTATTTGGTAGCTGAATGTACTGCAGCCCGCAGTGCATATGCGATTTCACCAATTTGTGAATCCCACTTGGTGTGTTGACCTTTTATGAACGCTCGAATTGCTGCTAGAACTGACCTATTGACCCGCTCTGACGCGTTGCTTTGAGGACTATAGACACCGGTCCTAATGTGTTTAATGCCGAAATCTGACAAAAGATTTTGAAAGTTCCTACTAGTGAGCTGTTTACCATTGTCACTGTGCAGAAACTCTGGTACCCCATATGTAAGAAACACTTCATTCCTTAGAAAAGCATTCACCTTCGGTGAAGTTGCGTTTCTAAGTGGTTTCAGTAGTACAAACTTCGTAGCATGATCCAGAACCACCAATAACACCGTATTCCCAAGTGTAGAACGAGGGTACGGTCCCAAAAAATCTATGTAGACTCTCTGCCATGGACGTGCTGTTTTGAATTGATATTGCATCGGAGGACGCAATATCTGATTCGTGGCTTTTGTTTGTTTACATGTGTCGCAGGACACAACATAGTTGTGTACCTGTGACGCCATGCCCGGCCAATAATAAAGACGTCGAAGTAATTCTAAAGTCTTTTTAACACCCCCATGAGCAGCAGTACTATCATCATGATGTTTCTGAATCATGTTGGAAGTCATCGGTTTTGGTACCCAGAGTTTCCACACAGGAACATCGTTGGGTATTGCATCAGGTCTTGGCTCAATACGAATGTATAGCTTATCATCCACGACTTTGACTGAAGGAAAGTCCTTTGGTGATGATTGAACTTTAGCTATCATATCCGTATATTCTTTGTGCCGATAACCTTCATTGTCGAGTTTGATGTCGTTAATGTGATGTGTTAATGCTTCCGTCAATTCCTCATGTGTATCGTCATAAAGACGAGATAGAGCATCAGGGACTATATTTTGGGTACCTTTTTGGTGGACAATGGTAAAATCCATATGTTGGAGTTTTAGGCTCCACCTAGCCAGACGACCACTCAAGTCTTTCTGTGACATAAGCCACTTCAGACTTGAGTGATCAGTCACAATTGTGAATCGGTGACCTTCAACATAGCCCCTGAATTTCTTCACACTCAGAATTGCCGCAAGACATTCAAGCTCAGAAACTGAATAATTCCTTTGAGCTCTATTTAATTTCTTCGACATGAAGGCTATCGGACACTCTTGTCCGTCAGTATCAACCTGATACAACACACTACCTATCCCCGTCAGACTTGCATCGCATCTAATAAAGAACTCTTTATTATAGTCAGGGTTTACTAATACCGGTGCTGTAGTCAGCAATCGTTTTAAATTTTCGAAAGCAGCTTGCGCTTCCAATGTCCATTTCAATTTCCCAGAACTTTTCTTTAACAAATCCGTAATCGGTGATACCACGCTTGCATAATTTGGTATGAAACGTTGGTACCAACCGGCCATTCCTAAAAGACGTCGTATTTGTTTTACTGTAGATGGAGCTGGGTACTCTGCTACAGCTCTTACCTTGTCAGGGTCTGTTCGAAGACCATCTTCACCAACCAAAAATCCCAAGTATTTCACCTCTCTCAGAACAAATTTACTTTTCTAGAGGTTTATTGTTAACCCAGCCGCTCTTAACAATGAAGAGACTTTGGACAGCAATTCCATATGTTCCTGGAACGTGGAAGAGACTACCAATAGATCATCTAAATAAACAAAGACATTTTCGTGATATTGATGTGGTATCACTTTGTGCATTAGCCGACACATTGTCTGGGGAGCATTGCACAATCCAAAGGGCATAACCCGGAATTGATACAATGGACGACCAGGCACGGTGAAGGCTGTCTTGTCTCTAGATGCTTCTGCCAGAGGAATTTGCCAGAAAGCATCTTTGAGATCAATACTGGAAATGTACTTTGTGCTATTTAGACGACCTAGTAAGCCATCAATCAAGGGAAGTGGGTAAGCGTCCTTTTTAGTTAGTGAATTGACACGACGGCTATCAATACATAATCTGTTTTTACCAGATTCTTTTTGTACCAAAACCACTGGCGAGCACCATGAACTGTTAGACTCTTCGATCACGCCCATTTGAAGCATTCGGTCGAGTTCGGCATAGACCTTTAGTTGAACAGCCGGCGATGTGGGATAATGCCTCTGTTTAACAGGTGCACTATCACCAACATCGATGACATGTTCAACCAAAGAAGTCTTTCCGAGTCCAGACACTTCAAATGACGGGAAAGAATCCTTGATCATATCCAGTTCATGTTGCTGATCAGTGGTGAGGTTATGTATATTTAAAGTTATTGGCTCTGTACGAGTCAGTTCACTAACAAAAGAAGGAACAATACCGAATTTCTCCCAGAAATCTATGCCCAGGTAGAGCTCTTCTCGTAATCCAGGGACTATATGGAACCGCATTGGTTTAGTGGAGCCATTCACAGTTATTGGAATTTCAATGTAACCTAAAATTTTATTTGCAGTACCATCCGCCGTACGAATACACGAAGTGTATTTACGGTAGGTTGTACCTGATGATTCCAATAATTCCAAGGAATTTCTTCCAAGTATTGTGATTGACGCTCCACTATCCAATAGTCCTGAAATGTGTTTGTCCAAAATCTTGATTGTTAGTCGCGGCCGAGGATCCTTTGTTTCTGAAAGGATAGATGAAACACAAGCTTTACGAAATAATTTCCTCATCCTCCAATATCTGATGTTACGTTCAAGACGTCTAAAATACGTTCGATGTAATGATGGGAAATTAAATGTATTTGATGATTTTATTCGGGTTTCTTGAGTAGTGGAAGATCGTCCTGCGTTCCTACATCTCTCGTCGATTTCTTCGGGCTCATTGGATGTTGAACCGAGGGTACCATCCCCGAAGCATGTACTCTCGGACGGTAGTTTACCGACGGGTGACAATATGAACAATTTGCATAAATTACATCCGGCTTGTTACATTTCCAACAATATAATTTGATTCTATTCTTAGAGCACTCAGGAGCTCGATGACCATTTACTCCACATCTGAAACATACTATTGGTTGTCTGGATATTGATGGACCAGGTTGAATGTTATCCGATGTTATGCCAGGTCGCTGCAATATCCGTCTCGGTGTTGAATCCACCGCTTCAATATATCCATGTTGTTCTGGTTCAGCATCCACCTCGTAATCATCCACTTGCTGTAGCTCGCTAATTCTCAAATTTGATGTTCTGGTCGGAACTGGTGTGGACCACAAACGTTCAAACTTCTGACATAAAGTCCGAAGTTCATCAATTGAATGTATGGTAGCAGCTAGAGTAGCGTTTTTGAGCTCCACACTCAGTCCCTCCCGAGCAATCTCTAGCATTTCACGATCAGCAAATGGACGTGCTAAGCGACGGTTCAACGAACCAATCTCCACTAGGTACTCATACACGCTCTCCTTTGACTTTTGTTTACGGTTCAGAA
This sequence comes from Diogma glabrata, assembly GCA_963693315.1. Lineage (NCBI taxonomy): Eukaryota > Metazoa > Arthropoda > Insecta > Diptera > Cylindrotomidae > Diogma > Diogma glabrata. The sequence continues at coordinate 451,072,394 of OY856186.1, read as the reverse complement.
GAACTCGCAAGATCGCCTTATCATCAGTGAGCGTACCGAAGGTTTGTAGGAGTCCCTCCCTTAGCACTGGGTAAGTCACCACCTCATATTCATGAGTTAAATTCAAATAGTATCTGTCGGCCGCTGCTTTCAGATACCGTGGTATGATAGACCTAAGGTCGTCCCATGACACACGGTCTCTTCTGGCAGCCGCCTCCACTCTATGAATAAACTCATGAACATCAGGAGAGTGACCATCCCCTGTGAAGGTTGGAACCCAATTTGAGTCATACCGACTCAAATTGTTCCCACGAACCCCTCGGTACTCCACTGGTGCTAACGCTGGAGCCGCGTCACGCCATACCTAAGGAGGTTGGTTGTATGGTGGTGGTGCTGTTAGTGGAGCTGGTGGATATATTGGTAGTGGTTGTACCTGTGGTACTGATGGATAATTTAATTGTGGTTGTACCAATGCTGGATTATTGTGTGTGTGTTCAGATGGGAGTGATGGACCCAATTGTGGTATTGCAAAGTCCTCGGCTCTCAAACCCGATTGCTGGAAATAAGCCGGTGGTGCTTGATCTGACCGTCTCTGTTGTTGCTGGTTTGGACGATTCAGACTATGTATTGTTTCCGATATTGGCCGTACTGGGATCGGTGTGGATCTCTCATCTGGTTGAAAGGCAGGTGAAGCAGAAGGAGCAGATGACACTCCTGGTTTACTCTGCATAATTGGACGTGTTGATAATGATCCTATTATACTCCAAGCGCGTGACAATTGTGAGATAGCGTAGGTGCGGGCTTCTTGCAAGTCATTGCGAGGACCCAACCTATTCATCCTACCCGTATAATGTAACACTCGATTCGCCAAACCATCCAAGAGGGTCTGATCAATCGGTGACTGAAGTCGTCGTACTTGATTTAAAATAAGTTCTGCTGCCTGCACCACCATTTGAGATTCCTCTATCAAATCTCTCGCATGAGACACTGTTATTGGAACTGACCCATGATCTCCATGGTTTCGCAGTTCCTCTGCCCAATCGGCCCCCCCGAAGTTCACACCCCGAACCAAACATTCGACCAGCAGTTCGCTGGGTTCCAGACCATAGAACGGATGGTCAACGTCTATGTGGTTTGACATTTTGATGGTAAAACCCGAAAAATTATTTACTCGCAAACGACAACAATGTAAAAACCAATTCCCCCAAAAAAAATGCAGTTAGTACGATGGAAAATGAAAAACGCAAAAACGGAAAAAAAAAAACAAAGAACGCCCAATTCAAAAAAACCACAAAAAATATTGTAAAAACCAAATTTACTAAAAGAACGAACGAACTTATGGTTGTTCTCAATGTTGCTTCACCTTTCACAAAAATTCCTAAAATATTGTATATGTAAAATACAATTTATTTATTTAATTTCAGATATACTGAAATTTCAGAAATATATACCTAAAACTATTTAGTGACGACAACACCCCTAAATAAAATATTTATTTATTTTTAAAAAAATTGAAAAATAAAAAATATTTAGAAAATTGCTTAATTATCGGATGTTCCGTCCTAGCTCAAAAATATTTATTTATTTTTTTTAAAAAAATAAAAAATATTTATTTAAATCTTGATGTATTTGCTTATTTACGAAAAAAAATTGTATTTACTTAAAATTATTTATTCCTAAAAATTTAATTTATTTAATAAAAAATTTTTATTTATTCTCAAAAATTTATTGTTTTGATTTAATTTGTTTTTTTTTTTTTTTTTTTATTTAATATAAGATAAGAGATTCCCAAATTCAGACTCGTCTGGAGACAACATAAAAGTAAGTATGGTTACAATATCCATTTTATTTAGTATTTGAATTATCGCGCTCGCGAGCCCACTTCAACAATGCATGTGAGAACCGACTAGAAAAGCCCCTAACGACCAGATTCTACAGACCAGTTTCTCCCCAACCTAACAAAAACAATCGCAACTGTCACGATTAGACCCTAGGCCCATTTCTACTGACCCAGCTGCGGTTGTTCTACCTAAAAATAAATTACCATTAAACTAATGCCAAAGTTGAAGAAAGCTCCCGAACACCAGACTTCAAACCCTAAACTCCATGAAAATTGTCTATTGCAAGCTAAATGTAAAAGTGGAAAAAATTTTGAAGTTGTGTGAGGTGAAGCCTCGATCCTGATAAAAAATAAAATTGGTTCTCCTCTTCATTTCGTTAAAGAAGCTTCTGTGCAGGGAATGGTACTACTGGTTTGCACCTAAGTACAGACCAGCAGTAGTCACCCCCTTATCACCAGAAAATTCCTTCTGAAACGAAGAGAAGAAACCAATGAACTTCGATCGCATGTCCATAATGGACAGAGGCGATCTAAGAACATAATTATGTTAAGGGCATAAGCTTCATGGATCCTTTATTAGAGGTACCGCTGGAAAGATTTATTAATTACACACTTGTAATCATTATACAACAACAAAAAAAAATTAACAACCAAAAAAAACATTCAATTAATTCTAACAAACGCTCAACTGTAGTGGAATGTACAATATTTTCATCGAAATTAAAAATAGTTCGAATCTACCACAACCAAAACAAGATTTTCACCGATTATAGCCATTAGTGGTAAAGAAATTAAAATCATGTATGTATTTCACGCAGGCCAATATGCATCGTTAAAACGAGCATCAGATTCGAGATCTAATTATTTGCTACACACAAAAAGTTCAAATGGCTAAATCGTTTCATCGGTTTGGTTTCTCAATTTCATCTCACCAAGAGATAAAATACTTCGATATTGTAACATAATATCCTACTCAGACCACTACAACCACTTCCTATATACAAAAACATGTACAAATATGTATCCTATAACCAACAATTAACCTACTATATACAACTATTTACAATTAAAACTACAATAGTACCACCAAAAAAAAATTCATAAAAAAAAATGTGGACCCAAATCGGTTTTTTTTTCAAATACAAAAAAAACATCTCAAATATGCACACAATTTCCCGGGGCCACTTGTGGTCCCAACCACCGTCGAGGGTTCTCCTTCCTGTGGTTGGATTCGAAGATGGCGCTCTCCTCAGCCAATGTCTCCGCATAAGCGTGCATGACTGAAGAGAACTCCACCTCCTCTTCCAACCACACCGCCTTCTGTAACTTCCTCCTACTCTTTTTCTCCCTCCACCTTTTCCTATCCCTTTCTAGCCTCCTTAGCCGATATGCCTCTCGCGCATCCATCACTTCATTCGCTATCTCCTTTATCAATTCATCAATCATCTCTTCACACTGCTCATTCATTATATCATTCATCCATTCCACAAACGTTGCCTTTCTCCTCTCATTCATCTCATTCACTCCCTCCACTCCATCCACCAAGTCATTCACTTCCTCAGCTACCACTTCTCCTACCAACTCCTCATTCACAATCTCACTTATTATTACATTCATCATCAGTTCATACTGCTCATACATTATATCATTCATCAATTCCAAATATATTTCATTCCTTTTCTCATTCAGTTCTGCCTTCATTTTTTCCTTCTCCCTCTCATTCACCACATTCATTACTAAACTTACAATCTCATGCATCACTTCATGCACCTCATTCACCCCTGGCCCGACCGCTGCCTGACCCAACTCTCCTGGCCCCGGCCGACGTTTGCTCCTAAACGACGAGCCAAAATTCCTGACTGTGTGCATACCAACAAATTGCCTAACTTTACAAATTTTAACAAATTGTGAAATTCTTAAAAAATTATTAAAAAAAGAATGAATTATTCAGAAAAAAAAAATTCTATATATATTTAATACATGTGCAAAAGAAAAATATACATATAAAAAACCCAACTGGTTCTTCTTCAACCAAGTTCGAAGTCAACCAAACCGGTTGACACCGCCCAAATACATGAAAAAAATGAAAAAAATATTTTTCGCGCCGAAAATAGTTCTTAAATATATAAAAAAAAATACAATGCCAACCCCAAGGTCTTAGTTTCGGCCCAGATGTTAGTTTTGCAATGGCCCTGATTTAAAGCCACGTATTACTATCATTCACTATGTGAATCTAATTGGACTTTTAATAACACACCAACAAAAATATTACCATTACTAAAAGAAATTAAATCGGATGCGGGATATCAACTCAGTCCCCAATGACGAGTGTTGAATTTAGAAATCTCTTAATTGTCGTTTCAGCCTAACATTTAAATTTTATTCGGTAATAATAATAATAATTAATTATATGTATATATATGTTTATCAAAAATAAAATACAAAGAAAGACTTATCTTCAAATTTGTTGACTGTTGAGGTCCTCTATAATTACAGCTACGTTCGTCCTGGTTTTGGACGCTTCCGTACTTATCAATTTATGTATATGTTCTGCCAGCAAAGAAACGAAAAACTGCCAAACGACGCTACCACAACTTAACCGTTTACTACACTGATAATCTTTCCTTCCTAGTGATGTTTCGGTGAAAACTCTTTACTTTATCATTTGCCTTTATTATTTCTCGTTATCCAAAAGAACCTTAGCATAGGCTAAAATATATAACAATTCCGCTCCACCATTCCATAAAAACAATAAAAAATGGATAATAGCGAATTTTTCTTTACTTCATTAATTTATTGTTTTAGCAACAATTCTATATTATACATCCTATAATTTTGTTCTATCAAGAACCGAACAAACACCTTGTCAAACCTTTACAACCAATTCTTTTGTTGAATCTATTTCGTTATCGATTTCTTTTGGATTCTATTTCTCTAATTAACTTATATCAAAATCACACCATAAGTATTCACTAAGAATTTTTTTTATTTTACAAATCAAAAGGTGATGTTTGTTGTTTATTTTAGAGAGTCAGAACTTGAATTGCATTTTTATTATTTTAGATTTTTAACCTCGAAAAACTGATTCAACCAAAAAAATGTGTTTTTTCCTTTTGACATCTTCTAATGTCATCGTGTAATACTCAAGATTAAAACAAAATTGAGTAACGACATCTGTTCGTTAGAATTGAAATAAAATTGGGTACGTTCGTTTGTTTTTATAATTGTTATTCGAAGTTGAACTGACCGTTGGAAAATTTGAAATTATTATTAATGTAAAAATGAACTGAAATTATGGAAATAAATTTTTATTGAATTGGAAAAAGAAGAGAATTGGTTTTATTATTGTTTAGGCGAATATCACGGACAATTTTTTTGTTGTTTTTCTGTTTAATGTAGAAATTCTAGATTATATTATTATAGAGAAATAGTAGTGCTTTGTTTTACCGTTTATAATTACATCAGAATTAATGATTATATTATAAGCTGTTTAAATTTTGAATAATAATTATTAGAAATTAATCAATAATTTCAAAAAAAAAATTTATAAGCATTTTGGTTTGTTTTATAGTATACCACCCATACACACCCCATGCATACACGCACACGTCCACACACTCACGCCCACATTCATACATGCATACACTCCCACATATATATATATATTTAAAAATGAATCACCCCATAGCTTGGCCAGATCCCCCTCCAGTAGCTCAAAATTAATCGCTCATCCTCCCACAGCTCATCGATCGGTGAGCTCAGTAATCAGTATCACGACGACGATGGAAAAATTATTGCAATCCGAACGTGTTGATGATCAGTAATATTTCTTTCCCTTTTTTCTTTTGTTACCGGAAATGTATCATAATATTCAACAGGAATGATGATGATAATGTATAATCACAAAAACAAAATGATTGTCCTGGAAACGTATTAAGACCGTCAGTACGCCGGAAATAATCGTAACATGCGGCCAAGTATTTTCGGTAAATCACACTCCAGCACCCAATTCACTGATTCATTTCGTCCTGATACCAGTGTTATCACAGAAATATCACAAAGCTTTTGAATAGATGGAATTATTATTTTAATAACACATCTATTAGAAACATAGACAATCTCCAAATTACAACCAGCAATTAAAAAAATTATGATTGTGTTTTTCTATTATGTAACATTTTCTGTTAAATTTATTTTTTCTCACATATACTTGTAATTTATGCTAACACAGAATTATGCTTATTTTTATATAAGAATGCAATTATTATTTATAGTTCTATTTATCACAGTTCAAACAGAAAACAAGTATTATCACAGCAATTCTACATTCGTATTATTATTATTTACTATTAAATTTATCACAACACAAGAAAAGACATTTTATTTAATTTAATTAATTTTCTTTTTATAAACAAAATAATGTCATCAGCTGTGGTTTTGTTTGTACAAATAGTTATAACCAAATTAACAATTGATAGAAAAACTGACATGCGTTTTAATTGGTTTTCCGGTCTCGCATTATCATAAACATAATTCAATTAAGCTTACCTTGGGTTATAACTATCGTTCTTGAACTTTGTACCGGATTCTTTTCTTTAATTATTCGCTGGATTAATTCCTTTAATTTTAATTAATAAAATACACCACATCAAACACGCGACGTGTAGACGTCAAAAAACAAGACACCAACAGCTGTGAACTTGTTAGACATAATGTCGAACTAAGAGCCTTTACTGTTTTTTTTTACAGCACAAACATATAAATTTTTTTACTAAATTGAACTATTGAATTATGCTAAATAAAAAAATTAATCTAATTGAACTAACAAACTGGAATTTAATTAAAATTTTCACTACTTAATTTAACTTAAATTTAAGCAAAATACGTGAATTCAAAATAAATTCCATAAATTTTGATATTCACGAGAATAAATAATCGACTGAGCGAAGCTTCATGTTTTCAACCACGTATTTATAGTTAAAGTCACGCCGTTTTACACAACAACGAATCGATAAACACGATAAGTCTGTTTATTGATTATTCTCTTTCGTTAAATATGTGTACCCACTAAAAGAGTCTTCACTATTAACCTGTACTAAAATTGGAAAGGAATTATAAACAGAAATATCCATTACGAAACGATTGTAGGAAATTACATTTTATAAAATGAAGCAAAAGCAACTCAAAAAGTTCATGACACTACGTTGAACGAGACGTAATCCATGGATTGATTCCTCTTATCTTTTGGGAAATAGAGCGAATTCAAATTAGGGAAATAGTAAATTACATAATAAAAAAAATTACTGAATTATAATGATTGTAAGAATTATATATGAAAATAGCGCGATTACGAATCAATGATATTGTACAACTGTTTTATGATAATTTTATAGCGATTAACGATTACAACTTGAATATAGGAAATTACATTGGGAAATAGCATACAACTGTTTTGGGATAATTGTTAAACGGAAACTATTGTAGATGACGATTATGGATTAAGTATAATAAACTACGTTCAAAGGAAAAACGAAAACAACTATGAAAGTTTCTGCTAATATAACTTTACTGCGTGTGGGAAAGTGGTTCGACTCTCAATTACGAAGTTTGAATTACACTTCATTACATCATCAGCACCTTAGTACGCAGGTTATTGTAACACTTATTGAAAAGTCAACTACATCAATTGTTATTTAAAAAAAAATATATTGTTCAAATAAAGCTATAAATAAGTACGCTAAAAGTTAATGATTTAAAAAAAAAATAAGCCCTTAATTTTGCTAATCCTGAATCCTTTGAATCAATAAAAAAATACAAAAACGATTTGTCTATATTCTGATAGAACGTCTATAAAACAGATTTTATATAAAAAGTAAGCCCCTAAGTTATACTATCTTTTCTACATCTAAATTAAAACTAAATGTTATGGAGTTTTTATATACTACAGATCTATGAAAGCATAGGTTTCGAAATGCATATATAGTAAAAGTAATAAAACTCAGAATGCATTAATTATTTTAAAAAGTTACGGAATTCTTATACAAGTCTTATAGAAGCCATTTATTGTAACTACTTTCAAACATGTTTAGTTTCTTCTTAACATTTAAATTAGCCGAATGAATAGCGTGCAGAACCAACCAATCGAAGGACCCGAGTTCGAATCTTGTTAAGACCGTAAGCTAAAACTTAAACTAAAGCACTATATCAAACATAGTAATAATAATATTTACGGTAAAAAGAGTGTAGAAATATATAAAATATTTTATCACATTTTTTAATAACTTCTATAAGACTTCTAAAGATTGCTTAACACTATCTATTAGAAGCACTTTACCGGAAACTATAACTTGTGAAAACCAGCTTGCATAACTTCTTACAAAAGACCATACCGAAGTTATTTCCGAAGTCTTATACAAATCATGGCTTTGTTAAAGGCGAAGAAATTTCTTCAAAAGGCTTTTACATCGAAACAACTTAGAAGCTTTAAATAAACTATGAGAAGGGGATGTTTAAATCTGTTTAGTGTTTTAAAAGAAGTTAGAATGCTAATTGGGAAGTCATGACAGCGGTTAGAAGGTTGCAGTGCCAACGTTCGAAAAGTACGTTACATTTAGGATTGTTACTTGTAGTTCGTTAAGTTCAAAGCCGATAAATTTAAACAGCTCACTGAAAAGTTTGGATACGAATGGGAGCCCTTATCAGTGACGATTACAGAAGGCATTCTGAACGAGCAATCCAATTGGAGAAAAGAGCTGAAGCTACCGTTTTTAGCGGTGATACCCGAGATTGAAATGACTTCAGGCCAGCGAGCGTAGCAATTAACAACTGTGATACAGTAACATTTGTCCTATCAATCAGATTTGGGATACTTACCCTAAGGAGATTGAGAATACCGAGAAACTTTCACCTTTTGGAAAGTCAGGCAGTTCTGCGCAATTTATCGAACATCCTTTTTAATGAAAAGGAGTAAAGAGTTTGACGAAACTGTGGATGAGACAAATTGTGACGATTATTGAAAACAGATTAGAGAAATTGCGTCTTCAGACTACAGAATGACACGCTTCTCGTTCTTTTTCGAACCTTTAAGAAAAACATAAAGTATGGTTTAATTGTATGAATTGAACAGCATCGACAGGTTCAAGAGTAGGTTTGATTCCAGTTGAATCAATCCAATATCTAAGAAAGTCAACGTTGATTTCAGCAAAGTTGCATTTATCAACGTTGTTATAAATTCAGCTCAGCCAGACAGACTGGATCAGGTAAACGCTCACAATCAGTTCTATGATTTTTAAATGTGCTCCTCAAAGGTTTCAGAAATGAGCCGAAGGTCTCTATGTAGATGAAACAGAAGTTATAAAGTCTCTTAAAAGCAAATGAATAAAGCGTTGGAAGGATTGCGCAAGGTTTCGCAGTCACTTGAACGAATTTGAAGAATCCAAACGGGGTAGAAATTGCAATTTTCGCTAATTAGAAATTCGATGATATGCACGAAAGAGATCAATTGAAGAAACAAATACATTCTTGAAGCTGTTCAAAAAATCCTGAATGTGTGGAATAGGGTATCAGGATTATAGTGACATTTTTAAGTGAGCAGTATAGTCACCACAAGGTCTCCACTCGTTATTCTTCTTTTTAACGAGTTTGAGAGGAGATGACCAACGACTATTAGACCACTCAAAAATTCCTTGAGACAACATTAAATCAAATTCTGCCTGATATGGCCAGTTTTTCCAGACTTTTAAGCGCCAGCATTTACATAAAACAGGAGGCGTTTCAAGAACGTGAGCCAGGCTACGTTTGATCGGTTTAACCAGTATCGAGTTTTTTGATATCAAGTTATTCGTCGATCGTAAATTTACCATTCAGTATTTTTGGATTCGAAGAAAAAGTTTCACAAAACTAGAACAGAGTTCAAGCAAAAACATTGATCATCATTTGGGGGAATTTTCCATTAAATTTTTGGACAGCACTATTGGGTGAATTCATAGGATGTGTAATATTTCTATTACAGTCAACATTCTAAGTCACGAGTTTATAGTCATTATTGATTGCTTCCAATCAATGCGAAATCAATAAGCGACACTTGGTAAATTATTACCCTACATATATGCGCGTTTGCATATTTAGACAACATTTTGGCGAATTTTAATTATTCGGACTTTTTGTGAACAGTTGAACTTAAGTAACTAAGGAAGTAATTTGAATTTTTTCAATTCAAAGGTATATGGTTAGAATTATCTCAGGAAAAAACTATGTTTTCTTTTTTATGTGTTTTGGTTAGAATTTGAACTCGTAACCTTATCAATGCCAGTGCAATGGAAAAAATCCCAAATAATGTTAAAACATTTCCGAAAAATAGGAGTCTAATGACAGTTGAGAGCGTGTCTGCCAAGCCAAAGGATTTGAACTCATAGGCATTGATAAGATTACGATTTCAAATCCCAACCGAAACACGTAAAAGAGAAAAATAGATTTTTTTCTGAAATAGTTCCAACCATAAGTAGTACACAAAAAACCCGAATAATTAATCTAATGATTGATTGATGCTTTCAAGTCATTATCCACAGCTTTACATAAAAACATGAGTAAATTAAATAACATGAAAGCTGTAAGCTATTAGATTTATTTTAAAAAAATATATTCGGTTGAAAAAAAATATTTGCTAATAGAAAGAAATTTTCTTAGTTCCTTAAGATTTATTTGGAATGGGAGGAGTAAGCCCTCTATAAACAGTTGTCAACCTCATCTGATCGAAGAATACATGAATTGAAAATATAAAAGAAACATAATTTGATTTTAGCTATTTTCCAAATCTAGAACAAAATTGATTTTTAATCGTCCTTGAAATTCGTGAATCATGTTTAAATAAACATATTTAACCTACACCAGTGTATCTAAAAAAAATATTCGACCTTACTCAAACTCTAAAAAATCCCTTACGTGATTTAATTGAACAAACAAGCACACAATAAAAACTCAGTCGTGAATTCAATTTTGCGCAATTATATGGATATACTCATTTTTTGTTAATTTGGTGTAAAGTTGTAGTAGTGGTTTGCTGCATAAAAAACTATAATTTCACGGTGCTTTGAGTACATACTATACTAATCGACGTTCATTTTATAAAATATATTTTAATGTTTTGCAACTCAAATAGTCAACGATAAATAAAAATAAAAATGTCTGGATCTATAAAAATTTTAACTATTATATTGATGATTAGAATATATTTGGTAAACTGTGCACCACGGCAAAATTGCAAGAATCAAAAAAATAATGAAGTGGTAAGCGGAAAAAAATTTTATAATAATTAAATTAAAATAAATTAATTAGAATTAAATTTATGTGAATTCTAGAATTGCTGCGAGCTTCCAATTTCTGATCTTCTTTCAAAACATTATGGTGATTGTCGAGCTGAATTGGAATCAAAACAAAATGTTTTAAATAAATTTACCGAACAATGGGTTAGTGTATTTAATTTATTATGCTTACATCAAATAATATTATGTTTTATTTTTTAGTGCTTAGACGAATGCATTTTTGTAAAATTAAGATTTTTTAAGGACGGAAAATTTAACAATCATGCTTTATTAGAAGTAGTTATAGAACAATTTAATATATCAAAACCATTTTGGGAACCATTAGTTCTAACTTCTTTCGATTATTGTTCAACGGAAGCACAACAACAAGAAATCGAATTGAATAAACTTCTCGAACAACAACCGTTTGAGCTAGCAAAATCAAATTGTAGTATAATGCCTGGATTTGTTGTCAAATGTATGTCTGTGTATTTAACAAAAGCATGTCCAAATAGTGAATGGTATGGTAGTCGTGATTGTGAGGAATATAAGAAGTTTTTGGAAATGTGTCCAAATCAATTAATACCAGCAGAATATTTATAATTTTAAAATATTTACAAATAAGCACAACAGTGTATAGTTAAATTTAAAGCAAACATAATTGTGTGAAAAATTTGTTTAATTAATTAGTAACCGATTCAATGAATCCTTATAATCCGATGAACACCGCATGCAAGATTTTTCATCTATCACAATTTATCTTATTTTTAAATCTTTTGCCGTACTGTATATATAGTCAAATCGGAGGTGCCTCATATGCTAAATAGTGGGAACAAAAAACATGAAGAGCGAATAGTTAACTCTATTGTAACTCGTCTGACACAGATGAGCATATTTTTATCAGTGTTTGAAAATTATCTCTGCATTGTAATTGGCTCTCCAAGTAGCATTTTTGCCATAGATTTTAAAATTATAACAGTCAAATGTTGTATAATTCCTCTATAGATATGGTTTATGTAATTCTTTGTTAAAAAAAAGTTTCCAAATTTTGTCTTCACTTTTATGGGCGTTTCAAGCTTCTTAGACTAAAGGTTTCAGTTCTATTGCTTCCAACAAAACCGTTGACAAACCTCACAGAACATCAAACATGAAAATCGAAAACAAATGGAAATTCCAAAGAATATTGAAACTGCAGGTTTTTAAATTTTACTTTCAAATATCGTTAGAACAAGTTAAGTAAGCATTTTTTATTTACTTCAAAAATAAATCGTATTTTGTGATAGGAAACGATGGAAAACGACAGGTAATGCATTCTCCTCAAAAGGACAAAAATGATACATTCCCAGTACCTGGGCTCACGCCTATTTCATGTGATGATTACCACATATTTTATACTTCGTGATGCGCCTGTCCTTGACGAGTCCGAAAACTTTTGTTTTACCATTTTTCTCGATTCGACCGCTTTTTCTTTCGGCAAGCTCCGAAAAATTCCGATTGCAAGGGATCTTGTAAATTTTTTTTAACTATGGGGGTTTGAAATTTGTTTTAGAACACGAGGGTAACCTTGTCCGACAAAAATTTGTCTGCTACTGTCAAGTCCGACAACCCAAACGTCAGTAGCCAAATGTCAGTAGTCGAACTGGAGCATAGCAGACACATTTTGGTCGGACAAGCTTACCCTCTTGTTCTAACACAAATGTGCAACCCCCCACAGTTAAAAAAAAATGTGGTTGAAAATTTACAAGATCGCATTCAGTCGGCATTTTTCGGAGCTTACCGAACGAAAAAGCGGCCGATTTGAGGAAAAAATGCAGACATTACCACATATTTTAAACAAAGTATAAAATATTTGGTAATCATCACATGAAATCGGCGTGGGCACAGGGACTAATTAGGTTGAGCAGTGGCCTAATTTTCCAAAAAAAATAATAGTCAATAAAGGGAATTAAATGAACTGTTGGATATATACAAGTGACATGGACTCTTTGGAACACAAAAAACAAATAACAGTTGAAATAGAAAGCTAAAGTTTGACACACAGCTGTGTCATTTATTATATTAAAACACAATTATGCAAGCAAAAATCATCTAAAAAATGTTAGAATATAGATCGGGACATTTCGTTATATAAGACTTATAAACATCACAATCATCATCTGAAATTATAAAAAAAATACAAGGCTTTTAAAATACCTAAATCAATAGTTAATTTCTTACCTGGTTTATAATATTCAGGTGGGCAATTAATCAACATTTGAGTGAATAAACATGAACTAAAAAACAAAAATTTCGGCTCACATTCTGTAGAATTATGTTTTTCACCAAATTTAGTTTTTAATTCTTTCGTTTTATCTTCTGATTCTGATGAACATTTATCAACGGCGATGTTGGTAATTTTTTCCCATCCAGGTTTCTCAATTAAGTATCTTGAAATACTTTCTTTATATTTTGCTGAATTAATTTTACTGTCTTGGATTACGTTAAGTTTATTTAAGATACATTCAGATAATTTCTTGAAATGTGTTAAATATTTAATTTAATTTTTATAATAAGTAAAATTGGCTAGTCTATACTTACACAAACAACAATCTCAAAACTATAATTAAAAAATCCTTTTATGGTCTCGTTTAATTCATTTCGACAAATTTCACTTTGCAGCAGGCTATTATTAAATTCTGGTAAATCCCAACACTTGATTCTTTCTGCCGTAAGATCCAGGTGTTTTTCACAATCATCATTTGACTGTAGAAGTTCAACTACTGTTAAAATAAGGAGTAACCAAAAGAGTCTCATTTCGTAATATTTGACGTCCGTTGATTGGATAGTGCATGCGATAACCTTACTTTAATATTGCTGCTTTTATATTAAATTTAATTTTGTTTATTTAAAACGAAAGGAAGTAATATATTTATTTTGATAATATACAGAAATTAATTTGATTGCAAATTGCTTTAAAATTTCAGTCGATTTATGTTATTATCATCAATTAAATTGGTTAAAAATGAGCTGAAATGTGGTTAAAAATGACTCATTCAAATCACATTCAAATGAAGTTAATTGTGAATAGTCAAATTGTGTTGGCCGATATTATGCACGACAATTTATACTTTCAAGGACTTTTATAACTTGAGTTTGGTAATAGTTGACACAATTGTTTGATCTGACCATTTATCCTTAAAAAATGTATGTAAATGTACCATAAATGATAGGACTTATCCGTGGACTTTGTCCGTCGGATGGATCCGGCGGATTTGGTCTGATCCACCGTTTTCTAATAGTGTAAAATTGTTCACTGTAAATACCCGCGAACCAAGCCCGTCGTTGGACTAGATCCTTGTGTTAATGGTATAAAATCCGTCTTAAATTGAAATTTTTGATCCACGGCCAGGTCTGGTATAAATTAAATTGATCGGATTTTTTGGTTGGCGGACCACGGCTCTATCAAAAAAGTTTAATTTAGAATCTGCTTTTCATTAATTTTAATTTTTTGTTCAATAACAAACCTGCGCAATTCAAAATGTCGGAAAAAAGAATGTATAACGCTGCTGTGGCATTTGGATGAAGAACTTCTACAAATGTCAACAGCATTCGATGGTAGAGTCGAGAAGATGCAAAGTAAAATTCATGACTTGGAGCATGGATTTTTCGGCTCCACATCTTTTGGCATCTTCAAGTTCCAGTCTGAAACGGCGGCAGATCAGAATGTTTGGAACGCTGAAAATCATCTTGCTGCATTGTTGCACACAAAGGGAAGCAGCTGAAGCGTTACAGGCGGTGCCGGAAAATGACCGAAAAAGCTATGCTGAAGTGATAAATGCAATTTGGAACATAAATATGGCAGTGACCATAAAGAGGAATTATACAGAAATTAGTTAAAAGGTCGCTTGAAAGGGAACGGAAAAAGCCTTCAGGACTATTCTTCGGCAGTGGAACGGCTTGTACATTTAGCACACTCAAATACTCCCCCATATTTTATGAAAAAAATGAAGACCGAGGCGTTTACTGATGGCAGTTGTGTATATGTGTATTTTATAAATACAATTATGGTAAGTGTTCAGCGGTAATGGTAAGCTTAACATAAAGAAACTAACTTTCATACATTAAATGCAAATACCCCAACGCCTTACACATTTCCTTCCGTTTCCTCTACTATCCCCTAGCATTTCTAGACCCTTCACTTTCCACTCCTCTTCTCCAAAATGTTGTGCCTAAATTAAATATTAAATTTTTTACTGTGCATTATGGATGAATGTTATCTAAAGAAAAACAACATAATAAAAAATTGTGACCCAGAAACACGAAAAGCAGTAAAGTTGTCGCCAAAAGCAACATTTGCTGAAACTATAGCTTTTGCTTTGACAAATGAAACTACACAAGCGATTATAAAACCATCAATTAAAATACGCAAACGAACAAGGTCAGCATTGCCTATGCAGTGACGTCCAGCAAAAGAACCAGTCCAAGTTAGAGAGGACGATGGAGCAGCACCGCATCAGTTAAAGTACAACGAGCCAGCCTAAAGGGGCGTAAGCTGGCTCCCACAACCGATTGCCCCATAACCTTCATTCATGTTTAGAGATTGGCAAGGAGGGTGACAGCCTTACTGTTAGGGCTAGCATTGGATACGCGGCAACAAACACAATTGTCCGCACAGATGTTGTAAAAGGGAAACTAAAACCACCAGGGAGATACCGTATGCAGACGACAACTGACGAAAGTGCAAGTGCAAAAAATTGGTTGGCATTGACATCGGAAATACTCGTTTTCAACATGAAGTGGTCGCAGCTAACATAGTGAATGAAGTTATCCTGGGAATGGACTTCATGAGACCAAATGGATTCGTTATTGATGCTGCAAAAGGAGTACTCTCGTACGGAAATGTTGAGTTACCATTCCAATTTAATGGTGAAGATTCAAATTGTGTTCGTCGAATAATATTAGATCACAAAGACAAGCTGCCACCTCAATCATAAACAATCATTTGGAGAAAATTGGAAGGAGGTTCTGGGTCACCCAGGTTGTGGGTTGTGGAAGCCAACAAAGAACAACAAGATTATAAAGAAGTCGTTATAGGAAAAACCTTAGTTAGATCAGATGCTGAATACAAAATACCAGTTAGGGTTTTTAATCTGTCAGATACGCAGAAAACAATAAAATAAAATAAAATAAAAAAAATCATAGGACAATGTGAAGAGGTAGCTAAAATAATAAAGTGCTAGCAGAAAAACATCAATTGCTCGGTCAACACAAAAAAACAAAAGGCAGAAATGAAACAACTTGTGCAGAAATGGACAGAAGGGCTTTCAGAAGAGCAGAACAAAGCAGTTCGTCAATTGTTGAAGCGACACAAATCTCTATTCTGCAGTTCACCTGAAAGAAATGGCAGAACCAAAATGGTAAAACATCGTATTGACACTAGAGCAGAAAAGCCGATAGGCCAAGCACCACGGAGAGTACCATTGGCTAAAAGAGAAGAAGCAGATAAAATGGTGAAGGAAACGAAAGAACCCTGGATCTCACCTATGGTGTTAGTTGGCAAGAAAGATGGGAGTCTAAGATTTTGTGTTGACTACAGGAAATTAAATAAGTTACTAAGAAGGATGGATTGATGATACACTGGATACATTATCGGGATCAAGATTATTTTCAACACTGGATTTGAAGAGTGGTACTGGCAGGTGGCAGTTGCGGAGGAAGATCGGGAGAAAACGGCGTTCAGTGTAGCTAATAGACTATGGCAATTCAATGTCATGCCATTTGGTTATGCAATGCTCCCGCAACTTTTTAAAGACTAATGGAACGGGTACTAAAAGGTTTACACTGGAAAACATGCCTTGTATATCTAGATGAGATCATCGGTCATGGACAAAGACTTTGATGACCACTTGAGGAACTTGGCGGAGGTACTAGAGAAGTTGCAAGAAGCAGGTTTAAAGTTAAGTCCCAAAAAGTGTTCACTTTTCAAGGAGGAAGTAAAGTATTTGGGACACAAGGTTACGGCAAAAGCAATTCATACCGATTCTGACAAGATCGCAGCAGTTATGAACTGGCCAAGACCAAAGAACCTACATGTACTACGAAGCTTTCCTGGATTGTGCACATATTACAGACGGTTTGTGCCAGGATTCGCCAACGTTGTCAAAAGTTTGCATGAGCTAACCAGAAAATATAAGGCATTTGAATAGAATGAACCTCAGGAACAAGCATTGGTGGAGCTTCGAAGGAGATTATGTACGGTTCCAGTTTTATCCTATCCTATACCTAATGTGCAGCTTATTTTGGATACCGATGCCCGTAATGAAGGTATAAGAGGAGTCTTGTCGCAGAAAATAGATGGTCAGGAAAAGGTGATAGCTTATTTCTCCAAAATGCTATCCAAGCTGGAGCGGAATTATTGCTTAACTCGAAAGGAGTTATTGGCGTCAAAAATTTCCATAAATACTTGTATGGTCAGAAATTTCATCTCAGAACTGATCATGGTGCATTAAGATGACTACTCCAGTTCAAAAATCCAGAAGGAAAAGTAGCACGTTGGATCGAACGGTTGCAGGCGTACGATTTGGACATTGAGCATCGCAAGGGTACAGCACATGGGACCGCTGATGCATTATCGAGACGACCTTGTCAAGTTGAATGCAAGCATTGCAGTCATCAAGAAAATAATGAGAAAATAACTACACAAGTGCTACCAATTAGATCAGGATCTTGCACCCATCATCGAGTGCAACGAAAAGGGTTGCAAACCAATATGGGGAGAAATTGTTGATAAAACCTCAACTTTAAAGTCGTACTGGGGGCAATGGGACAGCCTTGTTTAAATGGCAATAACATATTTGTTTAGCACTTGTTTTATACGCACTTATACGCATTATGATATAGATGACAAGATAAAGCAATCCCTTACAGAGGTACCAAAAATGAAAAATACGACAACAGTTTTATTGGTCAGGAACACGACAATCGATTGTGGAGTAGTGTGCGGCGGTAAAAGGACTGCCCGAAGAAGTCATGGAAAAATGAAGTAATACAATGTAATATACATTAAAAAAATTGAATTCCTTTATTTTTGCTTTGTGCGAACTCACAAATATTTGACAGAACAAAGTTTTTGGTGAAAGTGAAATTTGTAAAAACAAAATTTTGACATTAGGTGAAAATTTTTTTAATTTTTATGTTTGCTGTTAATAAATATATATAATATATATACTTATCTAAATATTTTTGGCAATTAAAAAAACTTTTGTAATAAATTGATGTCCCTTATGAAATTATTTGTTATGCCTACTGTCATAATTTGATGTAAAAGCTACATCAAATTTTGACGTTTCGTTATGGTGAATATAAATTCCAAAAGACAAAATTTTGACAGTTAATATTTGTCATCTGTCATTAATTCGTCAGTTCGCACACAGAATTTGTTAAACAAATTTGACAGATCTAAAAAATGTTACTTTTTCCTGTTCGATTCTCAAGTATTTTAAGGGCAACACTGAAAAAATAAACGCAAAACAAAAAAAAATGCAAATTGAGAGTTTTGCCGCCCTGAGCTCAAAACACAAATCGAGAAACGAAAACGCATGTTTATTAATGCTACGCTACGGTTTATTTCTCAGGTTTCCTAAATAATTTTATACCTAATTAATTATGTGTTAATTAATTGGTGTAGCTATTTGCAGAAAGCATGTATCCATTTTTTTCACAATTGAGTCACATCGATTGTCGATTCTATTCTATAAGTAAATTAATTTATTATTTATATTATATTTCTATTATTTAGTAGCTTTTAACTTTAAAATACATATTAAATTAAAATTTAAACAATTCAAATATATTTCACACACCCAACGAACTTTAATTTAAAATAAAAACACAACGACAATTAGTCGAAAAAAAAATAAATGAAAAATTTTTGACAGATAAATAAAAAAATCATCACTTCATTTTAATACAGTCAAAACAATTTGCGCGCTTTTCTTTTCATTTCGATAAATGTAATATTTATTTGTTAGTTTATAATATTATATTACAATAAAATATAATAATTAATATAGGATAATCAATTTATTATAACATGGAAACAGTTTTATCATTGATTGAAAGACAATATGGTTTTAGTATGTTCGAAAAAGTAAAAGTTTTTTCTATAATAAATTATTTTGCTTGTCAATTTTAGGTGACAACAGAAATTATGATTTTGCATTAAAACGATTATATTCACATGAAACAGATAATTGGAAAGGTATAGTACCTTCAGATTATGGAGCAGATTTTAATCCTGAACCTCCAATTTTTTCGGCAAAATTTTGTAATCTCAAAAATTACCGGCATATTCTGGCAATCGCGAATGAAGATGGAAAAATAGCATTACAAGACACTAATAAAATAAATACAAATCCATTGGGTGAGGTATCATTGGAAGGTCAACAATGTCATTTTAATGCGGTATTTGATTTAGAATGGATGCCCCATCATTTAAAATTTATATCGGCTTCTGGTGATAATACAACTCGTTTGTGGGAAATACGAGAATCGTCATTTGAGTTAACACGTACATTTAGCGGACATACGCGATCAGTTAAAACTGCTACGTTTCGTCGTAACGATCCAGCGGTTTTTGCAACGGGCGGAAGAGATGGTGCTATATTGATTTGGGATTCAAGAGCGAATTCCAGTGTAAGTGGTGTTATGCCAAAAGCTGATAATTGTATATATAGCGGACATTCAGGAGGACCAGGAACACCACAATCATTAAGAAGGAAAACTCGAACAACTCCAAAATTACCGTCGCATGTATCATCTAGTAGCATAACTGGATTAGCTTTTCAAGATGATTACACTTTAGTATCATGCGGTGCTGGTGATGGAATAATTAAGGTTTGGGATTTACGACGTAACTATTCATTATACAAAAAAGAACCGCAACCAAAATTTAGTTACCCGTATCCCGGAACAACAACCCGAGGGTTTACAAGTTTGTTGATTGACAACTATGGGCTAAGAATGTATGTCAGTTGTATGGATAATCATATTTACTGCTATAATTTATCTTCATTTTCAACCGAACCAATTAAACGTTATACTGGATTCAAAAATACAACTTTTTATATCAAATCAGCTTTAAGTCCGGATGGACAATATTTAATAAGCGGAAGTAGTGATGAAAAAGCTTATATATGGAATATAAATTCTTCTGAACCTATCCTTGCTTTAACCGGGCATACTGTCGAAGTTACATGTGCAGCGTGGAGTCAAACAAATGATGTAAGAATTGTCACATGCAGTGATGATGCTCGTCATAAAATATGGCGAATAAGTCCTGAAAATATTGAACTTAATGATATTATTAAATACAAAGGGCGACCAGAATTGATTAAACCATATCCAAAAATAGATTTTACCAAAGATCTTGATCAATCTCAAATGAAAAAGTTTCAAACAACTCCGAGATCGGTTCGTCGACTAGTGGAGGAGAACGAAAAAACGCCTACAACAGAAAAAATTAGTAATAAACGTAGTTTTAATGAAATGCTACTTGGAAACAGTAGTGATAAAAATATAGAATCTAGTAATATAATAAAAAGACCGAGTATAGAAACGAAAGGAAGACGTTTGTTTGGTCCATTTACATCGGCAGCATGTTCGAGTAGTAGTAATAAACAGTTAGCCTCAATTTTAGAAGAAAATGAAAAATGCTCTAGTAATATTTTAGGGACAAGGAGTAAATTGCAATCTATAATATCCGGACGATTATTATCGCCATTAGTAAATGGAAGTGTGAATACGATTGAATCATCCAATGTCGGATCGGTTTCACCATCACCATCATCTTCATTTTTATTGTTATCTCCATCATCAAATAGTTGTTCTGTTACTAAACCAATTTCAACAATAGAACAAAATTCATCTATATATCAATCACCAACATCCAATCTGCCCAACTATGTCATCGATGGAGAAGCACCACATTTAAATTTAACATCACCAAAACGTAAATTAAAAGAAAATGTGGATTGGTTAACAAAAATTAGAAAACAAAAACTTTTATCAAATTCATCAAATAGTTCAAAATATTTATCATTGAATAATAACGAAAATCATCATCATAATAATAATCTTGATGAATCGGACTTTTTGAGTGATACAATGTTATCGCCAAGAGTCCAAAGTTTAAAAGCATCAGAATTTAGTCCGAAATTATCTAATAATGGTACACCAAAACGACGATCATCACGATCTGGTAGTAATTCAGATTTATCAAATCCAAACCGTCGACCGTCCACCGAATCTATTTTAAAATTCTTTACAATCACAACACCGTCAACGAAAACTTTAAATAAATAAGGAAATTAAATGTAATTGCTGATTTATGTTAGTGTGTTATGACAGGGAATTGATTTTTTTTTTTATTGTTGTTTCAGTAGAAGAAACTGAATTGTTTTTTTATTTAGAAGTAAGCCCATTATTATGAGAACACAAAACGCTTATAAAATTTAGAAATTACAATTAAAAATTATTTTAAGAAATTATTTACATTTGTTTGTTTGTTTATTGAAATGGGTTTAGAGGTGATCGACTGAACAAATAGTCAACGGGGTCTTCGAATATACACATATTATTGGCGCAAACATCCTTGGTTCACACTTCCTGAAAACCTTTTTTTTGTGGCGTTCTGCTCCATGTAGGACATAATTATCATGGCAGGCGATTTTTTAAAGGTCGTTTATTACGTTCGTCTCCCATTGCAGTCGTAGTCTACCCCGCGGTCGCACACTCCCTGGGGTACTGCCGTACATTTTTTTAATTATTCCAGACTGTGAATCGGCTCGTAGAACATGCCCAAACCAAGCAATCCTGTTGGAACGGATACAACCTATTATATCTGGACCCTCAAGAAGGTCTCTGATCTCGAAGTTATATCGCGTTCTGTACTCTGTCTTATGTGGACCAAAAATGTAGTTTAAGATCTTACGCTCAAATACAGATAAATGTGATTCGTCATTTTGTCTAAGGGTCCACGTTTGTAACCCACAAATCACCACCGGTCTAATCAACGTCTTGTATAACTTGAGTTTGGTGTTATTAGGTACATACGGTGATCCAAGAAGAGATATAATTGAGTAGAAAGTTCGATTACCTGCAGCGATTCGAGCTTTTATATCTGTAAGTATGCTGTTGTTTGAGTCAAGCATTGATCTCAAATATTTAAAAGATGCAACTCCCTCAATTCGTTCATCGCCGCACATCAAATCTTTCTTCTCAGCCTCTCTTGAGACATTCATATGTTTGGTTTTATCGTAGTCGATTTGAAGACCAAGCGACTTGAAAGTCTCACTCTTAACAGCTACACTTCGGGCGAGGATGACGACATCATCAGCGTACGCGATCATCTGTACTGAGTTTATTGACAAGATATTGTTAGTCGGTAGTTTCTTTTAACGGCACACATATTCCAAGGCTAGATTAAAAAATATAGGAGAGATAGTATCACCTTGTCACCTGAAAACCTTGTAACTTGTTAAAATCCTTCGATCTCCAATCTGTGACTATTCTTCATGGTTACTTGAAGTTCAAGTATTTACTTCCTTTTCTGGACTTAATTTTAAGCTGCATCTTGAACATCTGAATTATTTCAGTCACAAGATTAACGCATTTTTATTACTGTTTATTACAGTTTTATTACCGTCGTTGAAGATTACCGTACTCTGGAACAAAGTCGTTGTGATGGTCCTATACCATAGGAATTTGTGGAGTAGCTTGTTTTGTTGAACGCTCTTTACTTTTGATAAGGCTGGTTAGCATTGGTTTGTTTATTCAAGATCTGGAGCATTTGCTATGACAAGAAAAGGCACAATCGATCTCAAAATCTTTCGTAATATTGAAGATCAGAGCGACACTTACAAACTACAAGAAGATATCGATAGACTTAGCAGTTGGTGTGACCAACACTCACTAATATTAAATAAAGATAAATGCAAAATAATGCAATTTCACCGTAAAACTAACCTAATAAATTTCACATACAATATTAACAATACGGAATTGAAAAGGGTCAGCGAAATCGTTGATCTAGGAGTAACGTTTACAACTAATATGAGCTTTACAATCCATATAGATAAATGCATTGCCAAATCCACTGTTTGGGTTTGTTAAACAATGGAGGGGTGAATTTTCCGACACATCAAAACTTCTCTCACTGTATTTTGCATATATTAGATCTCAAGCTGAATACGCATCTGTTTTCTGGAGCCCATGTTACGCAATCTATAACAAAAGAATAGAAAAAAATCAAAATAAATTTTTAATATTTCTTTTATACAAAGACGGCTGGCATTACGACGGAAATTTACCCTACCATGAAAATGTAGCCAGTTTACCACCATATAAGGTCAAATGTGAAAAGTACAACATTTACAGCCTTCAAAATAGACGTATATTGTTAGATGCTATGTTTATCAGTAACATTCTATTAAACATAATCGATGCACCGAGAATTTTAGAAAAAATATCCTTCCATGTTCCGGTTAAATCTTTGCGACATCATCATCTTCTGGACCTGGAACATCATTCCACAAATTATGGGCCCTTATAAAAAAAATCGAAAGAAATCGATAGAAAACGAATAGTTTTCTATCGTTTGCTATCCATTTCTATCGGATTTAATCATTTTAAACGCATAGACTATATCTGCCAGATAGAAAACGCACCTTAATCTATCGTAACCTATAGGAATTTTCAGTTTTCGGTTTCAATGGTTTTTCTACGATAGAATTTCTATCGTAGTTAATCGTTTTGAATCTGAAGATCACGATTGAAACTTTTTTTGGTGAAATTGAAAAAGTTTTGAATCGTTTTCTATCCGACATTACATATATAGCATCAATCGTAACTTATCTTATTTTCCCTTCATTAGATTTCTACCGGGCTAAATCTGAAATTTACGATTGAGATGTTTTCAGGAGAAATCAATCTATCGTTATCTATAGGAGTTTTTACTTTTCGGTTTCAATGGTTTTTTTACGATGGAATTTCTACCGTAGTTAATCGTTTTAAATCTGAAGATCACGACTTGAAATTTTTTGTTAAGACTGAACAAGTTTTGAATAGTTTTTTTATCGTACATTCCATATGTAGCACCAATTGTAACCTACCGTATTTTTCCGCCTTCAGATTCCTTTCGGCTTAAATCTGAAATTTACGAATGAAATTTTTTCAAGAAAAACAAACCAATCGTAGTCTACCGTAACCTATGGGATATTTCAGATTTGGTTTCAATGGGTTTTTAGCGATAGAATTTCTATCGTTGTTAATCGTTCTGAATCTGAAGTTTTTGATTGAAATTTTTTGGTAAAACTGAACAAGTTTTTAA
Source organism: Diogma glabrata (assembly GCA_963693315.1). Classification (NCBI taxonomy): domain Eukaryota; kingdom Metazoa; phylum Arthropoda; class Insecta; order Diptera; family Cylindrotomidae; genus Diogma; species Diogma glabrata. The sequence goes on along the minus strand of OY856186.1, from coordinate 451,047,910 downwards.
ACGTTTTCTATCGTACATTCCAAATGTAACACCAATCGTAACCTATCGTATTTTTATGCCATCCACCACATTCCTATCGGTTTGAATCTGAAATTTACGATTGAAATTTTTTCAAGAAAAACAAACCAATCGGCATCTACCGTCACCTATGGGATATTACTTCGTTTTTGAAACAACCTAAGTATTGCATTCATGAGCCAAAAGTGAAATTCTCACCCCTACTTTTTTTGGCATTTCTCGACGTTTTAGGACCTACTGATTCTAAAAAAGCAACAAAAAAAAGTATGTCTGTCTGCCGGCCGGCCGCCACAACCGACGAAATCTAGAAAACGGCTGGACGGATTTCAAATTTTTTTCTAAAAACAGGTTTACTCAATGGGAAGAGCCGAAAGGACGATATGTTCGATAGCTGTACCGGAAGTGTGTCAAAAAAATCGTCAAGTGTGTCAAAACAAGGAAATTTGCATATTTTTTGCTTAAAAAACGTTCATTTTAAGTGATTACGAATAGAAACATTGAATTTGAAGAAATCTTGATGGTTGGGATTGGTATGTGAGACCAAAAACTAGATTATTGCATTATAAGTTTGTCAAAAAAATGTTGTCAAGTGTGTCAAAAGAAAGATTTTCATTTATTTTTTTACTCAATTTTTTGGAAAAAATAAAATTAATTATTTGTATGACATGAAATTTTATTATTATTATAGACTATAATATAGAGAATTATTGCATTATAAGTTTGACAAAAAATATTGTCAAGTATGTCAAAAAATGATTTTCGTTTACTTTTTTAGTCAATTTTTTGGGAAAAAAATTTAGCTGTTTGTACTTTTAGTCCCTGGGTCTTCACCTACATAATTTTGTGATTACCACATATTTTATACTTCGTGATGCGCCTGTCCTTGACGAGCCCGAAAACATTTGTTCTGCGATTTTTTTCAAATCGGCCGCTTTTGCTTTCGGCAAGCTCCGAAAAATGCCGATTGACGGGATCTTGTAAATTTTTGTTTTTTTTACTATAAGGGTTGGAAATTTGATTTAGAACACAAGGGTAACCTTGTCCGACAAAAATTTGTCTGCTATTGTCTAGTCCGACAACCCAAACATCGAAAATGTCAGTTGTCGGACTCGACAATAGCAAACACATTTTGGTCGGACAAGCTTACCCTCGTATTCTAAAACAAATTTCCAACCTCCACAGTCAAAAAAAATAAATGTGGTAGCAATTTTACAAGATCGCGGGCAATCGGCATTTTTCGGAGCTTGCCGAACGCAAAAGCGGCCGATTTGAGAAAAATCATAGAACAAATGTTTTCAGGCTCGTCAAGGACAGGCGCATCACGAAGTATAAAATACGTGGTAATCACAAAATTATGTAGGTGTAGGCCGAGGGACTATTTGTATTGAAATATTTTTGGAATTTTGAAAAAAGTTTAAATCTTTGATTTTGTAAGAATTTTTGGAATATTTTCAGAATTTTGGAAAAAGTTTGAATTTTTGAATTTTTAAGAATTTTTGGAATATTACTTGGATTTAGAAAAAGTTTAAATATTTGATTTTATTCTAATTTTTTGAATAATTTTCGAATTTTGAAAAAGTTTCAATTTTTGATTTTGTTATAATTTTTACAATATTTTCAGAATTTTTGAAAAAAGTTTAATCTTTGGTTTTGTAATAATTTTCGGAATGTTTTTAGAATTTTGGAAAAAGTTTGATTTTATTTAATTTTTACAATGTTTTTGGAATTTCGAAAGAAATATGAATTTGTGACTTTGTAATATTTTCTCGAAACGGTAATGGAGAGGTTTTTGAGTAGTTTGCTGATTGTAAAAAGTTTGATTGTAGGAGCGTTGCCAGGCTAATCAGCTTTGAATATTCACCAGGTCGTTTATTACGTCGGTCTCCCATTGGAGTCGTGGTCTACCTCGCGGTCGCCCACTCCCTAGGGTACTAACGTATATTTTTCTAGTCATTCCAGACGGTGAATCGGCTCGTAGAACATGCCCAAGCCAAGCCTATTCCTATTAGAACGGATACAACATATTATATCAGGACCCTCAAGAAGGTCTTTGATCTCAAATTTATATCGGGTTCTATACTCTCCATCGTCTGTCTTAAGTGGACCAAAAATGTAGCGTATGATCTTACGCTCAAATACAGATAAATGCGATTTTGTGTAAGGGTCCACGTTTGTTACCCATACATCACAACCGGTCTAATCAATGTCTTGTATAACTTGAGCTTGGTGTTAGTTGATACATACGATGATCCAAGGAGAGGCTTAACAATCATTTCTGATGTTATATCGTCGATACCAGGTGCTTTATTGCGTTTTAATTTTGAAAGCGCCACTTTGAATTCTTCTTTAGTTGGTTCGTCTACATATACCTTTGACGCACGAATAAGCTTTGGTCGTCGCCCGACTTATTGCTGGTCACTTAAGTTGAGAAGATTCTCAAAATAACCGGCCCAAGTATCTAAAATATTTTTAAGGTCTACTTGTAGCTCCCCATCTTCGTTTCGAATAGTGAAAAAACCCATTGAAAACGATTCAAAACGATAGGATATTGCACTGGAAATTAACAGAAAATAAAATAATGTGCAATATCCCATTGAAAACGATTCAGATAATCTACCAAAAAACGATAGGAAACGATTAAAGCGATACAAACATTCTATCGGAAAAAAACGATACAACCCCATCCATTTTCATTCAAAAACCGCATAGGAAACGATAGAAAACAGTTCTATTTTTTCACTAGATTTTCATTTTTATCAGAAAATAACGATAAGAAACACCCAAAAACGATAGAAATTGCATCCGCCATAAAAGGCAAAACGTAAGAGTCCGCATCCGTTTCTATGGGAAAAAACGATTCCAACCCATTAATTCTTATTCAAAAACCGCATAGGAAACGATAGAAAATGGTCTATCGATTTCTATCGCTTTCTATCATTTTTTTTACAAGGGGGGATAACAATCCCATAAATAGATTAATCAAATCTTTCAATATTGCTGAAAAACTGTTTGATTTTAACTTTTCTAAGGGTCAGCTGAAAAACCATTTCAAAAAATTCTTTGTCTTAAAGTTAACTACATATTTTAAATTTGCTCTTAAATGTACATATTTTATTTTGTTTTTGTATTTTGCTTTTTCCTTGCGTTTTTTTTGATTTTATTGTTCTCCAATTTTTGTAAATATTGTTAAGGTCTTGTTATTTATTTTTTATTGTTATGTTTTATAAAATCATAATAATATTGAAATCATAAATGTTAATAACTGAATCGATTTCTTAAAAGTATAAATAAATGAATAAATCTTCCCGAACTTATTTAGCTCTGCTTGAGACCGTCTTAGGGTTCGTGGTTACCCCACGATTTGTGACGAAGGCAATTTCGGGACAACCTACTTGCGCACCAATTTCTTTTTCTCTTCCTTCTGTTGCTAATTATAGATTCCAGAAATTAACTAACCATTTATTTTCCATGTCTTATGGGATTTTATCTATATTCAAAACTTTTGACGTGTTATACTTTCTAAGTCTGAAATCAGATATATTTTAATGTGGGAGAACATATATGTTCAAATTATTCTGGAACTTTATTTGTTCGCATGAACGGAATAGAGAAATATCCGTTTCTTTTTTCTTGTAGCTAAGTTTTAAAATGAAAGAACTTTGTAACAGGTCGTTCAATAAGTCCGTAGGATAAGTAAGAAAAAAACAACATTTTGACAAAACTCGATTTTTTTATTCAACATAGTTGCCTTCGAGGGCGATACAACGAGTATAGCGATTTTCCAACTTTTCTATACCACTTTTATAGTACGATTTCTCTTTCTCGTCAAAATAGGCCTCAGTTTCAGCGATTACTTCATCATTGGACTTAAATTTCTTTCCAGCAAGCATTCTCTTGAGATCTGAAAACAGGAAAAAGTCGCTGGGGGCTAAATCTGGAGAATATGGTGGGTGGGTAAGCAATTCAAAGCCCAATTCATTCAATTTTGCCATCGTTTTCATCGATCTGTGACACGGTGCATTATCTTGATGAAACAACACTTTTTTCTTTTGCAAATGTGGCCGTTTCTTTGCGATTTCAGCCTTCAATCGATCCAAAAGTTCACAGTAATACTCGCTGTTGATGGTGGTTCCTTTTTGGAGATAGTCGATGAATAATATTCCGTTCGTATCCCAAAATACAGACGCCATCACCTTACCGGCCGACTGTTGCGTCTTTGCTCGCTTTGGATTCGGTTCGTCGACTGCTGTCCACTCAGCTGACTGTCTTTTGGATTCTGGTGTGTAATTGTGAAGCCATGTCTCATCCATTGTCACATATCTACGATAGAATTCCCTTTTATTGCGGTTTAACAGTGCCAAAGACTCCTCCGAAGCATCGATTCGTTGTTGTTTTTGGTCGACTGTGAGCTCACGCGGCAACAAATTTGCACAGAGCTTTCGCATACCCAAATGTTCATGTAAAATGGTAAAAACACTACTATCTGCTACCTTTACAATGTCAGCTATTTCGTGCACCTTCAATTTGCGATCGTTCATAACCAATTTGTGGATTTTTTTTTATGTTTTCTGTAATAACAGCCTCATTTGGGCGTCCACTGCGCTCTGCATCTTTTGTGCTGGTACGACCAAATTTAAATTCAGCAATCCACTTCTCTACCATTTGTCTCGATGGAGCAGAGTTTGGATAATGTTTATCAAGCCATTGTTTGGTTTCCACTGTATTTTTTTCATCAAAAAGCAATGCTTTATTAAAATTTGAAATTCACTTTTTTCCATTTTTTTTAAAAAACAAAAGTTGCTTCACACAAAATGCTATAACTCACGAATAAATAGTCAGATTGCTGTCAAATTTATACACGTATCGTTTGAAGGTTAGTACTAAATAAAAATCATATGGAAAAAATTCTAGTAACGCCATCTATGTGTCATCCTACGGACTTATTGAATGACCTAGTAGGTACCATATTTTCAACTAACGCACTTTTGACAAACAACAAAAAATATAATATATTATATAAATTGTTTGTATTTAAATATATATATTTCAATATTACATTCTTAAATTCAAAATAAACACAATCAATTTAAAGCTCATTTTTAAATGTAATTAAATAATTACATTTAATTTCATTTACAATTAAGATGAAAATAATAAATTCATATTCGATAATGTTTTGTTGTAGAAATTTTAAAGTATTAACTGAGCATTTTCTTTATGAGATTGACAAACATTAATTCAATTTGGTATTGTGTTAAATCTTTTCTTAAAAAAAAACAATTAGCTTTCGAATGTAAGTTGGTTGCCAATTCAATTTAATTTTTTTCTAAATATAATTAGAAAATATTGTAACAATGCGTGTTTATTTTGTAAAAACTTTTTTACAAAAAGCGGGTAATGGTTAATATTTTTTTTAGTACAAAAACAATCCAAAATCTACTAAGAGTATGGGTTACATTCATTCACTCATTTTGTAATTATAATTTTTTTTTAATTATCGATAGACGTTTTTTATCTTGGTTTTTTGGTGTTTTGAAAAAAAAAACTATTGCTTTGTCTTTATCAGATTTGTGCTATGGAAGAGGTCTGTTGAAATTCTATAGAGGCACATATATAGTAAAAGCGGTATAATAACAAATCTTCACTTCGGGAAACAACTACTAAAAAACCTCAGATAACCTACGATACAATTCGTCTCGATTTATTATTGCTAGTGCTACCTGTGGCATGCAGCTTGGACAAAGTAAGTGCAAGGTTTAACGTGGCGTGGGGTCTAAGTTTATTTACATCACCAAGTGAAGTTAAAAAGTGGTTGATCTTCGATGCTGAACCGAAAAAGAGGTACTCGTGTAAGGTTATTCACTTAGTTAAGTCCCCTTTTCCTGCCTGCACAATTATCAAATGTGACGTATGGCAAACGCACTTTCGACTATAGAAATCTGTGTTAAACTGGGGTTACAAATTGCGATAGGTAAACGGCGTTTGTAATTCAGGTGTAATTTATTTTAGCGCCCAACAAGGGGTTCAACTCTGTTTGGATTTAAAAACTAATACGGATTCTGATCAAAGAAGCTAAAAGTGTAAAATAGCAAACGCCAATTTTATACTAAAAACAAACGAAAACAAATTTTTTCATAAAAAGCTAACTGTTAACTACCTAAATTCGAAAGAATGTTGGGTTAGTAGATAATTGAACGTCAATCATTACAAAATTAATTAATTACAACAATCATTTCTTGGTACAAAATATTTGATATTCTTTTACAAATTTATTCTACATATTATTCTATTTTTAAAGGCTATTTTATTCGATATTTTCTTGAACGAAAATAAAACAAAATAGCCCAAAGGTATAAATTAGCAACCATTTAAACTTCGAATTCAATTTAAGATTAGGTTTTTATAGGTATTATTAAATTGTTTTTAATGCTATTTGGTTTATGATAGTGATGCTGTTCTTATTGATTTTGTTCTCGTATAATGCTAATACAATCGTTAAAAAGTAGTTCACCAGCAATTTAACTGATCAGTCAAATCAACCAACCAGCTCTTCCTGTTAATTTTAGTTCTCCCTTTTCTTCTTGAATGAAAAATATTGGTCAGTTGAAATAACCTCACACGTAGTGGCGCCCAAAATAGGGTTTACATCCATTGTATAAAAATTTCTCGATAAAACCCATGTTAAGCTAACAATATCACAACGATGGCAATTTTAACTACAATCATTGGATTAAGCAACGATTCCAAACAAAGAATAGAGATCTAAGGATTAAACATTTTTTAGTGGCATCAATTGTTCAATTAATAGAATAACACATTCCTAAAAATCGAATGACATACAGACGGATAGAAAACGATTTTTTACCTGTACTATTACATACACTTTACGAATATTTTGAAACTGTTAACTTGCGTGAATAGACAAAGAACGTCTACCATTACAAAAATAATAATTACAACATTAACTTCTTGGTACGGAATATTTAAAAATTTAATTTTTTTTTACAAATTTAATTTACATATTCTTTATTTTGATTTTGTAATATTTTGGCTTATAAATTTTTTTGTATTTTTATTTTTTACAAAAGTTATAATTAATATTATAAAATTATGTATTTATTATACGTAAGGAGGTAAAAATTTTATTTACTTAATTTTACTTATATGTTGCTGGTTGGTGGTTGGGAGTGGTAGATTTTAGCAAAATATTTAATTATTTGTTATTAAATGAGCAAAGTTATTTTTTTCATTTTTCAAAATAAATATATACGTTGATATTTTTCGTTTTAAATTAAATTAAAATATTAATTTGAATTGTTTGAAATTAAAGCAAACAAAAATTTTTTTTTTCAACAATTCTTACTTGGTAAATCAGTTCTATGATTTTCTTTTTTTGTTTTTCGTTTTATTAAAAAATATTTCGTAAGCTTTAACCTGTGGGAAAACACGATTTTTAAACTTTGAACACACGAGTTTAATATACATAACTAAGTGCAACGCATCATTTTTCTTGACAAATCAATATTATCTACGGGTTAGAGTTATTTTATTTTTGAACGTTTTTTATTTTTAAATTATATCACAGAAAATAAATGATAATAATCGAGTGTTTAGTTTTTGAAATTATTTAAATCACGTAGATTCGTTGATGATTGATTTTATTTTTCTAATTTTTATGTTATTTATATATATATATAAATTAAAACTGTTTTTTTTTTACTTTTTGTTTAAATTGTTTGCAATTAGTAACATTTTTTATAAATAAACAATGATCCGGAGAAATGTTGAAAAAAAGGTTTAGGGTTTCTATGGAATTGATTAGAATTGAAGGGTAGTTTTTAAATCAGAAAGTCAAGACGACTTAATTACATTGAGTAAGGCGGAATTGTGGTGATAACTACTACAATCAATATAAAATTATGTTATAGACATACCTTTAAATTCATTCTGGCAATATTAGTATAACAGTAGTACGGTTGAAACTGCATAGTAAGTTCATTTTCAAATCAAATTATCTTATTTCTTACATTTTAATTCGTACATTTTATAAACTTGAAATATTTATCATAAATCACACCAAGGAATTACCTAAAGATAAATTAATGTCATAATTATTCTAATTTTGATTATTGTTGAATCTTAGCAAAAAAAAAAATAATTAAAAAAACAAATACAAATTTCAATAATAATAAAAACTTATTGAATTCTCCGGATGATAGTACAACTACTCTTTTTTAAAAGAGAAATAAAAGTTAATAAGAATCACAATATTTATAGTTTCTACCATTTTCTTTCTTCAATATAACTATAATTTATATTATTACATATATCACCAAAGAATTGTGAACGAATTCACTGTTACAAAATTTAAATCAGGGCACATTTACAGCCAATATATTTATATAATGCTCTTCTTCTTCTTTAATTATAATTAGAAAATAATTCATTTTTTATATTTTTTCTTAATGTGCTTTTTTTAACTATTTTGTATTATCTAAACGATAATTTATACTAGAAATTATGTTAAGTTTGATCTAAAAGAAATACAATGATATGATAAGGGTTTTAAGTTTATTTAATAGTAATAGCAGAAAGGATGTGTGTATTTTTTATTAACTACGGTTGATATTTTTTTTAGTAATTTAGCAATAAATAATTTTTTAGTAAAAACACTTTCAATATGTCTTTATGTGTAATTTTTACTATTCCATTTTTCATCCTTTTTTTTTATAAAATTAATAATATTATTATTTTATTATAAATATAAATTTGAAATAATTCAACATGTTGTAATTCTGATGTATCTAATGGAACATTTACAATTATGTTCTTACACTTACATTTTCAGAATCAGAATCATTTTCCAATGTAGTAATAATACCCGTTGCTAAACTATATTAAAAATATTTAAAACAAATATAAGATATATAATATTATAATCATAGACTAGTCCATAGTTACTTTTTGTTTTATTTAAACTGAGACAAATTTTTGTTAAAATTGTTTTAGTAGTAATTTTCAAATCAAAACAAAAATTCGTGACGAATTTAAAAAGTAACTATGTAGACTTTTTAAAATTAAAAAAAGAAAGAAAAAGTTTAAATAAATTTACATTTCATTATTTTTTGGTCCGTTTGATATAATCTCATCAATAACACCGTTTGTAGCAGCTTCAGATTTTTCTATGATTAATTCATTTTCCGAATCACTTAATGGCACTATTTTATTTTTATTTTCTACTAACTCATAAGTACTCCTGAAATTCAAAATGAAAACAAAATTTTTAAACTGTTTGGAATTAATTTTGGTGAAAAAAGTTTAATCAATACATAGCATGGTAGTGTTTAGTAGTGACTGGAACAAGTATACTTAAACGAGAGATAGATATTTCCAAAAACGCTCAACCGTTTCTTTTTATGTTGACATACATTTTTGTACTTTGCCAAACTACCTCTTTTTTCCGTGTACATAATATTATCACAGTATTCAAACAAGCAAAACGTTGGTCGAGTGAAGTGACCTAATGTGCAGTACTGAAAATCTTTTGATTTTTTAAGCAAGAGAAATTTTTTTCTAAAAAATTTGCTTTTTATCCTTTTATTTTATTTCTATTTCCTTTATCCTATCATGAAATATTGGCCTATCCTTTCCTATGTCATATGTTATGTTTTATTGTTTAAAAACAAGAAAATTTGCGTACATCAGCAGTTTGGAACGCATGTTGTAGTGAATGGAACCTTTGTCTTAAAAGGTTTATGTGCTGTTGTGACTCATATTGTAATTCCTACAATAGATGAAAAGGGATACACTTGATTTCTCAAATGTGTCGCATTCATATTTCACATTCACGTTTCAGATTGATTTATCATAGAATGCTTTTTATCGTAGAGGAAATTTTTGTCAATTTGAAGAGACCTCTCCATCTAAAGAACGACGTTAAAAGTAAGAAATTCTAGACGATTCTGGATCCATACAAAATTTCTCTTTTGGTAGAGAAAAAATAAAATGCAGAAAAATATAGAAAGACTAAAGAAGTGACTAGAAGTGCTCTAGATAAATCGAAATCATGTTTCATATTCAACAAATTGGGCAAAGTTTTACAAATGAAATCCGGCCAAACGAAAGCCAAAACAAATGTTGTATGTATATTCATTTTTCCACGGAACGCATCAGCCACTCTGACTCATGTGCTATGGCCAACAAATTACGCCAAATTTTACATACACTCATTCGGGTTTCAACACAATACCTGGTTAAAATGGGAGAAAAAAAATTCCAAGTCAGAATAATGTTGGATGATTACTTCATAAATTTAAGGCTAATCCAACTCGTTCTTCGCACAATGGATTACGCCAAGGTTTGGATTGATACCTACAATTTCGTTTCAACGGAAATTGATTTGTTTTTGTGATTTCGACACGATTAAAAGCACAATTAGTGTTGAATGGATAAGATAGCCGAAACCAGAAAAAACTATATATTCATCTTCACAGTAAATAATTTAACGCACATTCCTGATTTCAAGTTCATCTTTTTTAGACTTATATTGAATAAAAAAATTCAGGTGCATTTCGTTTTCATATTGCAATTACTTCGGTCTGAAAGACCTAAGTATTATATTCATGAGCCAAAAGTTAAATTCTTACCCCACTTTTTTGACATTTTTCGACGTTTTAGGTCATAACGATTCCAAAAAAAGCAAAAAAAAAAACGTATGTCTGTCTGCCGGCCTCCCGGCCATCACAACCGACGAAATCTAGAAACCGCTGGAGCGATTTTAAAAATTTTTGTTTCTAAAAATAGGCATACTCAATGGTAACAGCCGAAAGGATGAAGTGTTCGATAAATCGGAAATGTGTCAAAAAGAATCGTCAAGTGTGTCAAAACAAGGAAATTGCATATTTTTTGGTCGGTCGGGATTAGTATGGGAGATCAAAAACTAGATTATTGCATTAGAAGTTTGTCAAAAAATGTTGTCAAGTGTCAAAAAAAAAGAATTTTATTTATTTTTTTACCCAATTTTTTGGACAAAATAAAATTAATTATTTGTATGACACATGAAATTTTATTATTATTATTGGGGAATTATGGAATTATAAATTTGTCAAAAAACTATTGTCAAGTGTGTCAAAAGAATGATTTTCGTTTATTTTTTTGAAAAAAATAAAATTAGTTATTTCATATTTGTATGAAGCGAAATGTAATCATGAATTAAACATGAAATTATTATTGAGAATTTTATTGCATTATAAGTTTTTTTCAAAAAAATATTGTCAAGTGTGTCAAAAGGAATTTTATTTATTTTTTAAGTCAAATTTTTGGAAAAAAAAATTATTATTTGTATGACATGAAATGTAATTAAACAAGAAATTGGACATGGAAATTTTTGAATTTGTTAGAATTTTTGGAATATTTTTAGTTTTGAAAAATTTTAAATTTTTGATTTTGTTATAAATTTTTGGAATTTTGAAAAAAGTTTCAATTCTTGATATATATTGTTATAATTTTTGCAATATTTTTAGAATTTTGGAAAAAATTTGAATATTTGATTTTATTTAATTTTTACAATATTTTTGGAATTTTGAAAGAAATATGAATTTTTGATTTTGTAATATTTTCTCGAAACGTTAAACGGAGAGGTTTTTGAGTAGTTTGCTGATTGTATCATCTTTTCTATAAATTGTCGCAGGAGGGGTCGAGTTTGATAGATTAGGATTAATGTTTATCTACGGGTCTGACTACCCCGCGTTCTCCAGTCCCTGCCATTGACATATGATTTAGCGTGAGATATCACATACCACTGGCAATGGCAGGAGATATCATTAGCCAAGATGATATCTTAGGGTGCTGGCGGACGAACTTTAATTAGTCAACGGCAGCGTTCCGTAGTAGTACCGCCCATTAGCTCTTCCGAGGAATCAGACCAACATATAATTATGTGTGGGCTTTGTGCCTCGATTGAGGTAGTGAGCGGTGAGTCTGGGGTGCGCTGCATCAGCTGGATTATTGGCAATTAGTTTTGTTTTGTTTTCTGCAAATTTCTCATAATTTGTTTTTCAATTATTATTTTATTATTGTTTCTTCATCTTATCATGAAATATTGACATATGTCATATTTTATTGTATAAGATTTTTTGCTTAGTTATCCATTCTTTAATAAAACATAGCAAATAAAATAAACCTTTTGATACATATATGGTAGTTCAACGGAAAGGATATAACTCTGCGAGTGGTAAAACAAATATACGCAATCCACTCGCTTATATAGCGGCATGTCCACGGTATTTGCAGGGACAACACATATATGATTCCAACAAAAATTTTAAAATACATGTTCGAAACATCTGCGGATTGAACACTAATCATGACCACGTGCATTATCATCTTGAGCACGACAAACCGAATATTCTATTCCTAACAGAAACTCAAGTTTCTGAAAATTTTCTCTCTATAGAATCGCTTAATTCCAAATATAGGCTTGAATCAGCTTCTAAACTTCATCAAGGCGTATGCGCATTCATTCATATGAGTGTTGCGTATACACGCTTTCCAAATTTTGAACTACACGGTGATGGCTTCAATACAAGTGTTTTAAAGATCTGTCTTCCAGAAATGACCTTTTTTACAATAGCTTTATACCAGTCCCCCAACAAACGTAACCCAAACTTTTTTAATTTACTGACAAAAATTGTAGACGAGCCAACTTAATCAACAAGCTCGTTGCGTCTGGGTTTCATCCCAATGTTGTGAAGCTGATTCAAAATTTTCTATCTAACCGATACATTTCGGTCTCCTTAGACGGATTTTCGTCTGAGTATAAACTAATTAATGCTGGTCTACCTCAAGGCTCAGTATTGTCCCCAACCATGTTTTTGATTTATATCAACGAATTGTTGAAAATCACCAGCAACCCAATAAATACTTTTGCAGATGATAGTACTCTGCACAAGTCGTTCGAGCCCCTTCCTTCAAAAGGTAAAATGCACGAACGAATTAATCCCGCCCGGAGAGACGCTGCCATAAACCAGAATGAAACCTAAAAAAAGTCGCCGATTGGGGTAACCAAAACCTGGTCAATTTCAAGTCTACCAAAACACAGCTGTTGATTGTTTCCAGATCAAAGACCGAGTTCCCCAAAGATATTTTATTCAGTATGTGTGATGAACCAATATGGGCGTTCGTCCCTGTATGAAGTACTGTTGTCAAGTTTAGGTGCTGCTTCTGTTTCCATATTGGCCCTCCTGGCCTCTGTTCAAAAGCGGGCTATACAAATTGTGGTTGATCGAGATTTGATATCAAAACTTGATTCACTACAACATCGTCGCACTGTTGCTGACCTCGTTGTTTTTTTACAAATATCGTCATCAACAGTGCTCAGATGAAATCAGCAGCATCATGCCTCAAACTTATTCTAATCCCCGTTCCACTCGGCAATCGGCTAGCAGAACCAGCCAAACGGTCGAGATCCCGCGGTCATACTGGCAGATCGCAGAAAGACTTCTTTCTCCGAACTGCACACAAATGGAATAGTTTCCGGAATCCATAGTCTCAGGTGGTTTCAATCCACAGAGGTTTAAAAAAAAAGCGTTCATCAACACCTTAGAGCGCAAGTTGTTGTGGGACCTACATCTTTTAAAGGTATTTATGTGTTGTTGTGACACATATTGTAAACCCTATAACACAACACTTTTTATTTAAAAAAAAAATTTATGTTTTGTGTTAGAGATAACCAAATACATGTACTTCAACAAAGAGTTTTATATTTGATATACATTGCTGCCCAAAACTAAAAACAATGCTCTCATAAAAATGTTTTTCCGAAAACTATATCAAAATCCTTAACCCAGACCGAAGTCTTGATATCTCAGAGCCTTGAGATTTCAGCCCCTTCATATTTTTTTAACAGAAATGATAAGAATGAATATCAATAAAAATAAATATGAATTTGAAATTGATATTCAGTAGTTGCAGTTGTCGCAGAAAGAGTAAATTGTAAATTAAAAACGAATACCGAAATACAACTGTGTTGATAATTCGGCGTCGGTTTTGTTAAGCGACACGGTATACCGGTACATAAAATGTGTTAATATTAGTTTCACATCTGCTTTTAGAAATTCATAAATGAATGTAATATAAAACAAAAAAATCATACCTATGATTATCTGATTCAGTCTCCCTGTAATTTTGTGTATTATTAATATTTGTAGTATCATCACTATTTTTATTGTATGGTATAAAAGTAGTGGCAAGAACTAAACGTCCATCAGCACCGGGTACTAAATTTTTTGTTATCTTATTAATTCTTTGTTTCTCATCATTTTGTGATATTTCAGTATTAATAACTCCAGAACCAGAATTATCTAAATTTTCAATTAAATTATTGTTTTCTGTATTATTTTCAATATTAACGATTGGTTCGAAATCGGTGAAATGAGTATCAAAATCAGCAAAATTATTTGCTTCGAAATTTGCCCAGTTTTCTGACTCTGTTGCACAAAATGATGATGGTTGTTGTTGCTGTTGTAAGGCTAGTGCTGGTTCCAAATCAGAGCCCCATGGATTTACAAAATTCAAAGACATTGCATCATTATCGGAAATCTTCCAAGGATCATCACCAATGATCGTACCAAATTCAATATTTGAATCACCAAGCGTTGGATCTGATACATCTAAATCATTTGACCAAACTTTTAAGCGATGTTTTATGTTTAAGGCTAGATTATTTTGATCCGTTGTTTCATCATCCCATAAATTACTATTCAACGAATTTAAAGATTTTTTACATGTTTGCTCAAACAAATCTTGATGACTTTCAAAATCCTCAAGTGATAAATTTGTTAAGTCTCCTATTGCATCGCTAAAAAAAAAATCCATTAAAGACAAAAGAAAAACTCTATTAAAATGATCATGGGCAGCATGCATAAGTAATTGGTGCAACAATAAAATTTATCTGACTGAATTTATCAAACGAATTTTTTCTAATATTGAATAATTTGTTAGTTTATAAGTTTTTTAAATTATCCAATATCAATATGATTTTTGTGAGTTTTATTATACATACTGCAATAATACATACTGCAAATTTGAATCAATGGTATTGAAGTAGCTAACTGTAAACTGTTCGTTAAGAAATTCTTTAGATGGTGATGCATCAAACGTCGCATCAAGCGGTTGATTTGGATTACAGTTTGCCTGAAATAAATAACGAATCACTAACAACATAAATTTATTGTATTAAACATGGTTCTTACTAAAAATCCTTGTTGTATTTCTAATGTTTTAACTAAATCACCTGATTCAGAATTGGTTAAATTTTTCCATAATTCAAGTTCACTTTCATTTAGACTCAATTCAACTAAGGCACGAAGTTGATCTGATATAGAAATACTTGAAACCAATTGTTCTAAAATATCAATTAAATGTCCCATATAGCCTAATCTACGACCTTTCTCTTTTGACCTTAAATTTAAATGATTTTATTATTATTAATAAAATTTAGTTTTTTTAAATAATTCTTCTCACTCCATTGTATTGTTGTGTTCCCAACAATCCAAAAGCTTTGACACTATTTTACATTTATCTATAATCTTGAAAGAAAATTTAAAATGAGTTAGAATTATGACGATATGAAGAGGTAATTCAAAACTTGTTTAATAAAACTTGTTTCGAACAAAACGAATCAGTTTACTAAAATACTTAATTTTCAAATAGCTTGGGTATAAGACCAGAAATAGAATGGAACAAAAATTGCCTGGAACTGGAGGGAACAAATATTATCTACCGGTTTTGTCTAACGTCGTTCGCTCGCATAGTTTAGGAAACATAACATATGCTTCCAAATCGAAGAAAATGATTTCAATTTCTGTGTTTTAATTTTAAGATACTTACATGTTTTTGTAAGGCAGATGGTGTCAACTCTTGTTCATTTTCCAACTGATCAAATGCTTGAAATGCATAAGCTAAACATTTTTTAACTTGAGTATGTAAAAAATTATTCCAACTGTATTCTTTAAATAATTTGAGCAATGTATTGAAATATTCTACCTCACAGATTCTGAAATTCAAAACAAAAAATAATCGAAACAATCGAAATACAAATCAATCGATACACATACGCATTTAAAATATCAAGATTTTCAGTTTCTACTAATACTGTAAATAAACAACAAACTTGTAATCGTGTATTCCCAAAAGGAGGTGTTATCCAAGTAACATCCGCAGTATCATGTTTCTAATTTTAGAAAGATTTTTATTTATTTAGAATTTTATAATTTTATTTCAATAAAACAAACCTCAAGGGGATCAAGTAATATATCATGAAACTGTTTGATTGTTGGTATAATGGAATTGATCAAACCTAAAACTACGGTTTTGTGATGTATTTTTTCACTATCGATTAAAAATTGGAGGGCAGCATCAGACGCAGGTTCATTTCTAAAATCAAAAATACATATATAGAAATATATATATGATAAAAATTATAGTCATACACAATGGGATTTTCAAATAAAGTTAATATTATTTTAATTCCAGCTGTAATACTACTTTCAGAACTTTTTTCATTTAGAATAGTTTTTAATATTAATTTTGTTGTTTCTTCACTTTCTAATGTTTCTAATATAGGATGAGTTGCTTCAGAAGCTAAGAACAAAATAAATTGATTTAAATTAGTTATAGATGTAGGGTTTGTTTCAACTTACCACCTTCTTGTCTTTCATCTTGCCTCAATGTTCGTCCAGTCTTAATTATTTCACTTAAAAATTGTGCAATATTATTGTGTTTTTCAGTTTCATTTGGTAAACCTAAGATTTTTATTATACTTTCAATTAGTTTTTTTTCATTTAAATAATCCAAAATATTGTTTCTCATATCCGTTTCTTTTATTTGTGTTAATATATGATATAATAAATCTGTTATAACCGGCATACAAATATGTTTTAATAATGTATCGAAAAAATCATCTCGTGCCTTTATAAATTCTAAGATTTGATGACATACTGATTCATATGAAAACAAATTCTAAAAAAATAAAAATTTTCAATAAAATCAAAATCAAAATAATTTAAATCAAATATTTCAAACTTGTTCTGATTTTCTGGATAATAGAGTACTAAATGTTTTACTAAAGAATGATGTTAGTAATGGATTTAAAGGAGGGTCTTGCTTTATAAAATTATAAAATTTCATCAAATTCTGTTCCTCTGATATTAAAGTATTATATAATGTCATAACATCACTGTAAAAGAAATAACAATAATTAAATATAATTCTGTTATTATTAAAAATGTATACGTATCCAACCTGGTTAAAATTTCACATGCAACATTTGCGTCTTTAAAACGAATTTGTTCTGGAATATCTTCAGATGGATATGTTGTTATTATTGTAACCAGTTCTTCTATGATGTTTGGGCGTATTAAACTGCAAACAATAGAAATTTTACATTGAGAACGTATGGTTCTGGTTGGTTGTTTCTAAAATAGTTTTCTTAACTGTCATCCGTTAATAATTTTAATTTTTAAAATAACAATCTTTTATGCGTCTCACAGCATCCAAAAATAGACACAACTATACAAAACATCGAAATGAGGAGAAACAGACTGCTGCTATTACATTCAAATACGTTAACAGGTAGAGGCTCTGTTTCACGTCTGAGAACATAAACTTGAACGAATAACGACACCAGGAGCAAATGACATCTGTCCGCTACACTACTTACTACATGATATCTTTAACATTATTCTGCAATGTATAATTAAGTGCTGATTCTCCAATTACCTCTGAGGTCAGCAAACATAGTTTTTAGGGTTCCGTTTTTTATACGGAACACTATTAGTGAGAGTAAAACGAGTTTTTCACATTATATCGATTATCTCGTAAACTTTAAATGCTATGAACTTGTAATTTGAGGTGCGTATAAAACTAATATGTCCACATGAAATGACGGATACAAAAAAAAAATAAAGTGGTTTTTTGTTGTGTTTACAGGTGTACGATGTGAGACCTTTGAGAAAATACATTTTTTTATAGGTTCAAGTAGGATATCATATGAAAGGGCTTAATTTCAGTATTCCTTAAAAGTTTATTTTGGAATTTTACACCTCACCATTTTTTGTATAATTTTGAATAATGTCGGTTTTTCGTGTTTTCTTACCTAGATTAGCTCCGAACCTAACTAAACGAAAATTTTCAAATGTATTTGAAATGATAGAATAATTAGTAAGTTTTTAATAAAAAATATGTAAAAGTGTTATATACTCATAATTAGATTTATTAAGGGGGCGGAAATGAGAAGGGGTAAAACACTATTTAAAATGTGGTCAAGTGGGGTGTCATTTGAAAGAGCACCTAATTTAGAATTCGTTGCAATTTTTTATAGAATTTTGCGGTGCCCAGTTTTTGAGTTATTGTCAAAAAAGTGCAAAATTCAGACCGTTCCCCCATACGTTTCGACACTGATTGACAGAAAAATTTAAAAAAAATTCATAGTAAGGAAATTTGGTAAATTTTGTATGAAAACTATAGCGAAGTCTCAAATACTCAAATAATTATATTTCTGTGTGCTTAAGGGACCGGGGTAGAGAGGGTAAAAGAAAACTTTTTTTGACCCAAGCGAGTAGGGTGTCATTTGAAAGAGCACCTAATTTAGAATTCGTTGCAATTTTTTTTAGAATTTTGCAGTGCCGTTTTTGAGTTATATTCAAAAAAGTGCAAAATTCAGACCAGTCTCAAATAATTATATTCCTGTGTGGTTAGGGGTCCGGGGTAAAGAGGGTAAAAAAAATCTTTTTTGACCCCAGCGAGTGGGGTGTCATTTGAAAGAACACTTAATTTAAAAATTATTGCAATTTTTTTTAGAAATTTTGAGTGCACAGTTTTTGAGTTATGGACAAGAAAGTGCAAAATTCAGATCGTTCCGCCCCCTACGTTTCGACGATGATTGACAGAAAAATTTGAAAAAATTCACAGAGACAGGAAGATTGGTAAATTTTGAATGAAAATCATAGCGAAGACTCAAATAATTATATTTCTGTATGTTTAGGGGATGGGTGTGGGGAGAGTAAAAAAAACATTTTTGACCCAAATGAGGGGGTGTCATATGAAGGAGTACATAATTTAAGAAACATTAGTTTTTTTTAGAATTTTGCAATGCATAGTTTAGTGTTATTGGAAAACAAATATTTTTAGTATGTAGCCTCTCCACCCCCCTAATTTCAACACTTGATTGACCGAAAAAATAATCAAGTTTAATCCATTTACAAACTGGTGTAATTGAATCTTTCTTAAGCTCCAAAAACATCTATGGATAAGATTTAACCTCATTAACATTTTTTTTTGCCATTTTTGATCAATGTAGATTTGATTGTAATTTACTATTGAAATTTACAATTTAACATTCATTTTGTTATGCGTCTATGGTCTGGAAATATAAGGACATTACAACACAACTTTTTGTCAATAATTTTTGATATTGTGTTTTTTACATTCACGGAACCCTTGACGAGCGACGTTTTTTTTGTATTTTTTTTTTTTTGTTTACTTGAGGAACTGTGTCGACTTCGCATTTATTTCCCAAGTTTTAAGTTTATTTTCGAAAATATTTAAAGAGTTCGCCGTTTTGATTTCGTCCGGCAGTTCATTATAGAACATAGGTCCTATCTACCCATTTTTTGTTTCCCATACTCGGTTTTTGCCCATGAGATCTTAAGATTACGTTCCCTTCCCAGATTGTGGCAGTGTGTTGACTTACTAAAGGCGATGTTGCATGTGATTAAAGTATGTTCGCTTTTGAAAACCCATGCAGAGATACGGAAAAAATACATGGCTCACAGTGGAAGTATACCAAGAGCAGTTGAATTGAATAGTGTCCGTGTTGGAAAACGAGGTTCAAGATTAAATACGTGTTTTAGGGCTTTTTTGCAGTATTTGTAACGATTTATAAATATTGCCTCGTCTACCTCCCCTTAATTCTATCATATATGTGAGATGAGAATGAATTAAAGAACAATAGATTAATTTTAATATATTTAGGGTGGCACTTTTTTTTAAATTTTCCAATAATTCCAATTGCTGGTGAGATCTTTTGTATAACATATTGCATATGCTCGTTTCAATTTAAGCAATTATTGATTAATACACCCAAGTATTTAACTGAAGTGGATTCTTCAATTATGTGTCGCTTGAAATCAAGCTGTGTTTTATCGAGATTCTTATTGGGTGACCTAAACTTCATCACTTGAGTTTTTGCTATGTTTAGTGTCATCTTGTTTACAATCATATATTCACATATAATTTCAAGATCGCTTTTTTCATTAACTATATTTTCATTGACATTTGTACCTGGGTAAAAGAGTAAGAGAACACCTTTCAGTGGAGGTTTAGCCATATCGTTGATATATATCAGGAACAGTAAGGGATCTAGTACACTACCCTGGGGTACTCCTATGTCTATACTTTGAAGTGCACTTTTAATACCGTTTATTACAACACACTGAGTTCTATCACTCAAATAACTTTCAAAAAATTTTTGTTTTTCATAACTGTGTATTCTTTAGTGAATCGAGTCACACTAGCATTGATTGTATTAACTAAGTAATCACATAGCTCATTAGGGTCATTATACGCTATAGAGTTTTTCGAGTTTCTGGTTCAGATCTTCTTTTTTATAGCATTGTAGTCTAAACATTTCTTTGTTATTAGTACATGCAGGTAGTATTTAGGCATATAGATTAAGAGATTTGGCCCTGATGAATATTTTGGAGAATTCTATTTCTATACTTTTAAGTAGCTCTGTTCTCATTCCCTTCAATTTATACTCTAAACTATTGTGAATATATAGCACTAACCCTCCATATCCGTCCTCTCTACATGAATATTCTCCTTTATAATTCGGCATAGTGCATATTTGTATAAGTTTCGTCTGTATCCAAGTTTCACTAATAGCAATAACATGCACCGTATTTGGCAATAACAACAGCTGCTCATTAAATTTGTTGAATTTACTAATTGAGGAATTTACTAATATTCTGGAAAAAAATCTATTTTGAATATTATTATTAATGTAATCATTATTATCTATATCCATCAAAAATAAAAGAAAAAAGAAAGACCTAAGAAAAACTATTAATATTAGTAAGAAACAAAAATAAAAGTAGTTATATCGCGTTGGTTGCAGGCTGTGTCATTTTGTAGATGATTTCATCCAATTGCTTTTTATTTTTTATCCAATAAAACCAATAAAACCTCTGTCCTTCTTTCCTGCTAAGATTCTTCCTTCTACTGTGTATAAATATTTGTAGTTTTATATTCTTTTAAGATCTCTAGCTTATAATTAAATTATAATTATACCAATCTCTCTCGTTGGTATAATTTATAATTTTCCGTTGTAATCAGTTCGTGCAAAAACATAGTTTTGGTTATTTCTATCTGCATCAGTTTTTTTTGTTTTTAAGAACATTTTGCTGCAATTCAGGTGTTGTAAATTCCACTATCACTGACTAACTGCTGTTCTGTCTGACTTTTCCTAACTCGATCATATTAACAATATCGTTTTCTTCAATGTTTGAATGAATAATTGATACTGTCTCAAGCACTTTTAATTTTAGGTTCTCATTGGCTTGTGGAAAACCTCTAATAACCACTTTCTATTTAACTCCTTCTGCTCGAGCTTGTTTGCAATGAAGTTGATCTATTCTTTCATTTTGTTCCTGGATCACTTTGTCTTGTATAACAAGTCGTTTTTTGGTTTTACGCCACATTTCCAGAACCTCATCATATTTAGCAGACAAAACGTTCCACGGCATTTTTACAATCATCAACCTGGTGTGTTAGATTACTTAACTTTGCGATTACCTGATCTAACTTAATATTCACAACACTTTTTTCCTCCTTTTCTTATGTTTGGGGTTCATCTTCATCATCATCGTTAACGAGGTTGCCCATCACACATTTTTCTAATTTTAACTTTAACTTTATTTCGGCAAAAAATATACAAATTAAGACTAATAAGTCTTATTTACAATTTGATCAGATAAGAAAATGTAAGAAAACAGCCAACAAGACTAGCTTCAAAAGTAATACAACTATATAATAAAAATAACAATAAATTAATTCAAGATAAAAAAAAAAATTACTTCATCACCCATCTTAACAACACATACCAATTTACAACTAACCTACTACAGTTCACTTGTTCCCCGACGATCCAACTCCACACCAATGCCAGTGCAAGAAGTATAGCAATCAAAATGAAAAAAAAGAAAATGCAACAATTCAAGTCCCGATCCAGTGTCACGAGACAAGAGACTGAGACCAAAATTAAAGCAAGAAAATAGAAACAGCAGCCCACATGACAACTCAAAACTCAAAAACAGCATCCAACAAGAAGAGATTAAGCATTAAGCAAGGTTACCAAGTGTATTGAAGTGAGCCAAGCAAAGATTTTGGAAAACACGAACAGAACTAGCTTCTCTGATAGCCAAAGGCAACCCATTCCAGAGCCTACAAGTTCCCACAGCAAACGACAATTCCATAGCACAAGAAGCATGGAATGGTATGACAAGATGCCTCGTTCGATTAGAGATAGTAAACGACAACTTCTCAAATAAATACTCAGGCTGACGATCCTTGACAACCTTAAAGAGACATAGTACCGATCTCAACTTCAAGAACAACCCAAACTTAGTTCCGAGGAACTTAAATGCGAACACAGATAGATGATCCCTCTTCCTGAGTGAATAGATAAATCGAATACAAGAGTTAAAACACAGCTTTAATCTATTAATAGTATGTACCCATATTTGCCCCAGAAAACACTTCACATCCATGATAAGTGACTGGACCAATTTGCACCTCAATTCAACTGGAAGGAGATCTTTGACCAAATACAGACGCCGAAGCACCATCCAAACTTTCCCGATAACAGAACTCACATGATCATCCCATGATAAGGTCTCATCCAAGACGAACCCCAGACTTCTAGCACTCCGAACATAGGGAACCTGAACATCATTTAAAAAGACTGGAAGAAGACTCTTACTAATTGGATACCGATAGAAAGCAATGGCACTCTTGGCAGGGTTCAAGATTAGAGAATTTTGATAGGACCACTCAGCAATTGAAGAAAGATCACAATTGATATCAGCAACACAGGTGGAAGACTCTGCGATGGGAGCAGAGCAAGTGATCTGAACATGATCAGCAAACAGATGAACTGAACAGTTTCTCCGAGCAGCAGGTAGATCATTTATGAAGAGACTAAACAGCAAGGGACCCAAAATAGACCCCTGGGGAACACCTCTGTAAAGTAGTCTAGAGGAGGAACACTTACCACCCACAACCACACACTGGGATCGACCAGAGAGATAGGATAATGAGGTTTGCTGCAGAGTTGGAAAAATCAAAGAAGTTTCTCAGTTTAGAAATTAATTTAATATGATGAACGCAATCAAATGCCTTGCTAAAATCAAGAAGAAGCAGTATGGTCAACCTTTTACGATCCATATTACGACGAATTTCATCAGTAAGATCAATCATAGTGGACCTAGTATTGTGAAATTGCCTAAACCCAGACTGTTTGACATAGATACCAGTACCACTATCAATAAAAGTTAACATTTGAGTCTGAATCAGTCTTTCACACATTTTGGACAATGCAGGAAGAATACTGATGGGCCTGTAGTCAGCAACACATAGCGGATCATTGATCTTGGGAATAGGTGTGACCAAAGCTTGCTTCCACTGGGATGGAAAAGTTGATGTGGTGAGAACAGTGTTAAGCACATGAACTAAATATGGCGAA
Source organism: Diogma glabrata (assembly GCA_963693315.1). Classification (NCBI taxonomy): domain Eukaryota; kingdom Metazoa; phylum Arthropoda; class Insecta; order Diptera; family Cylindrotomidae; genus Diogma; species Diogma glabrata. The sequence goes on along the minus strand of OY856186.1, from coordinate 451,024,092 downwards.
AACAAAGGAAAGACAATTTTCAGGAATTTAACAGGAATTTCGTCAGAGCCAACAGCATTTGATTTAATAGAAAACAGGGCTTGCCAAACCTCGTCCTCGGAAACATTCCTAAAAGCATGCGAACGAGCAGTCTCCTCTCCAAGATCAACTAGGGAAGGCAACTGCACTTCCGATTGAATAGAAGAAAAATAATCATTTAGATCATCTGGCTGCAATCCATTTGTTTCTACCATAGTATCAGGAGTAATTCCAACGCCTCTGACTTTGCGCCAAAGCTGCCTAGGAGGTTGATCAACCCTAAAGAAAATAGCTCTGAATTCCCTCTTTGCAGTTTTGATCAGTTTGTTCACCTTATTGCGATGAGAACAGTAAATCTTCCATCTGTCTTCTGATCTGACCTCACTAAAAGCACAACATGCTAGATCACGCATAGAAATGGCGTCACCAATTTCAGGTGAAAACCAGGGACTGGAGTTACGTATAGGGATAAACTTTGTGCGAAGAGGAACATGATTGTTAAATAGATCCAGCAATATTGCATTTTTTTCACTGTCAACAAGTCTTGTTTTTATATATTTAATTGAATTCATCAGTGTTCATCTCGGCACACGCTAAGATGTATCCACTTCTCACAATTATCACATAATAAGCTTTTTTGCCTTTCCGTAACTCCTTTATCATATATTCCACACGTATAAATTGTTTTCGCGGCAGGTTGCTTTCCGTAACTGCAAATTCTAGATCCTGACTGAAAAATAGGAATAATGCAATGAAAGCACTAGTAGCCAAGGTGATAACTTAGTAACGCAAGCGGATGAGGCAGTAGCCTCAGTAGGGGGCAGTAGCCCCCTTAATCTTAGATATGGAGTATTCCTTGATGATGGCAAGCTAATGCTTGCTCGAAAAAATGAAACATGACGTAATAATGCGAAACATTTGTTTACATAATTTGCTTTTAAATTCTTATTTTATTTTTATTCCCCTATCCATGAAAAACTGGTCTGTCATATGTTATATGTGCTAGAATTTGTTTAGTTCTATTCTTTAAAAAAAAAAATTCGTCATCCAAACCCTCAGAACGCATGTTGTTGGATCTTTTTTATTTTTATGAATCGAATCAACATGTTTAGCATTGGATTTCACCACATTACAATAGCTTTGAATATTCCCTTATACCATGTTGAACGTTTGATTTTAGTATACATTCTGAATGATTAGTTAACAACCATGCTTGAAAACACACATTCTGAACAATGACACATTATGATATATTATATATGGAGATAGATTAGCACCACACCCGTTGCTACAACAACTATCGAGAAAAAAGCCCTTCCTCTAGTTTTCGATACCGTCAGCCGCAGTAAAGTACTGCTAGATCCTTTCCACTAATCAACTTAACACTTCTACTTTGAACTAACTTAGTGTTCTTCAAACAAGTTTCCAGCAAAATTGTTGTTATCAACTTGCGCATGAGGTCAAGACTTTTGGGCTCATAAATCTATTCATGCTTAACTGGGGTACCGAAAGAAAATTTGAAATTTTAACGGAAATATTAACACGAGTCTTTTCGCAACTTTGAATCGTGAATTATGGCATACTATCTGATCAGAGGTGATCTGATTATTACAACCACAATTCCAAATCATGCATTCAGTTGTACACCATAATTACAACAAAAATAATATAATATTCATTTTACTGACTCTTAATCAAATTAATTTAATTTTAAAATAAAATTGTGGGAAACATCCATAAAAATATTGCACAATTGTTTGTTTGATAATAATCATTATTGTAGTATGTGATTCTCACAACACTTAACCCTTAAAACTACTTACAATTGGATAAGTTTCTTATTTTGAGATTTACATTCCTGTATAATATCTTCATCATTAAGAATCTCATGTAATGTAACATCCTAAAAGAAAAGAATCATTTTTAAATTATTGTACATATTTTGAATTCTACAAAAAAATGTTCTTACATCTTTGCTTAGCAACGCTTCAATATTAGGCGAGGATGTATAACCCGAATCTCCCCAAATCATTGTATGAGTTAAATGTTATTGTTTAAATTTGAAAATATTAATTCTACTATTTTGTAATAACTTTAAATTAGTTTTTGTTGTAACACAGCACTAGAAATATTAAACAAAAGTTATTTTAAATTTTAAGCTAAATTCAAGAAGCAAACACGAAAATTATGAAGTTGCTTGGTTTTAGACAACATAACCTAAATGTTTTATCAATTATTTAGATCAGAATACAATTACTATTTAATTAGACAGGCAATTAATATGAGTACATTATTCAATTAAAAAAACTATTGTAAATCATTAATATATTTGTGGTAAGGAAAGACCTGTTGGGTAGTTCATCAAAAACCGTTCAACATGACATAAGTTGTGGTGACGTCACATTAAGAATTAATTAGATATGAAATTTTAATTAAATTTTTACCTTTAAAGAATCACAGACACATCAACAAAAACGTACAATAAAAAATCAAAACGAATTATTTAAATTTAATTATTATTTTATTATGTTGAGAGTAAAAACTGTCACTTTACTTGAAGAAAAAAAAAAATAAATTAATTTTTCTTTTGTTGCAATTTTTGGTATAGACAAAAAAAATCATATACAATTGAATCTTTTAAACATCGATGCACAAAAGCAAAACAAACACTATATAATATTTAAATTAAATTAAAACTTCTAATAAATTAAAAAATAATAATCTAAACTATAACAATATTATTTAAATAACAGTAACAAATATTTATTTTCAGCAGAAATTCTTTCTCGCATAATGGCGTTGTACTTGTACAAAAAATAATAAAATTGTTGGATAGAGAAAAGTATCTGAGAGGATTTCTATTTTTATTACGTTTGTTAGAAAGAGCTAAATAGAAAAGTAAAATTTTAACATTAGGGCCTGTTCACAATATATTGTTATAGTTACAATTAAATAATTATTAATGAATATTAATTAGTTTATCTGTTAATTTAATTAATTTATAAGTTTGTCTATCTGCTTTTATGAAAAACCTTTCGGTTTAATTTAAAATTTATTAATTTTTTATTTTAATTACTAATATACCATTACTAATATTATTATTATCATTATAATTTTCTTTTGAAATTGAAATCTAATAGTACATTTACTATTATTATTATTATTATCATTTTCTTTTGAAATTTGAAATTGAAATCTATAGTACATTTACTGTTTACTAAACTGAACATTTTTCTTTTTTTCTCTCTTTATGTAAGTCTGAAATGTTTTGTAAATCTCAAATTTTCTTTAAAATTGAAATACTATATATGTATATATATTTTGTTGCCTACATTTATAATTTTATTTATATCTTAAATTTTTTATATTTTTATTTTTACATATGTATATCAATTTGTTATTAATTTTTAAGAATATAACTGTAATTTTTCTGGGCAAGAATTGGGCCTAGGCCTGTTTGCCATCGCACTATGAATAAATAAATAAATAAATAATTCATATTTGTATGAAATGAATACGATACTAGCGACAATTTATTTATGTCTTTAAATAAATGTACTACTTTATTATTCAAACATTTTTCGATGAAGATTTTTATTTGAGTGCAGCATTTGTCCTTGGTGGGTCAAAGAATTTGTTGTTTTGTTAGTGATTATTTCGTTTAATTATTTATAATAACGTATTTTTTTTACACATTTTATCTGTTAAATTTATTACGTTTAAAATTGTTATCAAAATTTAATAAATTAAAAATGTCGTGCCAAAATGATAATTCATTGAATCAACCTAGCGCCCAACTTGGTTCGATAAGTCCTAGACTGCAGCTACCAAGCCCAATTATTACAAAACGGACAAGAACGGCATCAACGTAAGTATCTTTTTTTATTGCATTAATCAATAGATTTTATTTTATTAATTATTTTAAACAAAATAGAAATGAATATATTGACAGCCAGACTTTTGGTTTGTTTCTGAATTCAAGTGGTTTTTATGAAAATTTGTTTTAGATAAGCGTAGTTTATTTTTTTATTTATCGTTTAGAAAAAATTAGATGGATTGAGCTTGTATTAAATATGCTATATTGCAATTTTGTATTCTCTACACATCAAGGGGAGGATGATAAGTATACTTTTCGCTATTGAGGAAGCTTATGTAATTTGAAGTTTGACTAATAATAATCTTCTACGTTCTATTCTCTGGACATTTAAATAAATACTGGTGCTGTGTAGTCCAGTGTTACAAATAGCGCAGGCTTTACAATATATGACATAACCCATAGTTATCTTCTAAGACCTAGGTTCAACAACAAAATGCGTTCTCAGGTCTTGGTGGATGTAACATTTTTTTTGAGTGTTTTCTAAAGATTGGATAATGCATAGATCCTATCATATAATAAAATATGACAAATGTCTATATTTCGAGATCAGATGTTGCAAATCAAATCCTTGGCAACAAAACCTTTCTTTTTAAATGTGCCCCGACAAATCAAATTTTGGGGTTGCCAATAGTCCAGCTGACGATGTCGACAAATTCGTATATCTTGGTTGTACTGTAGCGAAAACAGGCGGAACAGAAGAAGACATCAGTCAACGCATCAACAAAGCAAGAAACACATTTAACTTGCTTCACAAGATTTGGAATGCGTCTGTCCTGTCAAGAAAAACAAAGCTACGGATGTTCAACGCATGTGTTAAGTCAGTCCTGCTATATGGATGTGAAACATGAAAACAAACACAGAAGATCACAAATAAACTACAGGTGTTTGTCAACAAATGCCTAAGAAAATTAATCAAATGCTTCTGGCCGAACACCATCAGTAACGAAGAACTTCTGCGGCAAACTGAGCAGATAGACATTGAGACGGATATAAGAAAACGAAAGTGGAGATGGATAGGACATACACTGAGAAAGCCAGCAGAAGACGTAACAAAGATGTCTCTGGAGTGGAACCCGCAAGGGAAAAGAAGAGTAGGAAGACCAGCAATGACCTGGAAGAAAGCGGTGCTAGCCGAAGCATAACATATCGGAAAGACATGGATAGAACTGAAATTAATTGCCCCCAATAGAGTAAGATGGCCCAGCCTAGTAGACGCCCTATGCTCCTAAAATGGAGATAAAGGAAAAAAAAAATAATCCAGCTAGTGAGTTATTCCTCAATCATGTGACTCACTTCTTTCCTAAAAAATTATAGGCCACAACTCATTCCAAAGTTGGCAGGTTGTTATTCAAACACAGAAAAAACTTGCGAACAATTTCAATGTGATTGGAACAACTACAAGCAGGCCGCAGGGTTACCAACTCGTATTTTTGCTCCGAAGACTTAGAAGGTACGTCCGAAGGCAGTTTAAAGGTACGTCTTCGGAGCTCCTAGGGCTATTTCTCCGGGTTTTTATGAATATTAGTACATTCTGATCAAGTAGTAAAAAAAAAATTATAAGTAAACATTTAATATCATGGTGAAATCGAATTATAAAATGTACGTAGCAGAGAAAACATTTTTTGGTAATCGATTGCACTATGTAGTGTACAAAATGTGAAAAGGAGTTGTTATGAATAGATGTTTTCACAATTCACATACCTAAGGTATGCTAATAAAGCCGTGCATTCACTTATAACAGAAACCGAAACTGAATTTCATACAAATTTGACAGCAACTGAAACAGAAATCGAATTTAGAAACTGAAAATTCGTCTGTTTTGTCTGAAACAGAAACAATTAAAATTTAATTGTTTTTGTTCCAGAAACTGTCACTTGACCAGAAACTGTCACATAATATAATTAATTATTATTTTAAATTTTGATAATAGAGTTTTGAATTTTGAATAGTTTTCAGTTTCTGTTTCTGTTGTTTGTGAATGCCCGGCTTAAGAATGTGAAGATTTTCTTGTGGCTCGTGAAGATCTACGTAATGGAGGTATTAAGTGATTAAATTCTATAGAGCATAGCGTAGTATAGTGTTCAGTCTAAAACTCTTGTATGATGCAACAAATCCATACCTGATGTTATCATTGGATCATCAAACGGCTTCAATACACGCCTATGAACTATGTCGACAAAATTTAGAGCATTCTTGTACTGCAACCCTAAATGGGGGTTGAATTCGTGGATCGGTCGTATAAATTCTGTATACATCGTAGCTATTTCAGATGGAGAGATAAAACTCACTGCAACGTAGGAAGCCAAATTATTGGGACTCTAATTTCGGTTGATATAAGTACGCCAGATTTTAAATGCAGGTGAGTTTAATAATGCTAGTCTGAAAACGTTGCATTATATCTATACAGTGAGGACAAAACTAGAATTAAATTAAATGTCATAATAAGGTTCAGTTTACACCAGTCCAGAATCGATTCAAGTTCTAGATTCAAGTCCCAGAATTGATTCAAGATCCAAGGATTCAACCATTTTTCTACGATTATATTTAGCAGTTAGTCTAGATCAGGGGTGGGGAACCTGCGGCCTTATCACATATATTGAATTTTATACGAAACTCAATCCAATTTGTTTCGTTGAAATGTTTTTTGTAAAATTGTATTTTTCTTTTAAATATTTAATACTTTTTTTCGAAAATATTTTGTCTAGTTCAGTAGTCGACTTTTTCGTGATTTCGGTTTGAAAATAGCGAAGTAACAATAGCCCAATAATTATACGTTTATATCGCCGATAAATTAATAGAATATAGTATATTTTGCTACAAGAAATGAAAACAGTCCTTTTTCGTGTGTGACAACGTGTTAGCAAGACGCGTTAGTATCGAATGGGACAATTTAACAACGAACGTAAAATGTTTTCATCTCGCGTAGGAAATTGCAATTTTTTCTACGATGGTAAATAAATAATAAATATCTTTTAAAATATTTAAAATTTAACCTTACAGCCGCTTGGCTTACAGCCGCTAAATTAATGCCATGTCTTTTACAGTAAAGCAACATCCATATTTTTAGTGGCACGGCTTTTTGATTGGATTATGAAATTTTGAATTGAAAGCTTGCTTTTTTTTTTTTTTTTAATAAAATGTGATGTGTAGTAGGCATTACAATATGTGTCACAACAACACATAAAAACCTTTTAAGACCAAGGTCCCACAACAACATGCGTTCTAAGGATGTTAATGGACGCAAATCTGTTTTTTTTTGTTTTTTTTTAATTTTTTTTTGTTCAATAATGGATAACTAAACCATAAATCTTATCACATATAAAATATGACATAGGCCAATATTTCGTGATAGATAGAGAAAATAAAAATAAAATAAGAGGTAAAAAGCAAATTTGTTTTAAAAATTTGCAGGAACAAAACTAAAATTGGTTTGCCAATAGTCCAGCTAATGGCATAATCCTTGATTATAGGACGCAGTATATTTTTCAATGATTAAAGCTCAGATATATAGTTATATGAAGGCTCGTTTCTTCGAGCAAGCTACAGCGTTCCAGCATCAAGGAATATTCATTAGCTACGACCTTAGAGTATATATAAATATAGAGAGAACATAACTTTAAAATTGTATGAAGAGAGACATAAGAAATCGTGTTTGCTAAAATGTCATATTCAATTTCTCATTTCGCCATTTGCATTTCTGTTTATTTACAACAACCAACTATTGTATTAAATTATAAATTAAAAACAATTAAATAATTTAAAACGAAACAAAAAGTACAATCTATTATTTTTAGTTGTGCTAATTTTTATAAAATGAATAAAAATAATTACGAGAGTATTTTACATTTATTGTGTTATTTCCAGTGATTTTATAATAGTGAACATTTTATTATTTTATAATGCAAATGTGCAAATATTTAAGTTATGTATACATCCTGAAAGTATATTATGAAAACTAGCTGGCGACCAACCTTTCATTATTGTGTAGTTTATTTTTAATAGATAAAAGATTAAAATTTATATATTTGGTTAGAATCAAATCCTAATCTGTCATTTTTCTTATTTCTTTTTATATAGTAGCAGTGAGGGAGAAACTATTATTTTTTTGTGGTAGGTTTTTTTCTTATAGATTTAAAAGAAACTCGCAATAATTGTACAATTTTGAATCAAATGAAAAATTTATGCACGTCTTTGGGAAGACAAACCGGTTTCTCTCTCAGAGAAATAAAGGAAAACAAACAAACAAAAAAACGATTTGACAGAAGATCAATCACGATTAATATTAGTTATGGTGGTCGGTTGGCTACGACTGAGAGTGCTACCGTTGACTAAATACAGTTCATCCGCCAGCACCCCTAAGATATCACCTTGGCTAGTGATATCTCACTGCTATTGCCAGTGGTATGTGATATCTCACGTTAACTCATATGCCAATAGCAGGGACTGGAGTACGCGGGGTTGTCACACCCGTGGATCAAAAAATAGAAAAAAATTAACAAATTAATAAAAACTGATCCCTCCATGCGATAAAAAATGTTTTAATTTCATAATTATAAAAAATTTAAACGTTTGCCGAAAAATAGTGTATTTAATTTGAAGCTAAAGTGTCTTTTTGTGTTTTGTCTATAATCTTCGGTCTATCTACGGTCGACCGCCAAACAATAGACTCAACAGAAAAAGTAGCACTTTAGCTCCTAATTAAATAATATTTTTACTATTAAATTGTCAATACATTGGCTGTTTATACCAAAATAATAAATATAGTATTATGTGTGGAATAAACTCTCAGAATAATACATTGTTGAAGCAGTTTTTTTTTTTTTTTTTTTTTTTTTTTTACTTGAAAAAATAGTTTTTATTGACACAATAAAAAGTACAAAAGAATATTTTTATATAACAGAAAACTTTTTTTTTTACCTAAGAGGTCTTAAAAGTAGACCTATTCTAGGAAATTACCAACTTAAAACAAGCACTAATTGGAATAACGGGATTAAAGTGGGATAAAAAATTAAAGGAGGGTTTATAGAGAGATAAACAGTACTGAAAAAATTATTCAAAACCTAAATTTCCTCTAACATGTATTATGCGTCAGAGTCAAACTCTTGTTTAGCTACTCACAAATTGTAAAGTATCAAAATTAATCAAAATTTAAAAATGCAGTTTACTGGACAGAGTATTAGGACGACGACTTTCTGGACGCGGCACGAAGAAAAAAAAAAAAAAAAAAAAATATCCATAGACTTAGCGAGATGTAATGAAGGTGTTTAGAAGGTGAGCTCGAGTGAATTTTTTGAAGTGTGATATCGTGGTAACGCACTTTATGTGGTCGGGTAATGAGTTGTAGATTGTAAGACCTTTGCTGAATATGCTGCTTTGCGTAAGGTTAGTCCTAGCGTATATTGGCCTAAACAACTGCGCAGAACGAGTGCTGTGATCATGAAAGTGTTCATTTGTGCTAAAGCAGAATGCTGATTTAGTTGAATTGTTGATTATTTTGTAGATGATAAGCAGTGTTTCGTAGTTGAACATTACTGTAATTGGTAAGATGTTGTCCTTATATAGATCGACCGTGTGCGTTCTAAATTTCAAATTGTATAGATTTTTTATGGCTCGGTTCTGGATGACTTGAAGCTCACGAATTTTGGAGGAAGGTGCTGCACCCCAGATTGGATTTAGATATGTAAGAATAGAATGGAAATACGCAAAGTAAAGCGATTTTAATACGTGACTGGGAAGGGCAAAATTAACTTTTTTCAGAACACCGGCCAGACCGGAGAGTCTTTTCGCCAACATGTCAATGTGCGGTACCCAGTTTAAGTTGTGGTTGAGAATAAGACCGAGGTACCTCACTTCCTTAACACAACTGATTGACATTCCACCAACAACGATATGGTTAATCATGTGTTCCATTGACGAGTTCCTCTGATAGAACACAATGAATTCTGTCTTTTTTGTATTAATGGTTAATTGGTTGGCAATCATCCAGTTCTGCAGTACCTTGTAGTCATTTTGCATGGCTTGCTGCAGGTCACAATATGAAAGTTCACCGTAGACTAACGCTGCATCGTCTGCAAACAGTTGTAGCATTCCTTGTAAGTTTGTACTGAGAATATCATTAATGAAGACGAGAAAAAGTAGGGGACCTAAAATGGACCCTTGAGGAACACCCGCAGTTATCAATTTTTGTTGGCTCTTATCACCATTAATTTGAACAAATTGTTTTCTATTGGTAAAATAGCTGGTAAACATTTTATATGCATTACCCTTAAGCCCGAGTCTTCTAAGTTTTGTCAACAGTATTTGATGGTTTACGCAGTCAAAGGCTTTTTTTATGTCAATCAGAAGAACCGAAGTTTTAAGTTTTTTTTCTATGTTGTGATAGATTTGAACGATAAGATTTAAACATGCTGATAAAGTCGATGAACCCTTCTGAAAACCAAACTGGTGATTCGATATAAATTGGATACTAACCAGATGTCGCTCAAGGCGCGTTTTAATCACTTCCTCCAAGATTTTAGAAAATACAGGAAGTACAGAGATTGGTCTGTAGTTCTCTGGATCTGATTTTTCACCATTCATTTTGTAAATGGGTGTTACTCGGGCGATTTTGAGTTTATCTGGAAAATACCCATTCTTTAGAGATGAGTTGATGAGATTAGTTAGAAATGGAGCAAGCTCGGTTTTGATTGATTTAACTAGCTTAGCTGAGATGTTGTCGTAGCCAGCTGATGCTGAGTTTTCAAGTTTAGAGATAATGATAATAACTTCATCGGCTGTGCACGGAGTAAGCTCGAGTAAATCAGGGCTGCTTGACGAGCCCTTTTGGGACTCAATAATAGCAGTCTGCTGATTAGACGAGCGATTTTCGTTGAGTCTATTACCAATATCGACAAAGAAATCGTTGAGAGCATCGGCCTTATCCTTATCACTTTGATGGCAGTTGCCATTGTAGCAGATTGATGAGATGTTAGTGTCATTATTTGGTTGTCTATTATTTATTAATGTGTTGACCAACTTCCATGTTTTTCTGGGTTTACCCATTTGTTCCAAGAATTTGGCTCCGTAGAAATTTTTTTTTGCGATTTTACACTCAGTTTTTATCTTGCTTTTAAGTGTGTTATATTCATGCAAAATGAATGCATTGGCTTGTTGCGATTTGACTAACCTATACAGATCTTGTTTTTCTTTGCAAAGCTTAAGTAATTCGGGTGTTCCCCACTCCTTTTTGTATGATCTTGGTCTCGGTACTACAAACTTTGAGTGTTTATGTATAGAGCTGTTGAACGTTTGTAGAAAATCATCCCAGTCTCGTTTAGTATCTGTGGCTTTACTTAAATACTCCAGGATATCGTGTTTGACTAAGTCATATCGTATTTTGACTTTGGGAGTATTACCATTCGTAATCGGACTGCACTTCTTATCGATGTTCAGGAACATGATTTTATGGTCACTAAAGTCGATGTCATCGATTCCTAGATAGTAATTGTTATTCAGCATATCAGTTACGAAGAGGTCGATTGTTGACGATGCACGCTCTGTGACTCTCGTTGCCATATTGGGTGTTAGCTGATTGATGAAGACAAAGCCATCCGACATCGTAGAGTATTTGAAGCTTCTCACCTTTGCGTCGCTTACATTGGCGATATTGATATTGAAGTCCCCAATAAGCAGCAGATTTTTATGTTCGTTTAGTTTTCCTAGGTAAAAGTCCTGGAACACTTCGAAGTTTGTGTCGCTCGGTCTATATACCGCACCTATATACATATTGAAGGATTTAAGACGAACCACAATAAAGTTGCACTTACCATCTATCGTATCGTTGCTAGAAAGCTCAGATATCAAATTGGAGCGCACAAAAATGGAAACACCTCCACCGATCTTTGATCTTGTTGAGTGATAGCTAGTAAAGTCGAACAAATTACAGTAGGTTGATGTTTCGCTCTTCAGCCATGTTTCCGTGACTACTATGATGTGAACCTTTGATTTAATGGCGCTTAGCAGGAGTTCGACATCTGTAAGCTTGTTATTGATACTTCTACCATTCAGGTAGAGAACGTTCAAGCCCTTAAAAGATAACGTAACATCCAGAAAATTGTCGTCATGAGTCACATTCAAATATTGATCCAAATTAAAATCGATGTCCATATTGAAAAAAGTTAGTTTTTTAAGTTGTGAGAAGTGTGTGTAGCTAAAATAAGAAATGAAAGCAATGTTAGAAGAAAAAATAAGTTAGAAAGCTTATTTTTCTTTTTTATTTCGGTAATTCCAAGTGGCAATGAAAGGACGATTGTAAATAGAAGATTCCTCGTACTAAGGGTAGAAAAGCAAGAGCCCTTGTGAAAGGAAAAGTGAATATTAATAGAGAAAAAATAAAATTTTTTTTTTTTTTAAACAGGAAACAAGAAAGGATGGGGATCCCGCATTCAGCAACAGATAGCATATTGTTTTAAAGTGGCTTAAAAATTTAAACAAAAAATGAGTAAAATTAAGCTTACATCAAAAAGAACAACTAGAACTCTATATAAAATATAAACTTAAATTGAAATTAAAGCTGAAAAGAGAAATTTCATTATTGTGTTGCATCTGTTTGTTTACTTTACAAAATGCGATTCAGGTCGGTTTGACTTTTGATCCATTCAATCTTACTGCCTTCCATTTTACGTACCAGCACTTTATGATTTTGGGTCCAAGCATATTTGATCTTCCCATCCTTACATAGTTTTCGGGCGCTTTTTAGAATGTTGAAATAGAAAGATGTTAATTTTTCACCTATAAAAATCTTAGATGTAGATGTTGTTCCTTCGAGTTGAAATTCATTGGCGAATATGCATTTCTTATAAGATTTTTTCCTTTCGATGAACTTGTCCTTTATGGCTGAATCGCTCATGGTCACGTCGACAGGTATTCCATATTTGTAGACTTCATTTACTTTTGGTTCAAATACTCGCTTTACAATGGATATATCACTCTCAGTAATATTATGGTCGATTTTCTTCATTATTTGAACTACTTTCGGCCTTAGATCTTTTTCATTTAGTGAGTGTGGCAGCCCAGTTATTATTAAATTATTTTTTACCTGAGTTAATTCGGCTTTAAAAAGTTTGTATTTCAACAGTTCAATGTCATTATTCAGCATACTGTTTTCTCTTTTAAGTTGTTCCACGGTTTTGCAGAGTACGTTGATTGTTTTTTGCATGTTCATCATGCAAATATACAGGTCCCGGTTTGTTGGGTTTGCTGGAATATTTTCAAGGAGATCGTTTGTGGCCTGATTTCCGCACTCGGTTGATGTTGATTTTGGGTGTTGATGGAGAACATCACTAGATATATCCCGAGTGATAGGAGGAGATGGCGGAGTTGGAGTAACTGACGTCGATGCCGTTGGTGTTGAGGTTATGTTTTGTGATATCATTTTGCAGTTTTCACAATACCAATCGTTTTTTTGTTGCAGTTCTTTAAATTCGGCATTATTAATTTTAGCCCTCAAACATCCCAGATGAAAGAACTTCTTACAGATCTGGCAAAAAAGACATTTATCATTTAGGTAGATTTCACCAACACATTTACCACATTTTTTCGTCATTTTGGTAACTTTGACACAAACTCCAAACCACAACAAAGAAAAAAAAAAAAAGATGGCGGTTTATTCTCAAAATTTGTTGGATTCTTTTTCAATACAAAAATCACTTCCTGCCACTTAAAATTTTAGTTATTCATTTGAATTAAACTATAAACTTTTCTTTTTAGCTGGTTAAACAGCGTTAATTATTATAATTTTATTTTAGTTGATTTTTAAAGTGTAGCGAAGAAATAAAGGCTTGTTGACAGTTTGACATCTGTCTCTCTTTTTTCAGTTGGATGCTTAAATCCTGAGAATGTTGAAAAATATAAATAACTACCTCGTTCAAAATGGCGTTTACTTATAGACAACACGAATTAGCTTACAATGTAACAGAACCGCTTCGCACAATTATTTAATAAAAGGAAACTGACTCAGCTAATACCAAATTTTATTCCTGCTATATCTGAAGATTTTCATTCTGATCAGGAACTACTCGGTATGGGCACGCTTACTAGAAGAACACGTGGAATAGATAACCATGATAACTATTGTGAAATATATTGTGAAGAAGGACTAAATCTAGATAATCTAGTGAGTGTGTGCACCGCCATGGTGTATCTTCCATGTGAGCCAAAAAAAGAAGGATTTGTTTCATTGTTAAAAATAATTTAAATTTTTTTTCACGACATCTCCAATTTCGAAACTTGCTTATATCAGATGATGAAACATACAGTGTAGATTTACCGTATCATTATTAAGTGCGCTGGCTATCAAAAGAAATGGTTTTACTTAAAATTTAATCATTGCGAGAGCAAATAATGAAATAGTATGAGGAACAAAAACAGCATTGCGAATTACTAGATGACGAATTCTGCATTTTCGTATGATATTATGATAATGTGAAGATAATATTATGAAATCTCTTTTTGATGCTAAGAAAACTCCGATTGAAAGATAAAAGTGCAATTGCATGCCCATGTTTACGCAAACATGCTGGTCTACTTCTTTCTTGCTTTGGAACTACTTACTGTTACGAATAAACTTTTTCATATTTAACCCAAATTTAGATCAACTTAAGCTTGTTTTCTAATTAAATATCGAATTAATAAAATAGATTGGATTTGTGAAATTATCATTTATTGACTTAATTTTAACTGTTTGTGCTCCCAGAAAATTAGTAATATATTTAATTAAATATTTGTTTGTCACAGCAACACATAGATACCTTTTAAGACCGAGGTCCCACAACAAGATGCGCTCTTAGGTATTGATGGACGCCATTTTGAAACTTTTGTGGATTGCCCCGAGACACTATTGATTCGGGTTCTAATTGTACGATGCACGAACAAAGAAATCCCTCTGCATTCTGTCACTATATGACAGTGAAGAGTGAGTGATATCAACAGTTTGACAGTTTGCACAATCCGATTGACGAGTAAAACGGGGAAAAAAATATGTTTGAGGCATAATGGATTTGGTTTCATCCGAACACTGCTGGTGAGGATATTCATAAAAAACAATGAGATCAGAAACAGTGCGACGATGTAGTAGGGATTTAATTTTAAATTAACAATTCGTTTAGCACGCTTTTGAACAGAGTCCAAAAGAGCCATTATATAGTAGCAGATGCAGACCCCAAAACTTGATAACAATACTCGGCATAATGCGGCCGGTTTACGATTTGCAAAATTATTATTGGCCTTTAATGGTAAAAAGGTTCCCCTTCCCTGGTCTAGATGGCTGTTTCTTCCTTTCTTCTTTATTCTCTTAAAATGAATGTAAGATAGACATAGAACTTAAGAAGAGCTATATATTGGGTTTGTGGTGATAAGTAACAAATCGTTGATAAATATCAGAAAAATGGTTGGCGAAAGAAACGAACCCTGAAGAGTTCCGGCTTGAATTGAGAATTTATCTGAAACAACACCAACTAATAAGAAATCTATGGGATAAAAAGACTAAAAATAAAATTAATTTGTTGATAAGAGCCCGATGCCAAACTCTGTCAAACGCATTGGATATATCAAGGCAAATGATATGAGACTCACCAAAGTTATGAACTGCTTTACCCTATTTCTCCGTAAGACCTGGACTAGGTGCGATGATGAAGATATTATAAATTGTGTCTTAAGAGAATTAAATGCTTCCAAGATTTCATTATGGTGGTAAGGAGAACTACGGTGTAAATAACACAAATAGATATCTTGTTTGTTTGTGATGACTTTGAGACAGATAAAGTAGAATTGACAAATACTACTAGTTTCATATTGGGGGCGCTTTGTAGGTTTTAATCATTGCGTATATATGTATATCATTGCAACACGGTGTTTCAAAATGCAAGCTCTGGAGAATATATTTTACAGCCGAATCGTGCATTATTAATATTTAAAACTTGTGTTTCACCTAACTCAAGTAAATGAGATTTGTTTTGGTTGAGATATGGAATTGGATCTTAAGAAAGTTTTTTAGAGACCAAGAATGTTAGTGAAATCGATTACGAAGTTGGAGAACGAAGAAGCCATTGTATTGAAGTTGTAATAATGCGTAAATTAAAAGTTTAATAGAGGAAATAATAAAAACCAAAACCAGAAGGAACAAATAGAGTAACACAACAAAGGCCGCAAAGATTCGTTCGATGAGAAAATAAAATATATTTTAATTATTTCTCGACAAGTGTGCAAGCATTTCTCGACGATTTTGATCATAACCAGTCTAACTTGACAAACAAAAATGTCCGTCTGTGTGCCATTAAAATGTTTTAGGGAAAATTGTAAGCGACAAACAAATTAGATATTTCAGTCGTCATCAAGCACTATATCAAACCCTTCCAAACCAAACCCTTTAATTTTCACATAAACATAACGCGACGTTGTATCAACTACATCATTCTGTAACTGTACAATCGTTGAATAAATATCCGAGTTCGATTCACCATATCTGCCCTCGCGGAGAGGTTGAGTCAAATGCATTTCGATTGGAAATAAAACATGTTTTTTTTCAGTGTATCCGGGAGTAAAATCAATACTTATAATTATTGAGAAATCGAGAGACAATCTCCTTATTACCTAGGCACCCTCAGAACTGTCTAGGTAATCGTCATCATTATATCAACAAAAGAATCGTTGCTAATACCGACAGGTGCCAATTTTGCAACTTAGACGCGAAAACTCCATACTACTGCAAAAACAAACTAGATAGTGGGAAACTAACACTTCCACTAACATTTTCAAAATTCTCAACGACTATCTAAAAAACCTTCAGGGTAAAGCATAAAATACCTATACTCATAGGTCGCAGTGATTTTGAATTGATCGCTTTGAGTCCCGAATTTCGACGAAAGTCGCTTCAACACAACAACCAGTATAGTCTAGGTTTTATCTAATATTATAACAACAACGTATTGTTTCGAAGTTTGTTCTTGTGCGATGATGCAGCACCACTTCTGTTTTTATCTCGATCTCTGTGAACGATTATAAGCGTCGATTATGTAGCTTACGTCTAAAACCATTATAGTTGTTATTAATTTTTATAACATGTGGTGGGATAAATACCCCGATTCTCGTTGTTGAAATAAAACTTCAGAAACTTTAGCAGATCATTATTTTCTTTATTGTGCCGGTAAGATCACAATATATTTTTATAGATGCGCTTTAAATTTCCTACAATAATGAAATTTCTATATAAAAAATGCCTAAAACCAATTACAATTTTTTTATAATCTTACTTTTAGTGTTTTCTTTCACATATATATTTTTTTTTTAAAAACTATAAATTCAAATTCAATTCAAGGTATTTTAATAAAATTATTTTTCTTTTAAATGATTTTCTTTTCTTTTCATTTATTTTTCAATGGTTACTCCGTTCCTTGATCTTTTTGTTTTCTTCATAGAACGAAACTTTTCTCGTTGCAAGTTGTACTGGGTCAAAGATGGCGTTTCTTTTTTAACAATAGTTGAGTTGCTATAGTCGGAACAGAGCTGGATATGATGGTGTTTGAGAAGTACTGTTTTTGTGTTGTAAACGTTGCGTATTAATCAGGTTTGCATTGATTAAAGTCAGATTTAAACCAACTTGTTTTTTAAAAAACGTCGTAAGTTTTTCTTAAAGAATGGACATCATAATAAAAAATGGATTATGCCAATATTTCATGATAGGATAAAAAAAATAAAAAGTGAATAAAAGGGTAAAAATCAAATTGTTTTCAAAATTTGCACGAACAAAACTCAAATTAATTTACCAATAACCAAGTTTGTGTTATATTCGTTGATGTTGTTGTTGTAGCGACGGGTTATGTGCTAATCCTCCGGCTCCACGTCCCGATTCAGGTACTCTGCTACTGCTCTTGGTCGGTACCATAAATCTTCCTTCGTCAGGTTGGTTGAATTTTCAGGACGTCTGAATAGGTGGTCTACATCGTGCGGCGTGCCTTCACATGCTGGACACTTGTTAATAATTTCAGGATAAACTTTCAATTTAGTACTCGTTGATCATATAACGCATTGTCCTCATCAAAGCCTTGATATATAGTTATATAAAAGCTCGATTTTTTTAGCAAGCAATGGCGTGCCATCATCAAGCAACATTCAAGAACTAACATTGAGAGCGCTACGGTTAACAATACAGCTCATCCGCCATCACACCTAAGATATCATCCTGGCTAATGATATCTCACTGGTATTTCCAGTGGTATGTGATGTCTCACGTTAACTCGTATGCCAATAGCAGGGACTAAAGTACGCGGGGTTATCACATTCGTAGATAAAAAAATAAAAATATAGACCCTGGTAAACAAGTTGCTGTATAGCTTGTTTTTCAATGTTTTTGGTTTGCGTGTTCAGTGTATTTGTCTAGGTGACACCATTCATTGCATCTATCTTACTGAGGCAAATGTTTCGATGATGTTTTTGAATATCGATCAGTGCCATACTGTGCGCGAACCTGGTTTTATTTCTATTTTATCTATTTGAAAACTATGAAGCAATCTACCTGGACGGAGCGGCTTGCGAGTAGTCTCTTAATATCGTCACCAGGAATCCTCAAATGAAATCGGATGGATCTTACCTTAAACATATTCTTTTTCCTGCTATACTCACCAGTCGGTTACTACAAACTACTTTGTTGTTGTGAGACATATTGTAATTCTTTTTACATAACCTGTCTTAGTATATAAAACAAATAAGTAAATTAGTCATTTTCGATACTGAATTTAAAATACTTATTTCTAAAATTTACTTCTCAACTCCCCCTCATAGTATAAGTAATCTACATACTTGCAAATAATTTCTTATCATACGAAAAACATTTTATTTAATCTGGTTTTATAATTTACAAAAATGACATTGTTAATTGTAATACTAATAGAATATATAGTATTATTAATAAAAACATAAATAAAACACGTCATATAAAAACAAATAACAAAAAAAGTGAAATTAGAAATGTTTATGTATGAAAATCAACACACCTTATTTTAAAATATTATTTGTAATATTTCACAAAAAACAAACATTGCGAATTTTTAGCCAATTTTTAAATTCGATAGATTTTTTAGAAACATTATTGTTGTAAATTATATTTAAAAAGAAAATGAAGAATTTGGCTCACGGAAATAGGTTAGATAAACGTAGTTTAAAGTTAACAAGTTTTTGAATGGACCACAAGCTATTCAGTTTTTACACAGACTCTACACCGTGTGTTGGAACAGTTATTTTGAGATGGTTGGACGAATGACATCGATACCAAACACTGATTGGCAGTGACATATTATTGACATTCTAAGAGTCCAAGCCTACAGTTGGCACCTATATAGCTAGCTCAAAATCATATTTCAATAAGTATTTTTGCGTTTGCTACCATTAAGTACATCGCCCAATATGTTTGGTATTTGAAATTTTGAGATCGAAATGTTTAGTTTTATTGGTGTTGCACTCGACAAAAATTGTTACTTTTCCAAGCCTATTAACATTTTGAATTTTCAATATATTTTTGCTCAAATAGTTGGAGCTATAGAATTAATTCGTAACGTTCTCTTGTCTGTAAAGACTGCAATTACATTTGTTACGGAATCTTTAGGTTCTAAACTCGGGTCTTTAACACTACAGTGATGGGTTGAATATTTGCTTCTTTCGAAGCTTTGCTTCTTTCTTTCCAGAAACAAATTGATCTTGATACAACCAAACTCAATTGTGTAAATATCAAGGGTACGTCAATGTTTAACAGAAAAACGCTGGTGGTATGCGAATAGGTAACGGACTCTGGTAAGATTAATTTTATTTCTTCAGATGAATGATTTTTTCATAATCTGTCATTAACAAACTACCCCCAAAGCAAGCCTAGGCCATTTTTGAAAACTTTAATGTATGTACATAGTAAAAAAAACTGACGACGTAGGACTAATACTCGCAGATTACCATGGTTTGACTTAAATGATAGAGTGTCGCACACTGGAATACCAGATAATACACATCATAACAATATTTGCTAGTTCTGTTTTTAAAAAAAAACGAACCAGATACAACGAAGATAAAAATTGAACAATCCCTTATCATCGGGCCATTTACTAATATCAGCAGTCAGCACTAGCACAATTTGCATCACCTTCACCAATTAAAACCAATTCTCGTCGCGTTTGGAATTTTAAACGCGTTGACTGAGAGGGACTGGGAAACTTTTAGGAAGAAACACCTTTGAAAACAGCAAGATCCAGCACATCAGTATTAAGAGTTTTTGAAGTCATAAAGATGGCATCTGGCGGTTAATTCCAAATCGACTACTAATCTAAAACTGAGACTTAGTTTCTGCGGGATGTTGATATGTGTTAAAGTTTAACTTGTCTTAAAAATTGATGAAATTGTTGAGATTAATATAGACAAATCCAAAACTCCATAACTATTTATTTTACAAATCCAAAACTCAATAACTATTTATTTACCATAAATAAAAGCGGGTGGCGTAATCAACGAAAGGCATTTTACCAATATATGTAAATACTTCTCGATGTCACTCAATTTAAAATTCTGCAAAATACTATTAGTGTTTATAAATTTTGTTAGAAATTCTTTTACATTGAGCTTGAGTCACTTTTATTTTATATGTATAATGGGAAGGAAGATTTGAGTTCTAAAGGAAACTAACTACCAATCAAATATTAATCTTTTGAATTTAAAGAAAATGGTTTGACGGTCTCTCTCTCTCTCTCTCTCTCTCTCTCTCTCTCTCTATCTCTCTCTCTCTCTCTCTCTCTCTCTCTCTCTCTCTCTTCTCTCTCTCTCTCTCTCTTCTCTCCTCTCTCTCGCTCTCTCTCTCTCTCTCTCTCTCTCTCTCTCTCTCTCTCTCTCTCTCCTCTCTCTCTCCTCTCTCTCTCTCTCTCTCTCATCTCTCTCTCTCTCTCTCTCTCTCTCTCTCTCTCTCTCTCTCTCTCTCTCTCTCTCTCTCTCTCTCTCTCTCCTCTCTCTCTCTCTCTCTCTCTCTCTCTCTCTCTCTCTCTCTCTCTCTCTCTCTCTCTCTCTCTCTCTCTCTCTCTCTCTCTCTGGCGTTTACATCCCATGGAGGGATTTGCATAAGCTTCCAATCATCTCGTTCCATGACCAATTGACTCCAGTTTCGACATCCTATATCACGAAGGTCTTGGATGATGCCATTACGCCAGCGTTATCTAGGTCTTCCTTTCCGACGAACACCACCTAGTTGTTATTGGACGCTTTTTTATCATTCTATCTGATGGAAACCTTTCTACATGACCAAAACCATCTAATCCGGTTGAATCGATTGAATTAATCCGATTACATCGCAGTCTCCAAGAAGCTGTCTGATTTCATGATTCATTCGGATTCTATACTGATTTTCAGCAACTTTGCATGACCAAAATTGTTCGTATGACCTTCCTCTCAAATGTTGATAACATTCTACAATCGGAGGAAGTCAGTGTCCAGCCTTTCACTTCCAAATGTAAGCACAGGTCGGATTAATGCTTTGTAAAGTGTGAGATTACACGACTGCGAAAGATGTTTTGATCGTAGAAATTTTAAGTATGCGTAGAACACTCTATGCGGCAGAGACACGGGTTTTGATATCTGCCTGCATGTCATTTGACATGTGATTACAGAACCGAGGTATTTGAAGTTTTCTACGCGTTCCACTTCATTGTTCGTTGTCGCCAGTATCCAGATTGCCGAGAGGTATGTTCCTAGATGTTGTTAAAACTTTAGTTTTGCCGGTCTTGATGCATAATCCAAGTCGTTTAGTATTTCTTTCAAGCTGAAAGAGACTATCCTTAATATCGCTTGTTCTACTTCCGAGATGCACAATGTCATCTGCGTAACCAAAAACTTAACTAGATTTGTTAAATATTTAGTTTTGTGTCTCAATTCGGCTATTTCTTATCTCGTACTCAAGCGCCAAGTACAAGCGCAAGTCGAATACCTGGTGTTAAATCGAAAGGATCAGAAATTGACCCTTCGATTACTATTCTACAATTTGATCCCGATGTTGTGAGTTTGCACAGAGAAACAAGTTTCTCTGGGATACCAAGGCATATGACTATGAGTGCGGACCAAAAGTTGTCGCGGATGATGTTATCATATACTTGCTTGAAATCAACGTAGAGCTGGCGAATGCTGATGTTGTACTCCCAACATTTTTCCAGAATCATCCTTATGGTAAAACATTGGTGGTTGAGCGGTTAGGACGAAAACCACACTGATAGATTCGACGAACGGGATGAGTCGAGCAAGTGCGACATTAGCCAATATTTTATATGCAGTGTTCAACCGTGCGATCCCACGAAAATTCGCACACTTTAGACGGTCACCTGGTCGGTGATGTATCGACATTCCAGCGCACGGTCTGTTTTGGTTGTCTATTAAATGTAGATCACAACTTGCACTTGTACTTAAAGATGACAAGCATATGATCAGTGTCCATATCATTTGATTTTCCTTCTTCCGTCATTTAATTTTCACGTTGCCTTGTGACTTCCCTTATGAGGGAAGAAAGTGCTAGATATTACTAGGTCATACATCATAGCCAGTTCAGCTGCGCGAAAGCCGTTATTGTTCCTGGTATGATGCAAGCTGTTAGGGCCGATATGTGTTTTAAATTCTGCACTTCTACCAATTTGAGCATTAAAGTCACCTACCACGATTTTTATCTCGAGCCGCGTGATGTTATTGATGACTTCTTCGAGTTCTAGGAAGAACAGGTCTTAAATATCATCTGCTTTGTTTTCAGTAGGCGCATGAACATTGACGATCGTTACATTAAATTTCTGCGTGCGGATTCTCAGTGTGCATAACCGCATATTAATTGGGCAGAAGTCGATAACATGTTGATTCACGCGACGATGTATGAGAAAGCCAAATTCTCCTCCGTTTTGATGACCACAATAATATAGAGTGTATCCTTTCGCTGTTTCATGAATTCCACTGCCTGGCCATCTTAGTTCTTGTAATGCCACTATTTCCAGTGTAGAGCTATCGACTTGGTGTGTGAGTTTTAGGAGATCTCCTGGTCTTCTAAGGTTTAGCACGTTCCAGGTTCCCATTTTTAAATCGTAGTCCAGTTACAGTTTCCGAGGTCGTTCTTGTGATGAATCCGAGATATTCCGACGCCAGTGTACAAAGCTCATAACAAATTAATTTTTTACGAAAATGTGGGGTAAGCCCATCGCCCAATCCAAATTTTCGTGAATGGGTTCGTTCTGCATTTTAAGGTCACCAGAAACAACATTTTTACACGTTTATATGGCGAGCCGCTTGATCCAAGACAGACGCCCGCTCCAAACCGCCCCTAACATGGAAAACAGACGTTTGAGTTGCATTGATTTTATGGCGCCAATGACTCGCCATGGTGCAGAATCATTCAGTATAAGTAGTATTTACTCTGCATCTCTCAACTACACAAACCTAATTCTGTTAGTGTTACCCAGGTAGCCGGTGTGAACGTAGAACTTCGGATTTTTGCTACCCCTTTTGACGGTCGTTACCTATAAAAGTGGGTCACTTAAAATGTTTTTAATTTTGCATTTTTAATTCATTGAATATTTTAGTATCAATTTACTATTCAATGTACGTCCATATTTTAAATGTTGTTATTTGCCAGTGAGCTTCAATTTTTCAAATAATTTAAATATTTAATTAAATTGAGCGACCGTTATATGTATATACTTTATTTGTCAATAAAACGATGAGTAGTGTAATAGATGGCCAGTTTTAGGGACGAACTTCATGAAGTCAAGTAAATTTGTTTACGATATAATATAAATACGAAATTAAAATAATATCAAATATAGATACCTTCTGTTACGGACCAAAGTGTAGTAAGACGACTATTTTCAATTACATATATTTTTTTAATATTATACTGCAAAACTCGTTTCCTCTAAAATATGAACAGTCATTTTGTTGTAAATGGATTTCCATTGTTTGTGAATTAGTTACACGATTACAAAGTGAAAATAATTTGTTTGTTTGAACGGAAAATTTGTTTTTACCAAAATTTAATTATGTGTATTTTCCCGATTATATTATCTATCGTCATTTTTTATTATCATTGGTTGAAGATTGATTTTTCTACTTAAATAAAATAAGTTAACGATTGAGATTATATATAATATTAAACACATTTAATATATTATATTGTTACGTTTTTCCAACCTTACCAATTCGAAGCCTTACTCACAATCCGATAAACGCAATTCCCAAATCACTTTCTGGATTCGATCACTGATTAGTAAGCAAACACACCAGGTTTTATTAAGTTTTCAACACCTTGATTGTTTCCTAACAACAGCAAAACAGTACAGTAAACAATATTCCTAACTAGAATATTCTTTCAACAACTTCAAAACTCCAACAGTTGATTGTATAAATTTCCAGTAACACACAACGTTCAAAATAATACACAAAATATGTCTATTCAATAACACTTAAAACTTTATTCACAAAAACTAATTTAAAAAATCACTTTTATAATTTTAATTTTACCGCCGCAGGTTTAAAATAAAACTAATCTAGTCTTGCAAGACATCTCTCCTTATATACGATTCTGCATAATCTCGATCATTCGAGATCACTTTTTAGAAACCTTGAGAAAACACTAGAATATTCGATTATTTTACGTTATGATGATTTGATTCATAAAGTAATTTTATGTTGACCCAAGTTCTAAGAATACAACAACAACACTATTCATTTCATTAATTTGTTGTTGTGTTTTGTTGGTTTGATTTTTCTGGAACTGACTGTAATCGTCTCGATTTTCTGTAATCGTAACAATATGTTAACAGAATTTGTAGCAAGATTGGCAAATATCATGATATTTATATAAATATCAAAATATCCGATATATATCAGATATATGTCCGATATATATCAAGTTCTGATATTTATTTTTGAATAAGTTGTTTATCTTAAATATTATACAATATAAGGCCCTTTCCACACTTGCATGCAGTGCATCGAATCACTCCCTCGTTTATTACCTCTTTGACTATAAACTAAATTCAAATATGGCAACTCCAATTTAGTTTATAGGCAATTTATCAAGCATATTCATCTATATCTTCGATTGCACAAGTCCAATTTGGCCAAGTTGCATCATCAATACCCATACAAGGTTGTACAACTGGTTCAGAAATGGTTCATTACTGACGACCAGTAAAGCAGTACTGGTAACCATAGCTGGACCATAAACATAATGTTACTGGATGATAACTTCGAACAATAAATGAGTGCCGACAGAAAAAAGCCGACAATGGTCCATACAAGGCTATACAACTGGTCCAGTAATGGTCAATTGCCGGCGACCAGTAATTCAACAATGACCGGGTACTGGCAACCATGACTCATAGTACTGGCTACTATAACTCGGCCATTGACATAATTTTACTTGTTGATAAATTCGGAAAAATAAATTGCTGCCATTCATTTACCAGAGAAAAAAACGGCAATGACCCATACAAGGTTGTACATCTGGCGTAGTAACAGAAAACTAATAATGTCCGATATTGGAACAATGACCGAATACTGGCAACCGTGACAGGGCCATTAAAAAATATTAAATAAAATATGTAAATTTAAATAAATTAAATACAAAATAATTAAAATAAAGCAAAGATGTCTAAACAAAAAAAAAATTTTAACTTATACCAACCTTAACATTATTTTTTTTTTTTATTGAAAGTTAGGCATATTTAGTGTTAATATAATTAATTATATATTAACGTCTCTGAATATCCGAAGATACCATGCCAACTAGGGATTAGAATCGATTGAGAATTAAGTTTCTTTGAGAAATTTATGAACGGCGACTTTGAACTTTTGCAGATTAAAGTTATCAGGGAAAACCCACGAAGGTAACGAATTCCAGAGATGAGAGACTCTGTTGAACAAGTCGCGCTGAAAGGCTTCAGTTCTGCATCTAATTATTTGAACCGTAAAAGGATGGGCCGCTACAGATGCTCTGGTATGACGCGATAGGTTTGCAGACTTAAGTAAAATCGATTTGATTTTTTCAGAAACCCGTTCATCCATGATATATTTGTAGAAAATCGTCAAATCAGCAACAATTCTTCTATGCTGCAAGGAATCAAGGTCATTAGTAAGATTTGAGTTACCAATTAATTTAACTGCTTTCCGCTGTACAGAATCAAGATACTTCAAACTACATAAGTATGCTCCACCCCATATATGAGAACAATATTCCATGCAGGGACGTATAAAAGATTTGTAAATTAAAAGAAGCTGTTCACTATTGAAAAACTTACGACATCGTTCTAAAAACCCCAATTTTTGAACAGCGCTCTTCGCTAGGCTAAAAATATGGAAATTCCATTTCATATTATTTTCAATCTCGACTCCTAGAAGTTTCACGGACTCTTTCTCCGTCAGATCATTGGAATCAAACTTCAATGGAAAAGGGTTAGGTGTTGACAATCTTGAAAAATGGCAAACTTGTGTTTTGGACGTATTGAATTCAACACTGTTAGCAATACCCCAATTTAAAAAGTAGTTTTAAGATCAACGTTTAATGAATCTATCAAATTTGATCTATACAGTTATTAAGCTCTAAAGGTGAATATAATCTAGGTGCAGCATGAGATGCATGAAGAGTGCTATCGTCAGCAAAACTATGGATAGGATTAATTGTTAAAACCAACAAGTCATTAATATAGATAAAAAAAAGAGTTGGGGATAAAGTGGAACCTTGAGGAACTCCTACATTAGTCGAAAATACATCCGATGAAATACCGTCAACATTGACTCGAAATTTTCGCTCAGATATAAAACTTTGCATCCAAGAAATTAGTGGC
Organism: Diogma glabrata; assembly: GCA_963693315.1. NCBI lineage: Eukaryota > Metazoa > Arthropoda > Insecta > Diptera > Cylindrotomidae > Diogma > Diogma glabrata. The sequence continues at coordinate 450,997,326 of OY856186.1, read as the reverse complement.
TCATCTAAACCATAACATCTCAATTTGCATATAAGATTTTTGTGCCAAACCTTGTCAAATGCTTTGGAAATATCAAGAGCAACACCGAAAGTCTCACCAAAGTTTTCAAGGGATTTGTTCCAAAGATGAGTAACAAACGAATGCAAATCTCCCGTTGCTCTTCCTTTTCGAAAACCGTATTGTCTTTCATTAAGTAATTTGGAAAACTCTAAGAAGCTCATTAAATTAAAATTTATATATTTCTCAAAAACTTTAGAAACTACTGACAAAATTGAAATGGGTCTGTAATTGGATGGGTCAGTTTTACTACCCTTTTTTGCAACTGGCTGTACACTAGGTAGCAATTTTCCATATTTCAGGAAAAATCCCTTTCTTATAAGACCAATAAAATATTTTAGTGAGGATAGGTGCCAGCTCCCTAGCAAACGTTTTAAGCATAAGCCCCGCGTACTGCAGTCCCTGCTATTGACATACGAGTTAACGTGAGATATCACATACCACTGGCAATAGCAGTGAGATATCACTAGCCAAGGTGACATCTTAGGGGTGATGGCAGATGAACTGTATTCAGTCAACGGTAGCACCCTCAATCTTAGCTGTGAAATAATCCTTGATGATGAGACGCTATTGCTTTCTTGAAGAAACGAGCCTTCATATAACTATGTGTGGGCTTCAATTATTAAGAAAGACGGTGTGTCACAGGATCAAGGAATATGCCACCGGCTGGATTATTGGCAACTACATTTTTGTTTTGTTTCAGCAAATTTTTGTAAAAATTTGCTATTTACCTTTTAATTTACTTTTATTTTCTCTAGTCTATCATAAAATATTGGCCTATGTCATATTTTGTCATTGATAGGATTTTTTGTTTAGTTATCCATTCTTTAACAAATAATATAAAAAAAACAAAAAAAAAAAAATTTACGTCCATCAACACCTTTGAACGTATGTTGTTGTGGGACCTTGGTCTTAAAAGGTTTTTATGTGTTATTGTGACACATATTGTAATTCCTACTACACAACACATTTTATTAAAAAAAATTGGAGGAATATGATCAGGCCCAGATGCCTTGTTGGTATTAATTTGTAAAAGCATTTTTCTAATAATGTTTTTACGAAAAATTATTCGCTTCATTTTGAACGATGCTTTAGGAATAGGTCTAGGTTGGAAATTGGGTTCGTCTAATGTAGAATTTATAGAAAAAAATGTCCTAGCAAATTAGCCTTTTCTTTTGGGTCAATAATAGGTATATCTCTATCAACAAGAGGAGGAAGAGAAGATTCACAAAAATTGCCTTGAATAGCCTTAGCGGCTTTAAAGAAGTTACGTGAACCAGTTGGGTGTTCAGCAAATTTAGAAGCTTTTTTCAAATTAAATAGATTTTTCTCTTCATCTATTAGTTTCCTACATAAATTTCTCTTTTTTCGATACTCTCTAAGGTTTTCATCAGTTTTGTTTTGGATAAACTGTCAAAAAAGCCTTTTTTTAACTTTAATTGCTTTTTTGCATTTACTCGAAAACCAAAGATCAACCTTCGGAATAACCAATTTATTAGGAATAAATCTGCACATACCCTCAAGTATAATTTCAGAAAAATTAAGAGCAGCAGTGTTTGGGTCTTGGCCAATAAGACAACTATGTTTCCAAGGAAAGCGTTTAAAGAAGATTTTAAGTCCTTGCCAATCCGCCGCTTTGTAGTCCCAAACAAGACGGGGATTCGCTTTAAATTGTTTTGGAATTTGTATATTTAATTTTGTGGAGATCAAATTATGATCTGACCCACCTAAAGGCTCTGATATTTTAAATTGTACTAAGTATGGATCATTTGTCAAAAACAAATCAAGTAAGTTGCTTCTTTGTCCAGGAATGTCAGGAACTCTGGTAGGCTGATCTATTATCTGAGTGAAATTATGATAAAGAGCAAACAGTTCATCCTGTTTACCATCTCATCAGTAGAGGAACTGTGTATGAGCCATTGTTTAGTTTTTCAGCAGAGATACCATAATTAAACTAAATGCGAAATATTTCAAATTATATACATATTTCTAAAATGGATAATGCGAATAGATTTTGAACCAAATGAATGAGCGAATTTTAACCAAATGACCAAGTTCGATCAATTCATTGTCCATCCTGGCGCACAGCCAATTAATGTTAACAATTTACGTGCCATAGCTTGACCATTTAAATTTTAAAGTAAAGTTTACTGATTAATTTTTACAAACCGTAGGTTGGCCGACTCATGATTCCAGTAATGGCCCAATAACAATAACCAAGTATTGTTTACCATTTATGGGTCAGTGCTTGGCCATTCAAAGTTAACATAATACTGGCTATTTTCTGTTAATCATAGATCGGCCGATGAATGGTTCTAGTACTGGCCCAATAACAAAAGTCAAATACTGTTAACCTTTAATGGACGCTTGGCCGTATATCAAATTCTGGATAACCCTGCTTCGGTAGCCATTCCATTCCATCACAAACTGAGATTGAAATAAATATTTTGGAAATGGTGTAGATTCAGCTAAAATCGCCATTATAAATAGAAGGAAGTCTGAAAAAAATATAGTTAAATAACGAGCTCTAAATATAATATACTTTTCGTCTCTTTGGTGGTTGTTCAAACGTTTACCTAAAAATCGATGGTCAAGCATAAATTAGCTAGGATGACGTGCATTTAAGAACATGTCCCTCTTTCGATAAAAAAGTCTCTTAAATTTTGCCGCAGGAGGGATCGATTTTGATCGATTATGATCAATGTTGATCTACGGGTCTGACTACCCTGCGTACTCCAGTCCCTGCCATTGACATATGAGTTAGCGTGAGATATCACATACCACTGGCAATGGCAGGAGATGTCATTAGCCAAGATGATATCTTAGGGTGCTGGCGGACGAACTTTAATTAGTCAACGGCAGCACTTCCAGTCTTAGCTGGGCAGCGTTCCGTAGCGGTACCGCTCATTAGCTCTTCCGAGGAATCGAACCAACACGTAGTTATGTGTGGGCTTTGTGCCTCGATTGAAGTGGTGGGCGGTGCGTCTGGGGTGCGCTGCATCAGCTGGATTATTGGCATTTAGTTTTGTTTTGTTTTCTGCAAATTTCTCACAATTTGTTTTTCACTTATTATTTTGTTATTATTTCTTCATCTTATCATGAAATATTGGCATATGTCATATTTTGTAGTATGATAGGATTTTTTACTTAGTTATGCATTTTAAAATAAAACACAAAAAAATAAAATAAACATTTTGATATATATATGGCAGTACAACCGAAAAAAAATAAGTCTGCAAGTGGTAAAGCAAATTTGCGCAATCCACCCGCCCATAAAGCGGCATGTCCACGGAATTTGCAGGGACAAAACATATATGAATCAATAAAAAATTTTAAAATACATGTTCAAAACATCTGCGGATTGAACGCTAACCATGACCACGTGCAACATCATCTTGAGCACGACAAACCGAACATTCTATTCCTTACAGAAACACAAGTTTCTGAAAATTTTCTCTTTATAGAATCGCTTAATTCCAAATATAGGCTCGAATCAGCTTTCAAACTCCATCAGGGCGTATGCGCATTCATTCATGAGAGTGTTGCGTACACGCGCTTTCCAAATTTTGAACTACACGGTGAGGGCTTCAATACAATGGTTTTAAAGATTTGTCTTCCAGAAATGACTTTTTTTACAATAGCTTTATACCGGTCCCCCAACAAACGTAACCCAAACTTTTTTAATATACTGACAAAAATTATGGACGAGATTAGAGCAAAGTCCCCTAATTGTGAAGTTATCGTTACCGGTGACTTCAACGTCCACAACAAATCATGGTTGGAATTCTCCAAATCGACCGACGATGTTGACAATAGTGGAAAACTGGCAGAAATTTTTGCCGCGTCTCAGGGCCTATTCCAAATTGTAAAAAGCCCGACTTTCACTCCCCGTAATGGCGGTGATAATAGTTTTCTACTAGATCTCTATCTTACCACAATGCCAGATATTACGAGTGTCGATGTTGCGAAAGGTAGTATTGGAAATTCTGATCATTATTTAATCTCATCAGTTATCAAAACTGATTTACTTAAAACTACAGCTCCCAAACCCCGTAAAATATTTCACTACTCAAAAATGGATAAGAGTGGTCTTCAAAATTTTTTCCATGGTTTCCCTTTCGACCGTCATTGTTTTTACACTGACAATGTAAATGTTTCTGCTCAAAACTTTACAGAAACCATCCAATTTGCTATAAATAAATTTGTCCCTTTCTCCATAGTAAAACCCAAACAAAAATACTTGTATTCGAAAGCTGCCAAAACGGCACTTAGAAACAAACGTAGATCATTTAATATTTGGATTCATAACAAAACTCCCACTAATCGATCCCAATATCTAAAGGCCAACAAAATATCTAATCAGATTATCTCAAACGAAAAGTCCGAAATTGACAGAGCGAAAGCCTCAAAACTTACGTCTATGTCTGTTTCTGACAAGAGTTTCTACAGTGCCATTAATTCTTTAAATTCTGGTACAAAATTTTCTATTCCCCCTATTATTGATGGTGATTTAATCGTCAATGATCCCGCAAGAAAAGCTAACTTGTTCGCTGAACGCTTTGCTCTGAACTCCACTGTTTTGGAAACTCCTAAAGAAATACCCCAAATCCAGTCTTCAGGAGTTAATATGAATGAACTTCACTTCAAACCCAAAATAGTCGATAAACTTTTAAAGGGGTTAAACATCAACAAAGCATCAGGAATGGACAATATTCCACCCATTATTTTAAAAACCTTTTCCAAAGAACTTGCACCAACTTTAACTAAAATATTCTACCAATCCTACAAATCTGGTATATTTCCCTCGTGCTGGAAGTTGGCAAATGTCCAGCCCGTCCCCAAAAAGGGACCAAGATCCGATATCTCAAATTATAGGCCAATAGCTTTACTATCGGTCCTATCCAAAGTCTATGAGCATTATATTAATACACATATTTCAAAATTTCTGGAAGAAAATCATTTAATATCCGACAGCCAATACGGTTTTCGAAACAAAAGATCAGCTACCGATCTATTAAACTATGTAGCGCATTGTTGGAACAGCATACTTGATAAAGGTGGTGAAACATACGTTATCGCTTTAGACATCTCCAAGGCATTCGATCGAGTCTGGCATGCCAACTTAATCAACAAGCTCGTTGCGTACGGTTTTCATCCCAATGTTGTGAAGCTGATTCAAAATTTTCTATCCGACCGATACATTTCGGTAACCTTAGACGGATATTCTTCTGAGTCTAAACTAATTAACGCTGGTGTACCTCAAGGCTCAGTATTGTCCCCAACCCTATTTTTGATTTATATCAACGAATTGTTGAAAATCACCAGCAACCCAATAAATAGTTTTGCAGATGATAGTACTCTGCACAAGTCGTTCGAGCCCCTTCCTTCAAAAGGTAAAATGCACGAACGAATTAATCCTGCCCGGAGAGACGCTGCCATAAACGTGAACAAAGACCTGAATAAAGTCGCCGACTGGGGTGACCAAAACCTTGTCAATTTCAACTCCACCAAAACACAGCTGTTGATTGTTTCCAGATTAAAGACCGAGTTCCCCAAAGATATTTTATTTAGTATGTGTGATGAACCAATAGGTGAATGTAAAAACATTCGTTTATTGGGTGTCACAGTTTCAAATGACCTACTCTGGAACGATCATGTAATGGCGATGGCAAAAAGCGCGTCTAAAAAACTCGGCCTCCTAAATAGATGCAAAAAATGTTTCACTCCATACCAATTGCTCCATGTTTATAAGTCCTATATTCGTCCCTGTATGGAGTACTGCTGTCAAGTTTGGGGTGCTGCCTCTGTTTCCATCTTGGCCCTCTTGGACTCTGTTCAAAAGCGAGCTATACGAATTGTAGGTGATCGAACTTTGACATCACAACTTGATTCCCTACAACATCGTCGCACTGTTGCTGACCTCGTTGTTTTTTACAAATATCGTCATCAGCAGTGCTCAGATGAAATCAGCGGCATCATGCCTCAAACTTATTCTTACCCCCGTTCCACTCGGCAATCGGCTGCCGCAACCAGTGAAACGGTAAAGATCCCGCGCTGTCATACTGGCAGATCGCAGAGAGACTTCTTTGTCCGAACTGCGTACAAATGGAATAGTTTGCCGGAACACTTAGTCTCAGGTGGCTTCAACCCACAGATGTTTAAAAAAAGCGTTAATCTACACCTCAGAACGCCAGTTGTTGTGGGACCCAGGTCTAGACCTAGGTCTTAAAAGGTATTTATGTGTTGTTGTGACACATATTCTAAACCCTATTACACAACACATTTTATTAAAAAAAAAAAAAAAAAAAAAAGGCTCTTCTAGTTTAAGACCGATCCTTTCAGTTTATACCGAATTTCAAATACAACAACAATAGTCGTTTTATCTCTTTGAGCTCTGTTTAAAGTGACTGCAGTACTTAAGATAACAAAGCATATGTTTAGCATTCATTACAAATTACAATATTTATGTCATAAGTTTCGTTATGTAAGGATCTATGTCAGTTTTATGGTCTTGACCAAGCTGAGCTAGGTTACCCCGATTTGGTATTCGTTTTGCAGGCAGTGCTGCTACTGTTAACAGTTTTTCTAACTTTAATTATTTCTCTTATATAGTTAATTATTTCTTTTTTTATAAATATCATGATATATATCAGGGAATAAATATCGTGATATATAGCAATGATATATATCGGATATATATATCATTGATATAGATCATGCCAACTCTGATTTGTAGTCATAGAATATATTATTTCTATGCAATTATTTTCCAATTATCAGTTCGTTGTTAATGTTAATTATTTTTATTATAATTTGTGAGATCTGGTCAGTTTACTGCTTCAGATTAAATATGGTTCAAGATTACATGACAAATCTCTTACAAAAAATGGAAAGAAAATTTGTATTTTTTTGATCAAAACAAAAACAAATCAGAACATTGCACTTTTAATGTTTGTTGTGATTCAGTATTTTACATGCGTAAACAATGATAAACATTTTCTAATGCAAGTATGCAAACAAAATAAACTGATTGACTGTAGCAGTTTAAAATAAAATAAAATCGTAGATATAATTAATAAAATATGGAGGGGCTGAAATCTCACAGCTCTGAGATATCAAGACTTCAGTCTGGGTTAAGGATTTTGATATAGTTTTCGGCAAAAAACTTTTATGCGGACATGGATTTTAGTTTTGGGCAGCGATGTATATCAAACATAACTTTTTGTTAAAGAACATGTATATTTTATCTCTGTTTAGATATGTATTACAAAACTAACACGAAATATCAATACGTTGTCGGAAAATTATAACAGATCATAAATTAACATAATTTAGTGAAACGATGATACAATCAGCAAACTACTCAAAAACCTCTCCATTTAGCGTTTCGAGAAAATATTACAAAATCACAAATTCATATTTCTTTCAAAATTCCAAAATTTTCTTCCAAAATCAAACTTTTTTCAAAATTCCAAAAATTAGAATAAAACCAAATATTTAAACTTTTTCTAAATTCCAATAATATTCCAAAAATTCTTAAAAATTTAAACTTTTCCAAAATTCTAAAAATATTGCAAAAATTATTACAAAATCAAAAATTCAAGCTTTTTTCAAAATTCCAAAAATTATAATAAAATCAAAAATTTAAAATTTTTCAAATTTCTAAAAATATTCCAAAAATTCTTACAAAATCAAAAAATGAAACTTTTTTCAAAATTCCAAAAGTTAGAATAAAATCAAATATTTAAACTTTTTCTAAATCAAAATAATATTCCAAAAATTCTTAAAAATTCAAACTTTTTCCAAAATTCTAAAAATATTTCAAAAATTATTACAAAATCAAAAATTGAAAATTTTTTCAAAATTCCAAAAGTTGTAATAAAATCAAAAATTGAAACTTTTTCAAAATTCTAAAAATATTCAAAAAATTCTTACAAAATCAAAAATTAAAACTTTTTCCAAAATTCTAAAAATATTGCAAAAATTATTACAAAATCAAAAATACAAACTTTTTTCAAAATTCCAAAAATATTTCAAAAACTATAACAAATTCAAAAATTTCCATGTCGAATTTCATTTTCAATAACATTTACGTCATAAAAACAGCTACATTTCTTTATTCCAAAAAATTGGCTAAAAAAATGAAACCATTTTTGACACACTTGACATTATTTTTTGACAAACTTATAATGCCATAATTCTCTATAATAATAATAAAATTTCATGTCATACAAACTATTAATTTTATTTTTTTCTAAAAAAAAGTGGGAAAAAATAAATAAAAACCTTTCTTTTGACACACTTGACAACATTTTTTTGACAAACTTATAATGCAATAATCTAGTTTTTGATCTCACATACCAGTCCCGACCATCAAGATTTCTCCAAATTTAATGTTCCTACTCGTAATCACTTAAAATGAACGTTTTTTAAGCCAAAAATATGAAAATTTGCTGTTTTTGACACAATTAATGATTTTTTTGACACACTTCCGGTATAGTTATCGAACACAGCGTCTTTTCGGACCTGTCCCTTGAGTATACCTATTTTTAGGAAAAATTTTTTTTGAAATCCCTCCAATCCCTCCCTGCAGCGTAGGTAATGACGGACGGCCGACAGACATACATTTTTTTTTTGCTTTTTTAGAATCAGTAGGCCTAAAACGTCGATAAATGCCAAAAAAAGTGGGGGTAAGGATTTCACTTTTGGCTCATGAATGTAATACTTAGGTCATTCAGAATAAATGAAATTTCTAATGCACATTTTGTGAAATACTTGGAAACCTTCTAACCGTTGTTATGTCCTCTGAGAAGTCGACAATGAAATTTTTTACACGTTTTATCCGAGCTATTTCAAATAAGTGAACTGTAACATAGAAGTCAACATAACTCACTTAACTATGCTTTTATTTATTTTCAGCTCAGCCCGTGCTTTAGAAAATCCGGTTGACACTGGAACTGTAAAATCATTTAGCCGTTCAAAAGGTCACGGATTTATTACACCAGATGGAGATAAAGAAGATCTCTTTGTTCATATTTCAGAGTAAATAAAATGTTTTATTAATATTCACTAACAGAAGTCAAAATTGAATTTATTATTTTTTTTTCGTTTTGTCTAGCATCGAAGGTGAATATGTTCCAATGCCGGGTGATAAAGTTGAATACAGATTATGTTGCATACCACCAAAATATGAAAAACATCAAGCAATTCATGTTCACATAATAAATTTAACAGAAGAACTTCATAAAAAATGGGAAGAACCATGTGATGATTCCGGACATCATTCGAAATAGATAAAATTTATTTCAATTACTTTAATTAATTATTGTTACTACTATTATTTTTACATATAAAGTTTAAATCTATAACTCGAATTGAAAATTGTTGTCATTCTTAAATATTTACAAAAATTTACTTATCTTTCTAATTATAATTTAGTATTGGATACGTGCTCGCTTCTTTTCAATTAAGAGTTTCAAAAAATACATTAAAATTCATAAAAGAAAAACCTCATAGTTAAAATAAACAAGAAAATAATTAAAATCTATTTCATTTTCTTATTTCGAACACTTTGAGTATAATAAAAGTATTATCTATTGTTAAGTTTTAAGATATATTAGTTTAAAAATAAACTCAATGATTAATTGATTTTGTTTCTTCTTCTGTTTTCCATTGCGTTTGTTTGGTGGAGGTTGTGGTAATGTTTTGCGATGCTTTTTCTCTAAATAATTAATTAACTTAGATTTTCTTTCTACATGTATTATGCAACTTTTGGTCTACGGAACAATAGTGAGATGAAATAGGAAAAGGAAAATATTTCAAAACTAATTGTAAACGAAAAATCATAGTCGAAATTAATAAAACTGTGATGATCTATTACCGCCATAATTTTAAACTTATATATCTGTTTGTACGTTTTTTACATATGTTACTGTTTCTTAATTATCTTTTACATCAAATTATAGTCAAACAAATTGTGAGATGTCACATGAAAAACTGATTAAAACAACCAAAATCCACTCCTAATGAGCTTTAACGTGTTACTAATTACAAAAATATTTGAAATTAAAATATCTTATGAACACTATTATGTATTTATTATTGTTAAAATATAGATTAAGATGAATGGATGGATTCAGGTGAAATCAAATATATTTATATATTGAACAATCAAACAATTAATTTAAGAAATTAAAAAGATTGAAACCGTAATTATTTACAGCAAATGTTTTGATATAAATTAAATTTTATTAATTGATTTTTATGTTGTTCGTTGTAAAGAGAATAAATACATAATGGAAAAATTAATTATAACTTTTAATTAATTGTCTACTAAGTTTTCTCTTCTGACAAAAAAAAATAAATCCTTTTATTGCTTCATTTTTTAAATATCAAAGAAAAATATATTCAACTTTGTTTGCCACCGAATAGACGATGATGCCACGTTATTGCTTATTCGAAGAATCGAGCCTTCATATAACTCTATGTATGGGCTTCAATCAAGGAATGTGCCATTATCTAGCTAGATTATTGGTAACCAGATTTTAGTTTTGTTCCTGCAAATCGTTTTATTTTTCCTATCCTATCACGAAATATTGGCCTATGTCATATTTTATATGTGATAGGATTTATTGTTTAGTTATCCCTTCTATAAAAAAACAAATTTGCGTCCATCAACACCTTAAATCGCAAGTTGTTGTGGGACCTTGGTCTTAAAAGTTTTTATGGGTTGTTGTGACACATATTGTAATTCCTACTACACAACACATTTTATTAAAAAAATATTGCGACGCTGATGCATAACCTGACTTCACCACAGCTCTGGAAACATAGTGTTCTGGAATATAATGAGCTAATATCCATCAAATATTTTAATTAAAAGGTAACCACTACAACATTGGCTAACCACTACAACATTTCGCGTAATTCTAATTATAAAAATATTAAAGAAAGCAGTAGTATCCCAACATACATAAATTCTGTTGTACGAGAAAAAGTAAAAAAAAATTTTTACCGGAAGTGACAAACCTGAAGTTGGGATGCAGAACTGTTGTGAACTGTACTAAAGGTTTATGTACCAAGTTTCATCCAATTCGATTATCAGATACGGATGTTATTAAGCTTCCAAAAATCAGGTGCTCAGCTTCCAAAAATCAGGTGCTACCACTTCGTGCAATATCGCTAAAAAGCTAATCAGTTCCTTGCCATACATATTTGCATCTTTTTCCAAAGATTCCCAACAAACATTGAAAAAATGATGACATAATAAACAGGTGTTCGGGAGACACCCCACCACTTATCCCTATATTGTCCAAAAACTAATCAGTTCTTTGTTATTTAAGTCTCCATCTTTTTTCAAAGTGTCATTAAAATAAATTAAGGAATGAAGTGTGTATGCTCCTAACAAACTTTAAAAACAAAGTGTGAGAAGTAAGCATTTGTATGGTAGACCCCCCACTTTGATCAATGTGTCCCAAAAGATGATAACTATCTTCTCACACTAATTGGAACCTTTTCCATAAGTTTTATCATAATCACTTCATTATTGTAGGCTGTAGTGTGCATAAAGACACTGAAAAAACTTCAAAAAAGTACAAAAAAACTATTTTACCGGAAGTGAAAAACCGGAAGTTGGGATGCAGAACTGTTGTGAACCGTATTAAATGCTGATGTAGCAAGTTTCATTGAATTCGATTATCAGGTATAGATGTTATTGGGATTTAAAAAAACAGGTGTATGGGACATCCCCACCACTTTGTTCACTATCACTCAAAAACTAATCAGTTCATTGCCATACATATTTGCATCTTTTTCGAAAGTGTCATCAAAATTCATTTACGAACGAATGCTGTATGCTCCCAACAAACATAAAAAACAAAGTGGAAAAAACCACCAGTTGTATGGTGGATCCCCAACCCTTTATCTAATGAGCTCCAAAAGCTGATAAAATCTTTCTCATATTACTTCAAAGCTTTTGTCAACGTTTCATGACAATCGATCGGTAATTGAAGGCTACAGTAGGGATAAACATCTGAAAAAAACTTTTTAACCGGAAGTGACAAACCGGAAGTTGGTATGCAGAAATATTGGAAACAGCACTAAAACCTTATATACCATGTTTCCATTAGATCATAAGCCGGGATTAAAAGTTATTCAAGATTTATACTTAGAGGTGTTCGGGAGCCCCCGCCATTTTGTCCAAATTTGAAATGAATCCAGATCTTCCCTTTTAAAGTGAACCTGCATCATTTGCCAAATTTTCATCAAGATCCTATGCAGAAAGGTCACCCTTTCGGGGGTGTTCGGGAATAGGGCCCCTGGATGACAGACAAACCATCGTTTCAAAACTACATAGTTTTACTGTCATAGTAAAGTGTGACGTCACTATTTTAACTTTCTTTTACTTTGGATTTTTGAGATCAATTAAACTCAAGTAAGTAAAGAAATAATTGGAATATTTTCAATTCAAAGGTATGGTTTGAAGTTTCTCAGAAAAAAACTACAATTCACATTTTACGTGTTTCGGATCGGATTCGAACCTACCCTCGTCAGTGCCCGGCTCGAATCCTTGGGCAGACACGCTATCGATTACGCCGTTGAGGCGATGACAATTCAAAGTTGAAACTTCTTCATCACTTAATTATTTTTTGCTTAAGTTGAATTTTTCCACTGTCATTAGACTCCATATTATGGAAATGCTTTTACATTATATGGGATTTTTTGCATTAAATTTCTAGACAATACTTCGTGTGAATTCATAGAATGGGGAACATTTCTATTCTTATTAACATCCTAAGTCACGATTGTATAGTCATTGTTGATTGTTTCCAATCAATGTGAAATCAATGGCTGACACTTGGTCAATTTGTAGTTCTATATGTATTAACATTAGACTACATTAAAGGAATTTAAATTTATTTTGGATTTTTGAGATCAATTCAATTCTTTCTTTTACTTTTCTCGATAGTAGAGTTTGTTAAGGTTCTAATGTCAAAACGTATAAACATTCAAAATGACATGTCAACCGATTTATATAACAAATTATAATTTTTTATAATAAAAGAAACTTTTAATTGTTGTTGAAAAAAAGTGAGAAATTATATTGTTTTGTGAATATATCGTACATTTAATTATTATAAACTAAGTAGTTATATTGTAATAAACTTCGTCCAGAATGGGTTAATTTAATTTAATCATAAATAACCAATACGTTCCGCCTAAATGTTTTCTACATTCTATGGCAATCAAAAGTTAACTCCCTTTAACAAATACATTTTTGCATAAATTAAATTTGAGTTCGCTAATACAAATGCAAGTATGAATGAAAACAGGTGTGGTCTATTCAAGATGTACGGACTACGTAGTATTGATTTCTAGTGGATTATAGAAGTTGCGATTTTTTTATTTTTCGATATAAATAAGCGAACAAAAATATCAGATGGTCAGTTTTAATTTGGCAATTACAAGTGTTTATAAATATTTGCAAGTTTAAGGAATAATCGGTGGTACTTGAGCCTGGGTACTAATAGTGAAAGAATCTGAACTTAGTGGAATAGTAAATACAGATTTTGCGATTCCGAATATTATTGATTCAAATTGTGGAAAAGCGGTGAAGTTTATCGTACATAAATTGGAGACCCTGGAATTTATTGTAAGGAAAAACGGAAGCTGCTGTAATTTGTTGACAAATAAAGTTTGAGATTCTGTTAACCAAAGATCTGTCTTTTACTGTCGTGTTTGTTCAATAATCTAAAAGAACCAACGAAGAGTCGTTACAATATAATAATTTTTAGTGAAATGTGTTAGTTATTTTTCTTTGATTCTGAAGACTGAAAAATAAATTATAGAAATAAAAGACAAACACTACATTTTGAGTTTTATTTAACGTAGTTAGCATTAGTTTTTTATTAATTTTGAATTTTAGCGGTCTTTTTCTTTGACAATTTAACTTTGACAGCTTTACCATGGTAATTTTCATTCTATATGTGACGTCACTATTTTAACTTTGACATTATTACCATGGTTAACCGTGGCAATAAAAAAAACTTCTTGATAAATTTAGCGCTACAACAATTATATCCTGAACAGTAAATTTTTTTTAATCTTAATGAATTTTTTTTGAATATAAGAACCAGTTCTTATAAACGAATAAAAGAGCCAGTAGTTCTTCTATTCGTTTACAAGAAAGTTCTTATGTTCGGGGGAAGACGGTAGTGTAAAAAGAATAACAAATTGTAGTTGCTATGGTTTTTCATATAATTTTACTTTTAATAGTAGTTCAATCTATCAGTGTGTAATGAAATAGTTTATTCTCAAGCAAAAGTTTAAAATTTGAGCGAGGAACGAGCGAAAATTTTAAATTTGCGAGAGAATAAAATTCATTACACACGAATTGATTACACTACTTTATTCTCTGACAAAGAATTGTGTATTATATAAAATAAAAACATTTTCTTCAAATAAAACAATAAATCTTTATTGTTTTAATTGATAAATCAAATTTCTGATTAAAAAAAACCTGATGATAAAAAATTAAAAAAAATATTCAAAAAAACTTGAAATATTTGAAAAAAAATTTTTTTTAACTACTATCTTGAGAAATCGTCATTATTTACTCGAATGCCCCAATGAGAAGTTATTTTTCTCAAGCTAGGTCAATAATAATAACAAACAATTACCTAGGTTAATAATGACTAATTTTCTTTTATTTTTGATTGAAATGAACAAAAAAACACAAACAAATAATAATTGCATTGCTTTGTTTCGTTTTATTTGTATGAAACTAAACTTTCAGGCTACTTGATATTTAAAGATATTTAAAAAATGAAATGGAAAATGACTAATATAAATATCTAATGAAAGCAAATATGATAATTAGTGTTAGTAGTTAAAAAAATTCTATATATACCTCGGTTGAGAAGATTAATATAGACCTCGAACATTATATCCCTCGGCGCTACGCGCCTCAGGATCTAAAAGTTCTCGGTCAATAATAGCCTACTTCTCAACCTTGTTATATAATGTACTATTTTTTAAGAAACGCTTTTCTTTACTTCATTGTTATGCAAACTGTAATAGTTATTTACATATCGAGGGCTGAAAGTAGAAGATTACGCCTGCGGTTCTTATTGAAACCCGACGCGAAGCGAAGGCTTTTATTGAACCAAGGGCGTAATTTTCCTTTCAGCCTGAGTGTATGTACAACGTTTTACGCACAACTGCACAACTTAATTGTTGTATAAATCAATTTTTGAATTTTTTAAACTCGCTAGACATTTTGAAAATTATACTAAACATGCCATGATTTTCTCTATAAACTTCATACAATAATTTAGTTGTTTTTTCTAGTTTTATGATTATTTTACGGGCGGCAAAGTAGAAAAATACTCTAATGTTTTATATAACAACGGGCTTTTATTTTACGGACGTTAAGTTCAACTTTCAGTCACGATAACTAGGATGTAAAATGTGTTTTACGATTCGTTTGTGCGTAAAAAAATTACTAAAAAGCAAAAAATAAAAATAATTCCAAAACTCAAATAAATTTTCTAAAAACCTCTGTAAAAAAATTCAAAAATAATTCCAAAACTCGAATAGATTTTCCAAAAAATTCTGTAAAAAAATTCAAAATCGAGAAAATCTGACACATTCGTTAAAGAAAAGCGAGGGACGCTAATCCTACACGCGAAACATTGACGGAATTGCGACTACTATCATTACTATTTACTTTCTATCATTTTGTGACTAGAAGCATCTCAAAGCATCATGTTTAGGATCTAACGTTATCAATTGCATGCGGTTTTTATATAAGAATTCTGAATTATATTTTTTTGTGTATATTTTTTTTCTACTCCTATCACAGTAAATTATAAATTACATCACACTATTCATGACATGTAAATTGATTATTTCAAAAAGTGTGCGGTAAGTAAAAAAAAGCGTGCGGTAATCGATTTTCATATATATATTGCCGAACACTTTTAATAAAAAGAAAATTTTTAGTTAATGAAAAATTTGATTTGTAAAAATTAAATATTTCAATTCATTTTGACACAGAATAATGCAAAGCCTACCACAATTTGTAAACTATTTGCATTTAATTTATAATTAGTGGTTCATTTTTTCAAGTAATTATATGCGTTTGGGTTTTAAAACAAAGTCGTAGAAATTAGTATATTACATATCTAGAGCTGTAAATAGCATTTTACATGCGAGAGAAAATTTTGCGCATGAGACGCGTAGCGTCGAGTGCAGTATCTTCACGAGCATGGAAAATGCTTTACAACTCGAGATTTGTTATATACTTTTTCTACGACTTTGTTTTAATGCCCAAACGCATATAATTACTTGAAAAACATGAGCTATGTTGGAGTTTCAGTATTAAAAACTTAAATTAAAATATCTTGTAAATTGAATTTATCACTGAACTATAATTTTGTGTATTATAACGATCTTAGTATATACTTTTCTTTTCTTTAAAAACAAAATAAATTTAAAACAATTATTATTACTTCTTTTCGAATTGTACAAGTTAGATCGTTGTAATGAAAAATTATAAATACAATACAAACCTAAAATAATATAAAAATACAGTCCCACTCATTGTGCAAAAGAACCAGCATTCCATCATCCAACATTTGGTCCAATCGAGACGGATACATTTGAATTGGTTTGAGCAGCAGCCATTTTATTATATTACATTTTTATTGCAAAATAATGCAATAATTTTGGATCCACCATCAAATTACATATAATACATTTTTATTGCAAAATAATGCAATAATTTTGGATCTATCATCAAACTATACAAATATTTTATTTCATCATCAAGAATACATCATTGTATGGTCATCTAGAATTGCAAGGTGACGTCACAATAACAATTGGTGAGTCGTAAGAATTTAAATAAAATTATAAAAAATTTATTCGTATAATGGATATACATTTGTTTTAAAAATTAAAACAAAATCAAGCAATCAAGGCAACTAATATTTTTTAAGTTTTGGTTTTTTGTTTTTTCTTATTTTTTTTACTAGAAAACCTAAATAATTTGTAAATTATTATATAAATATATTGTATATTTTTTTCAATTATGCCCAAATCAAAAAAAAGTGTCAAAAATATTAATGAAGATTCTCAGTATGAAACCATTGAGGGTACGCCAAATCCTTCAAAAATTCTGGGTTTTAAAAAGATATATATCTCTACTTTCTAACAAATTGCGAAGTTTTGAAGCATTTTTCAACCAAATAGAAGACGTTAATGGAAATCAAAAGTAGGTTATCAGGACTGGATCAGGTTTTTAATGATTTTAGTTCCATTGCTGACACTTTAACGAACATTTTAAATGATGAAGAATTTGATGAATTTCAAAATTCAATACTTTCGTTTGATAATCAATATTATACCATTAGAGCAAATTTCCTCAAAATAATAAGTAATTTTAATTCAGAAACTTTAACCCCAAAACCTATACCAGATGTTACTACCAAAAAACACCATTCTGTTAAACTTCCGCATGTTAAAGTTCCAAATTTCGATGGCAAATTTTCTGATTGGGTTACCTTTAAAGACACATTTGAAGCTGTAATCCATAATAATAGTGAAATTGATGAAATAGTCAAATTTACTTATTTACTACAACATTTAGGTGGCGATGCCAAGGCTACCATAGGTCATGTGATATTATCTGCTGCAGGTTATCAAAGAGCCTGGACAGATTTAAAAGCCCGATTTGATAATAAACGTGCCATAATTTAAAGCCATATCGTATCATTATGCAATTTAAATTCCATCACCAAAGATAATGCATTCGGTTGGAGATCTTTTCTTAATAGCTGTATTTCACATGTGTCTTCTTTGGAAGCTTGTGAACAATCATTAGATGGTATTGGAGAATTATTTTTAATACATACGGTTACCAAAAAGTTAGATCCCACACTTCAAAAAGAATGGGAAAATGAATTATCACCAAACGTTTTACCGAAATGGACGAAATTAATGGAATTTCTCCAAAGAAAATGTCGAGTTCTTGAAAGTATTAGTACCTTTAAAGAAAGTATAACTGGATCATCCTCCTGTACTCCAAAAATAAATAATCCTTCGTGGAAATCTCAAAATGCCAAGAATTGTATACGAACTACTTCTATAAATAATGATTCTTCTTTTGTTTCTTCTAATGCCAATTATAATTTAAATAATTCACAATCATCCGCAAAATTTAGTATTTTTGGTAAACCGTCAGATCTTTGTGCCATATGTAATGAACAATGGCATCCATTTGTAAAATGTCCTGAATTTTTACAAATGTCCACCATAGCTAGATTTAATAAAGTAAAAGATTTGAAAGTATGTGTTAATTGTTTCAGATCTAAACATACTGCAACATATTGTACCGCAACATGTTGCAAAATATGCAATCATAAACATATCACATTATTAACATAACACATCATCAACAACAATTGCAACCAATTTCGAGTTTTGACAATAAGTCTATACCTCCTGTTCAGCCTGCAATGTTCCCAAATAACTCTAATGTTTTGAATACATCCAGTTCATCAAGTCTTATGGAAACTAACCAACCAACTAAAGCAAATCTTGCAATGCAATCCAAATATGTTTCTAATCATATTATTTTATCAACTGCTTTGATATTAATTCAAGACAGTACTGGAAAATATCATGAGTGCCGTGCTCTTTTAGATTCCGCGAGCCAGTCACATTATATCACCAAATCCTTTGCTAAGCGTTTTAATATGAAATTATCTATTGTTGATAATTTATCCATTTCCAGTTTAAATAAGAATCAAACCATAATTAATGAAAAAATTACCACAAAGATAAAATCCAAGTTTCAAAATTTTGAGAAAATATTGGATTTTCTTGTTGTTCCATCCATTTCCGAAGCCTTACCTCAAAAAACCTTTGATATATCTCATTGGAAAATACCAAGCCACATTAAACTAGCTGATCCATATTTCAATACATCCCACCCTGTCGATGTTTTAATCGGTGCGGAAATATTTTTTAATATTCTGACCTCAAATCAACTGCAGCTAGATCTATCATTACCTATTTTTCAAGAATCTGTATTTGGATGGATTCTTAACGGCAAATACGAAGAAACCAAATTATATAATTTTTCTCTTCTTACTAATCATAATCATTTTGAAGAACTTAATGATTCACTAAATAGATTCTGGGACGTCGAAACTGGTCCTATGAAAGTTTTTTTTATCCAAAGAAGAACAGGCTGGTGAAGCACATTTTGTTCAAACTCATACTAGAGATTCTACAGGAAGATATATAGTATCACTTCCTCTTAAAAATGAATTTAAAAATCTCGGCAATTCCAAAAACCAAGCATTATGTCGTTTTATCCATTTGGAACATAAATTAGCGTCTAATGATCAACTTAAAACCCAATATACCGAATTTATTAATGAATATATTGATCTGGGACATATGAAGAAAATTAATAATTCTGATTTTTTAAACGACAAAACCTTATCATATTACATACCGCATCACGCCGTGCTTAAACCTACTAGCTCCACGACCAAATTGCGAGTGGTTTTTGACGCGTCATCAAAAACCACTAGCAATATTTCTCTGAACGACGTTTTATTAATTGGACCCACGGTTCAACAAGACCTTTTTAATATAGTATTGAGATTTCGTAAATACCTCTATGTTTTCACTACCGATATAGCAAAAATGTACCGGCAAGTGAACGTATCTAATTCTCAAACCAGGTTTCAGAGAATTTTGTGGAGATCAAATCCAAATAAACTAATTGATACATATGAACTTACAACAGTTACTTATGGTACCGCTTCGGCTCCGTATTTAGCTACTCGGTGTCTTAATCAATTAGCTGATGATGAGAGCAAAGAATTTCCTCTAGCATCATTGATTACCAAAAGAGATTTTTACGTTGATGATTTACTTTCGGGCTCTAATTCTATAACCGAAGCTCTTGATTTGCAATCTCAAATTATTAATATGCTTTCAAGAGGAGGTTTCCAATTGCATAAATGGTGTGCTAATAGTTCCGAATTGTTAAAAAATATTCCGCCAGAGAAACAAGAAAAATTAAATCTAAACGATATAAGCTCAACTGAATCGATTACAGCACTTGGCTTGGGTTGGAAGCCGATCGAAAATACATTTGTTTTTAAAGTACAACCTTTCGATATGCAGTCTGTTCTAACCAAACGGTCAGTTTTATCTGACACTAATAAATTATACGATCCACTTGGATTGTTAGCTCCCGTTGTTATTACAGCGAAGTTGTTGATTCAATCGTTATAGAAATTAAAGTTGGATTGGGATGAGCCATTACCAAAAGAATATATTGAATTGTGGAAAACGTTCCGAGAAAATCTTACTTCCGTTAATAATATTGAACTAAACAGATGTGTGATCCCTCCCAATACAGTGCATATTGAGCTTCATGGGTTTTCTGATAGTTCAGAAAGGGCATATAGAGCATGCATGTACATTAAATCTGTGGACAAATCCAATAATATATCTGTTCAACTTATTTGTTGTAAATCTCGTGTTGCTCCAATAAAATTTTTATCTATTCCACGTTTAGAATTGTGTTCAGCGGTGATACTTTCAAAATTAACAGTCAAGGTTATAAATGCGTTAGAAATTCCATTTGATAACATTTTTCTTTGGTCCGATTCCTCCATAACATTGAAATGGATTGACACACCTCCTTATAAATTAAAGACTTTTGTAGCCAACCGTGTCAATCAAATTCAAGAGTTGACTTCAAATTTTGTATGGTTACATGTCAATTCGTCTGAAAACCCCGAAGATATTGTATCCAGAGGTGTAATGCCAAACGAACTCAAGGATAACAATATTTGGTGGCATGGTCCACAACATTTACACCAATTAAATTTTCATTATTCTCAAAACTTATTTAAACAATTATCTGATTGTGAAACTCCCGAATTAAAACCTGATAACTTGACGTTTGTTTTAGCAAACCAAAACAAGGCTTTTGATTTAATAAATAAATTCAGTTCATATTCTAAGTTACTACGTGTAACTGCGTATTGTATGCGTTTCATAAATAATTCTAAACCAAATTCAATTAAACTGGTTGATGCTTTATCATTAAACGAAATTGAATCTGCATTATTTCAAATTGTTAAAATAATTCAGAAAGAAGAATTTGGTCCTGAAATTAAACATCTTTTATGTAATAAAGAATTTCACAACAATAGTAAAATAAAGTCTTTAAACCCCTTCCTCGATGAAAATAATCTTCTAAGGGTTGGAGGTAGACTAACTAAAACAAAATTAAATTATGATGTTAAACACCAATTATTATTGCCCGGAAAACATCATTTTACATCATTAATCTTTAAATTTGAACATACTAAACATTTACACGCAGGACCTCAACTTCTCGTATCATTAGTTCGACAAAAATTTTGGCCCATAAATTCTAAAAACTGTGCAAAGGCTACAGTTCTCCATTGTATTAATTGTTTTAAAATAAAACCTATAATCCAACAACAACTTATGGGTGATTTACCTGCTGAACGCATAACGCCTGATAGACCTTTTAATGTAACCGGTGTTGATCTGTGCGGTCCGTTTCTAATCAAAAATAAACGGCAACGCAATTCCTCCCCTTATAAGGCTTACATTGCGTCGTTTATCTGTTTCGTTTCAAAAGCGGTTCACTTAGAAATCGTTATGGACTTAACTGCCGAGTCCTTCATCGCTTGCCTCAAGAGATTTATTTACCGCAGAGGCAAGTGTAATACATTGTGGTCAGACAATGCAACTAATTTCGTCGGCTCAAATAATGAACTAAAATCCATAAATAAATTCTTTCAGAGCCAAGTCGAAACCAATAAAATTTCACAATTCTGTGTCACTGAACAAATTATTTGGAAATTTATTCCACCCAGAGCTCCAAATTTCGGAGGTCTCTGGGAGTCTTCTATTAAATCTCTAAAGTTTCATTTAAAAAGAGTAACATTAAATCAAACACTGTCTTATGAAGAACTTAACACTCTTATCATTCAAATTGAGGGAATCCTAAATTCTCGTCCTCTTACTCCTTTATCTACGGATCCAAACGATCCTCAACTTTTGACCCCTGGTCATTTTTTAATAGGTGCTCCTATTGTTGGACCAACAGAACCATCATACTTGGAAATCCCAACGAATAGGTTGTCAAATTGGCGAAAAATTTCGCAGATGACGCAAAGTTTTTGGAAATGATTTTCACTCGAATATGTCAATGCTTTAGAGCAGCGTCAAAAGTGGAAGTTAACTTGTCAAAATATTAAAATAGGTGATCTGGTCCTGATAGCTGAAGATCATTTGCCAACTACTCAATGGTTATTAGGTCGAATCGTAACTGTCTTTCCTGGTAATGACGGGAAAGCACGAGTTGTCGAAATTAAAACGAAATCAGGTTTATATAAACGTCCAATATCGAAAATTTCACTTTTACCAATTGAAGCATGATTGAAAAATGATTAATTAATAAATTAAACTTGATTTAATTTTGTATTAAAAATTGAATTCATATTTCACTTAAAATTAATATAAATTTTTTTTTTTTTTATATATTTACTTTCTGTAATGAATTAGAATAACATGTTAAATGTAATATTAAATATAATCCTAATACAATGTTAAAAAATTAGTTAATTTATATAATTTCTTATGATTATTATTTTTATAAAGAACTCTCTCATGTTCGGAACCAAATAATTTGAAAGCTATATCTTTCAAGGTGGCGGGCATGTTGGAGTTTCAGTATTAAAAATTTAAATTAAAATATCTTGTAAATTGAATTTATCACTGAACTATAATTTTGTGTATTATAACGATCTTAGTATACTTTTCTTTTCTTTAAAAACAAAATAAATTTAAAACAATTTTTATTACTTCTTTTCGAATTGTACAAGTTAGATCGTTGTAATTTAAAATTATAAATTAAATAAAAATAAAATAAATTTTTAACAAATATATAGAAATAACTAACAATTAAGTATTTTTTTTTCTTTTTCCTGTATAAATAATAAACCTAAAATAATATAAAAATACAGTCCACTCATTCTGCAAAAGAACCAGCATTCCATCATCCAACAAACTACTAATTATAAATTAAATGCAAATAGTTTACAAATTGTGGTAGGCTTTGCATTATTCTGTGTCAAAATGAATTGAAATATTTAATTTTTTAAAATCAAATTTTTCTTTAATTAAAAATTTTTCTTTTTATTAAAAGTGTTCGGTAATATATATATGAAAATCGATTACCGCACGCTTTTTTTACTTACCGCACAATTTTTGAAATAATCAATTTACATGTCATGGATAGTGTGATGTAATTTATAATTTACTGTGATAGGAGTAGAAAAAAGTATATAACAAATCTCGAGTTGTAAAGCATTTTCCATGCTCGTTAAGATACTGCACTCGACGCTACACGTCTCGTGCGCAAAATTTACCCACGCATGTAAAATACTATTTACAACTCTAGATGTGTAATATACTATTTCATTCATTTAATCACAATTGATATAGTAGTCGCAATGCCGTCAATGTTTCGCGTGTAGGATTAGCGTCCCACGCTTTTCTTTAACGAATGTGTCAGATTTTCTCGATTTTGAAATTTTTTACAGAATTTTTTGAAAAATCTATTCGAGTTTTGAGATTATTTTTATTATTGAATTTTTTTACAGAGGTTTTTAGAAAACTTATTTGAGTTTTGGAATTATGTACTTTTATTGAAGTAAAACTTCTTTAGGCGCATTTTAAGAATTTTGCAACGGAAGGACAAAAAACGAATATAATATTCGGCAAATATACGATACAACTCAATTATAACACACATATAAATGTCGACATATAAATGTCGGAAGTAGTCATTTGAACAGATATATAACCATATATATTCATCTCTATCATACTACAGTCTGATTTTGAATTTTAAACATACACATGCACACAATTCCAAAAAAACTTAAGTAGAAATTTAAACACAATAAAATAAAAAAGAAATTAGAAGTAAAAAAGGCAAACGAATATTATGTTCGGCAAGTATGCGACAATTCGATTATGTGTATTGTATTTTTTATACGCTTATTCAGTATCGTATTAAATGTTAAATGAGTTGGACGTGTCGATCTTAGATTTAAATATCTAATAATATAATATTCGTAATATTTTATTGAGTTTCGTAATTTTTTAAATTTATATTTTGAATTGTTTTAGTTTTTTGAAGTAAAACTTCT
Source organism: Diogma glabrata (assembly GCA_963693315.1). Taxonomy (NCBI): domain Eukaryota; kingdom Metazoa; phylum Arthropoda; class Insecta; order Diptera; family Cylindrotomidae; genus Diogma; species Diogma glabrata. The sequence continues at coordinate 450,972,985 of OY856186.1, read as the reverse complement.
TTAGGGCTGGTTAAAGTAGTCATTGTGGTCATGGTGGCCATGGTGGTCTTGGTGGTAATAGTGGTCATGGTGGTCATAGTGGTAATGGTGATCACGATGTTCACGGTGGTTATGGCGGTCATGGTGGTCACGGTGGTCATGGTGGTCATTGTGTTCATTGTGGTCATGGTGGTCGTAGTGGTCATGGTGGCTATGGTGGTCACGATGGTCATGGTGGTTACGGTGGTCATGGTGGTTATGGTGTTCATGGTGGTAATGGTGGTAATGGTGGTCACGGTGGTCATGATGGTCGTGGTGGTGTCACGGTGGTCATGGTGTTTAGAGTTTGCATTCCGGGCTTTCCCGGGCGGGAAAAAATATTTGTGTGTTATGGTGGTCATGGTGGTAATGGTGGTCACGGTGGTCATGGTGGTTATGGTGTTCATGTTGGTAATGGTGGTCACGGTGGTCATGGTGTTCATGTTGTTCACGGTGGTCATGTTGGTTATGGTGGTTATAGTGGTTATGGTGGTCATGGTGGTAATGGTGGTCACGGTGGTCATGGTGTTCATGGTGGTTATGATGGTCGTGGTGGTGTCACGGTGGTCATGGTGGTCATGGTGTTTAGATTTTGCATCTCGGGTGAAAAATCAATGAAACATTTTTTAAACGGATTTGAAACCGATATGTCTGACTACAACGATCGTATCGTGAATTTTGTCTATAAAAAGAACTTTAACAAAACGGCAAAGAAAAAAAGGTGAACGAAGCAAATAAAAACTCGTCCAGGTTGAAAACATGATCAAACTTATTCAATGTAGGTAAAAGTGTGTTATTAAATTTTCTTAAAATTAACTAATAACAAACTTTTATTTTCAGAATTTCAATATCACTGCAGTCCATTGAAAGTCTATGGGAACCGTTTTTCGGTGATTATTCCTCCGTGGTATGTCTAATTTTCAATATTTTTTTTGTAAACCATCTATGGCTAGATGTCGTCTTACATGCAAAATATCATTTTAGTTAGCTAGGCATACTCGCATACCCCAATAGTTTGGGAGGAGTATGCGGACAATGGAAATACCGAATCGGGGGAAAATGAAGCTTCGCTCCAATAATTTATAGTAAATATCGATTATATATATACTATCATAGAAAAAATTGCATTTCGTACGCCAGATAAAAACGTTTTTCGTTCGTAGACATGTCTCACTCGACGCTAGCGCGTCTCGTGAACAAATGTTTACTCACGAAAAAAACAATGTTTTCAACTCTTGTAGGAAAATATACTATTTTTAACTGTAAATGTTATAATTTAATTGCGCAAACGTGAACGAATCTAGACTCGGATGCGATCCGCCCTTTTCGGAAATTTGCATGTGGCAATTTTTTAATGTAAAAAAATACAACATTTGTCAATAAGGGCGACACTGTCTGATATCATATCCGAAGTGTTGACTATATTAGAATCATTATGCGCCTCATATATAAACTTTGAACGAACAAAGGAAGGGAAATGGAAGACTTATTTTTATGCAAAACAGTCAGGCATGATTGCGTGCATAGATAACACACCGAAAAGGCATCCATAGCATAAATATTATGGCGGTGAGATTTAGGTCTACATGTAAACATTTTTTTATGCGGAAATGCGGAACTAATAATAACATTTGCTGATGCGAATCATGCCTGTAGTTCGCACGATTCGTTGGTATGATCTCTCAGCTCAATACGAGATTCATTCTATTTCTATATTTCTAAATGTAGAGTAACCACCAACCATTGAACGCTGTTTTGGCATTCTCAAAAACCGGTTCAGATGCTTTTTGAGAACAAGAGAACTTCATTATAAACCGAAAAAGACAGCCCAAATTATCAACGTATGTAGCATATACTACACAATATTTCTATTAATTATAAAATGGAGTTTGTTAAATCATTATACTTCTAAGTAGATAATTTTGAAAGCATTGTTCCCGATTCAACTATATCGTTGAACAATCATCTACGAGAAGCAAAAATAGTAAGAGAAAGAATCAAAGATGTTTTGTTTATTAATTATTAAAAAATACTTTATTTTAGTTTTATTTAATTTATTATAATGCATAAATTTTTATTTTTCTATATGACAAGACTGTCGTTGTAATTTAATTTGTAGTATTTGTTTTTGCAGCTTTAATTTTTCCTTAATTAATTCTCTTTTAACGAGACGATCGTTCTGTTCATCCTCACATTTTTGCGAAAGCAATTTTAATTTATTATTTTTTATGCGCTGGATATCCTTAATGCATCTTAAAATTTCCGTTTGAATATTTAAAGATTGTTCATAAAATTTATTAGTTTTCTTGTGAAAATCAGTTTCCGATTGGACTTGTTCCGCTATTACGTCAGACGTTTTTGTAAAACTATCCTGAGAGCTTGTTGATTCTATATTTAGCGGGGTTTGATTCAAGCTAACGTTCATATCGTCCATCGTGTGGTTTATCGTTGGAATAAGTGGGGATATATTTCCATTAATGCCGAAGGTGCTGGCTCCAAACCCCTCTATCTCCTCATTAAAATGAAGCAGTTTTACCACCTGTTCTTCCAAGGCAGAGAACCTCTGTGTTTTGCTTGAACTACCTTTATTGATTTTCAATTTATTTTTTATGTGGTATTTGTAGTCTTTCCAAACCTAAAGTTGTAATGTTAATAAATCGCATAATATCGCAAAATAAATATAAATACCTTTTTCCAACCATGTACAGATTTTGTTGGAGGACCTTCGCTATTTAGGTTCTGTGTGAGGGCAGACCATAAACTGATACGATCGCTATTACTTTTAGGAGTAGTTATTAAATTTTTCGCCATAGCGTTATGTTCAACCATAAACTCTACCAGGATTTGAAATTGTTTCTTGTTAGTAGTCCTTCAATGAAGAAGAAATTTTTTTTATTAAATTATAATTTACCAAAAATATTTATTATTATGCTTACATTTTTCTACTCAATAAGTATTTTCAATTAATATAAATTTCAATTACTTCATTTAAATTTTTGATCGTTCTGCTATTGAGCTATCGCATTTGTCAAATTTATTTTCGCAAAAATCCGCTTTCGCATTTTATAATATGGCGCATCGTTCGCATTTTTGCGAAAATAAAACTTCCCACTAAATTTGTTGTTCTTAGTAACATGTATTTACTTTGTTATCATTCATAAGAGTGCATTAGTTAAAGCAAGATAGACTTATATCAAAATAGTACATTTTGCTAACAGAGATGAAAACGTTGCATTTTCGTAAATGAAAATTTGTTCACAGACGCGTTACCGTCGAATGGAGCAATTTCCCGAACTTAAAATGTTTTTATCTCGCGTAGGAAATACAATTTTTTCTATGATAATATGGGAATAACTTCCTGTAGTATTTTAAAAATTTGATCCCTTTTGTTGAATGAAAAGAAAAGTTGCTTGGAAATTAGATGTATTGTGGGAAATTATAAATATGTAACGTCATTCATTTTTGATAATTGTTTTTGATTTTTCTTTAACAACTCAAATTTGCTACCAAAACTAGCGACCCCGATAAAAATCGATTCAGGTAATTTTTCTTTTTCTACTTAAACTCAGGAGTTTAAAAAATTTTATTTTGTTTTTTTATTAAATAATGCAAATGTTTAAAGAAACTTTAATTATTTTGGAAACTTTGTTGGTTGCGATCTGCGGTTTTGTAATCGCAAACAAGCATGCTATGGGAGTGTTGTGCGCTGCAACACTCTTCTACCTTTTTGCCATCTTAATTAGGCTTAATCGCAATTCGTTCACGTTTCCAGCGGTATCAGCAGGTAACCCAGAACCTAAGGGAACTGCTCCAGCTTCTGAACCCAAAACCTTTAAGGTGACCTAAGACCAGCTTCAGGCACTGGTCACAGAGCGGGTCGCAGCTGCTCTGTCAATAATGAATGTTGGAGGTACAGCTATTATCAACTTCTTCAAATCCTCCACCACCTGCTTCGTCTTCATCGTTATCTTCTTCTTCGGCACCCGCAACACTTTTAAATCATGTAGCACCGAAAGTCCCTCCTTTCTGATCAGACAAACCGGACTTATGGTTCATCTCCCTAGAAGGGCAATTCCAGTTGGCAAACATTAGGTCCCAACAAACTAAGTACGGTCATGTACTTAGCATGATAAATCCTGCGCTGGCCACATTGGTCAGTGATATCTTGATAAATCCCGATCAAGATCGCCCCTACGATAGGATTAAAGAGGCTCTTCTGGCCCGCCTATCGAGCAGCACTTCGGACCGTGTACGTAATGTATTACGTGTATGGACATTGGGGACAGGAAGCCCTCACAATTACTTCGGGATATGACTACTGAATCCCAAAACTCGTTTCCAGAGGCAACTATGAAAATTCTTTGGGAGGAAAAACTCCCTACTGCTTTGCGCACTGCTATCGCGGTGGTCGATGTTGATTTACAAACAACGGCCTCAAGGTTCTCAAGCCAGGGCGGTTTCTAGCTCTACCGTTGCTTCAAATTAGATTATGGCACTGACTGATCAAGTCAAAGATTTTAAGACACAGCTTCTCAATGCCATACAACAACAAAAATTCACTCGACCTTCTAATCGTTATCGGAAGATCCAAAAATCGCAGTTCAAATTCTGAACGTTCAATTTCTGACGCTGGTCTCATTATCAACGTTGATAAATGCAACTTTGCTAAAATCAACGTTGATTTTCTGGGACATTCCATTGATTCAACTGGGATCAAACCTACTTCTGAACGTGTCGATGCTGTCAATTGTTTTGAACGTCCTGAAACAGTAATGCAACTCCGTCGTTTTCTCGGAATGATTAACTTCTACCGGTGATTCATTCCTCACGCTGGTGGCAACCAAGCCACCCTAAATGATTTTCTCAATGGTTCCAAAAAGAATGACAAACGCGTCATTCAATGGTCCGAAGACGCCATTCAAGCCTTCAATCTTTGCAAGCGGCAACTCAGTAAGGCAACATCTCTTTCTCACCCCTCACACTATGCCCAACTTGCCGTAATAGTCGACGCTTCCGACAAGGCACTTGGCGCGGTGGTTCAACAAAAAATTAACGATTGTTGGACACCTCTTAGTTTCTTTTCTGTGCGACTCAATGATACGCAACAGAAATACAGCGATTATGATCGCGAACTCCTTGAAGGTAGAATCTTCACTTTTTCCACCGATCATAAGAAACTCATTTACGCTTTGTCGCAGAACCCTACCAAAGCTAGTCCTCACCAGTTCCGACACTTAGATTTTATCAGTCAATTCACAACTGATATTCGCCACATTTCTGGAATTGATAATGTAGTTGCCGGCATACTTAACCGTGTTGAGCAGATATCAATTCCAGAAAACATTAACTACGACGAAATTGTTGACGCTCAGTTCAACGATAACGAACTAAAAGAATTAGTTCCTTTCCATTATCGTTTGGCAATTCTAGTGCTAAAACTATTTTGTGTGATACTTCTTCTGGTAATCCACGCCCTTTTATTCCAAAGCAATTTCGTCGATCTGTTTTCAATAGTCTCCATAATTTATCTCACCCAGGAGTCCACAGTTCTGTCAAACTCCATACTGATAAAGTCATTTGGCCATCCATTAAGAAGGATGTACGATAAATGGTACAGAACTGCCTGGCTTGCCAAAAGGCAAAAGTTTCTCGCCACACTCAATCTTCATTAAGTAATTATCCTCAAACTTCTCAGAGATTTTCCGAGATTCATATGGACACTATTGGTCCACTTCCTTCCTACCTCTGAGTACAAACGCTATTGTGTCACAATTATTGACCGCTATACTCGATGGCCTGAAACCTATCTCGAATATCACAGCTGAAACGGTAGCATCAGCTCTCTACTCTAATTGGATTGCTCGCTTCGGAGTACCTTCAGTAATCGGCACTGATCAGGGCTTCGAATTCGAATCCAATCTCTTTAACGAGTTATCAAAACTTATCGCTTTCGAACGTAAACGCACTACATGTTACAATCCGAAATGTAACGGACAAAGCGAACGTTGGCACCGAAATTTAAAATCCGCGATAATGGCCTATGACAGAACGGACTGGACACGAATATTATCGTCAATACTATTAGGTTTACGAGCCACTTTCCGTGAAGACTTCCAATCTTCATCGGCTGAGCTCGTCTACGGTACTATCATACGTCCTCCCAGAAAATTCTTCAGCCAAAATTCTAGTTCCACTCCACAATCTGATTTCGTTTCACAATTGAAACAACAATTTACTCACCTTCGTCCCTCTATTGCGTCAAGACACACTTCTCTTAATGTTTTCGTCTCCAAAAACCTTGAGTCTTGTTCGCATGTCTTCTTACGTATTGACTTAGTACGCAAAGCATTACAGCCTACATACGAAGGCCCTTCCAGCCGCGATGGTAAAAATTTCATTATTGACCGAAAAGGTCAACATATTCGAGTTTCCATTGACAGATTAAAACCTTGCTTTAGGGAACAATCTGAAGATGACTTAACTCAAAACTCACCTAGTTCGAATACTAGTCTCAGTCGCGCAGACAAAACATCGTCTTCTATAGATACTGTTCATTTTACTTCTTCGGACACATTCCAGTCTCTACATTCTACTTCTGCAGAAACGAGACAACGCGATACTAAGGCAAGGGTTGGATTTAATCCTATTCCTCAGCAACAGATATTCAATCCATCATCTACAATTAAACGAGCAGCACCCCTACTCGCTACCTTCGTGCTGCAGCACAATAATTTCTATATCGTCCCATGGCACTAAGGGGGGGGGGGGATGGGGTGTTGTGGCAATAGCTTCCTGTAATATTTTAAAAAGTTTGACTCCTGTTTTTGAATGAAAAGAAAAGTTGCCTGGAAATTAGATGTATTGTGGGAAATTATAAATATGTAACGTCAGTCATTTTTGATTATTGTTTTTTCTTTAACAACTCAAATCAGCTACCAAAATAGTAAATATATAAACAATATTTATTAGATTATTATTCAGAATATTATTAATATTAATATATAAAATTAAAATATTCTTTTAACAATGAATTTTAAAACGTGAAGTCAGTTTCTAGTAAAGTTGTTAGAAAAACCAAAAACGAATCAAAAATATACCTCGATTATTGACGTTCACAAACAATTTTTATTTTCAAACAAACAAATTTAAGTCACAAATTAAAAAATTCATTTTAAACTTTCATAAATTTATTTAAAAAATCTTTGCAGTATGCATTTCGGAAATTATTCCATCATCAGCTGCTGTCGTTTTTGTCGTTTTATTAGAAATTATTAAATTAGAAATCGATAAAATAAAACTCAAAATTCATGTTCTATTTTTTCATGGTTGTTTTGTTTTAAAAACTATAAAATTATATGAAAATACCATAGCAACTACAATTTGTTATTCTTTTTTACACTAAAGGAAAAAAAACATTTTCACATTAGGCTAGGCATGCTTGTTTCACAAACATTAGGCTAGGCATGCTTGAAATAGACTTTTCATCTGCTATCATAGAAAAAAAGTTTTTTCATTGTGCATGCATGCACAGATAGTAAATGAAGTTTTTTGTATTGCAAATTTTTTTCTCAGCTAGGAAATAAAATAAACCTTTTCCAAAATAATGTTAAGTCTGTTACGTCTCAACGATACTTCAAAGTAGAAAGTCTGTAAGATCCTTGATTAGGTGGACATTTCTGTTATGCGGGTTTATGAACTTGTTTGGAAAAAGCTCGAAGCTGGGAGCCTTAAATATGACACAACGTCTGCTAAATACTGGGTGATGTAAACGCTCACCATTCAACATGCTACCCTCTCCGTATTTACTGATGTCCAACGTGGAATCGACCTGTCCGATCAGATCGATACTATAAATTTCAGCGCTCTTTACGATCCATCGTCAAATTGAAGATAAGCTTGGCAAACGCCGATTCAGCCTTTATAATAAGGAACGCGTGTTAATATAATAGAAGAACTGAGCTACGCTCATCTAGTAATTTACATATTATATTTATAGCACATTTTTTGGGGTGTAGCCCATTGGTTAGTCCCATTTACATTATTTTATTAAGCACGCTTTTGATTATAAGTTCAAATCTAGTGGCTTCGTTCTTTTAAACCTTCTGTCAGCAACGGGCACATCCATTAGCTGGCGTATTTCAATGTTTTCATGTACGCGAATAGGCGTGGTGTGTTTAATTGCATATTTTTTTATTTCATCCTTCACGAACTCTATCTTTAGGTCCCTATGGAGGTCTTCGTTTCTGATGTACCAAGGAGCATTAACACTGCAACGCAGCACTTTGTTTTGGAACAACTTGATGGTTTTCGCGTTCGATTTCTTAGTACAGCCCTATAGCTGGATACCATACGTCCACACTAGTTTCAGTAGTTGGCGATACAGAAGCAGTTTGTTTTGAATAGATAGTACTGAGTTTCTTCCAATTAACCAGTACATCTTTCTAAATTTCAAATTCAGTTCTTTTTTCTTTTTAGCATGTTCCTTCCATCTCAGTTTAACATACAGTTTCATACCTAGATATTTTGCTGTGTTTGCATAAGCAACTTGTGTTGAGTTGATTTTCAGAGGTATTTGGCTTACTTTTAGGTTATTGAAGTTAACATGAGAGGATTTTGTTTCATTCAGCTTAATTCGCCATCTTTTTGTCCAGTTGTGGATTATATTAGTATAGCGTATTGCAGTTTGCTAGTTGCTTCTTCTACGGTTTTTCGGGTGGTCAAAATTGCGGTATCATCTGCAAAGGTTGCAATAGTTGTTTGCAAATCTCTTGTATATTGCAGGTATAGTACCGGTTGTAGGACGACATCCTGGAAACTTCTGCATCAATCTTTTTCAATGTGGAATAACTATCATCATATTTGACTCTAAAGTGGCGGTTATCCAGATAAGAGCTCAAAATTTCATAAAACTGTTTGGGCAACTCTCTATGCAATTTATACTTTAAGCCATGATGCCAAACTTTATCAAAAGCTTGAGCGACATCAAGAAAGACTGCGGATCATACCCTTTTGGCTTCAATCGTTTCTTCAATAATATTCGTGATCCTGTGCACTTGTTCGATATGGTAGAGTGATTTTCTCTGAAACCAAACTGATGCGAAGGTATAAAGTTTCTATTTTCTATTACTGGCTTAAGTCTTTTAAGAAAAAGTTTTTCAAAAAGCTTCGATATCGTTGGGAGTAATGATATCGGTCTATACGAGTTTTTGTTATTTGGTGATTTATTCGGGCAATTTATTTGGGCAAACAAGTGGGATGTAGTCCTCTTGCCATTACCTGGATTGGGCGTTTGTTTTTGTTTTCATATGTAACCCATTGATATTTGTCAATGTTTAGTTTCATTGTTAAATTTCTGTATGCATCAGAGTTTGATGTGTTGATCTTCCAGACATCATTGTTAAGAGCAGTAATTTTGTATTCTTTATCCGTTACCATTTTCATTATGGTTTGAATTTTCGCATGACTTGAAACACCCGTTACAGTTACTGTCGGTGGCTTTTTCTCTTTTGTTTCGTTTGCTGGAATAACTTTGTCTTTATCAATTGCATGTGCATCTTGCGGTTGAGTAGCGCTTGATGGCACATACTCAGGGGAAACTCCAGCTTTCCTCGTTTTACTTTTCTTATTTGGTCTAGTCTTTTTCAGTATCCAATCTGTTTCTCTTTTCAATTCCTCTTCATCAGTTAGATACTCAAATACGTTTGTTCGTCTTCTGATATCTTTGCCGATATTTAGATTATCAGTTATTTCCGATTCAAGGGCTTCTCGACTCATTTTCAGACCTTGATTTTCTCTTTTTAAGCAGCAATTTTATTGCTGACCTTTGGTGTTATCTCCCCTATTTTGCTTAGTTTTTTCTTGAGCTCTAGATTTTCTTTTTCTACTCCCTCTAGCCGCCGGCACTGGGTTTCCGAAGTCCTGCACCGTAACATTCGATCCTTCTTCACCACTCATGGATGGTTGATAACGGAGTTCGCACTAAGTTTCATTATAGTCTGCCACCTAGCGGAAAAGACTGATTTTCGACCGCCCCTAACATGGAGAACAGACGTCGTTTTGTGTCGCTCCTTCATGGAGTACATACGCACAGGGTTTGATTGACTTTTGCTATAATGCTTCACTACTACGAAGGGATTGGATACCACAACAGTTCGTTCCACATCACATCGTCCAGAGAACGCCCGTATCCGTTGTTGATACTTCGTGGAGGATGCCAATCCAGTCCTTCCGTATTATTGTAAAGAAAAAAACTGCAGGTATATCAATTCCAACAAATAGCTACCCGGAGATTAGACGTAATTTCGCAACAGATGCAAGAGATGTTTTTACTTAGGTTGGGAAAGTGCCATTTGCTTAAAGATTATTTGTGTATATTAGACAACAGCATAACTGATGTCTGCCCTAATTGTGATTTAGAACCACATGACACCGGCCATTTGATTAAATTCCCAAAGAAATTTACCAACCTGGAGGTTTTATTGCTACTGTAAGCTTAATTATATTCGTAGGTTTGAAAGATTAATAAATTAATTTGAAACAAAGTTGTGAGTAATACAGACTTTTAAGCCGCCATCTATTCTATTCTAAGTTGTGAGTTAAAACTTAGAATGTTACTAATATATTTGTTTAAAATAACGAAAATAATTCTATTATAAAATTAATACAAAAAAAAACATTTAATTAAATAATCATTCGAAATAAATAAACTTTTAAGAACATAAAATAAAACCTCAAAGCTTCATTCTTTAATCCAAACCGGAACATTTATCATATCACCATCAACGTTTACATGAATATAAATCGGTTTATTCTGCGACCATAAACGTTCAACATCATTTCTTCTTATAAATACACGTATTAAAATTTCCTCTTCAGCTTGTAACGTTCCGTTATCGGGATCAAATCGAAAATAATTATTTGTATTCGATGAAAAGTGAAATCGTTTCGATTGAAATAAGTTTTTATTTTTTAATTTAACTTCAATGTAATTTTGTTGATTCGTTGAAATTTCTAAATGTGTTGGTCGCATTTCAATATCTTTTGTGATATCATTCGATTGCTGATGGTTGTCGATTATAGATTTATCTTTTTGATTTATATTCGGTGATTGATCTTCCGAAACGATTGTACGAAACAAAAACGTTTCATCGTCCAAATCAACTGAACAATTCATTAAAGTTTCATCTAAGTCACGGTTAAGAGTTAGCTCAACTTCGTGAGATCGGAATGTTCCAACTAAATCGTTTACAACGTCCTAAAAAAAGAACTATCAGTTATTTTTAGATAGACAAAATAAAACAGTTTACTAACCCAACTCTCCTGCAAAACTGAAATATCATCCATAAAATATTCTCGTGTAAATTTTGTACAAATATCATTCAACGAAGTATGAACTTTTTTACGATCATTTTCTTTTGCTTCTTTTATAATCCGTTTGATTCGATGGCGTGTTGGTTCGTCGCCATACAGTATTGATAAATTAGCAATTGGTAGAACATTCAGATCTTTTTTTAATAATTTTTTTATTTCATCTCGTCGTGGATTAAATATTATTTTGATTTCTTTCGAGCTCTGTGGATTAATAATAACCTTATCCGGTTTCACTTGAAGCGATGACTCACCAAAATATATATCGTGAATTTTTTTTTGTACACCAATAAAAACAAAAACCGGCAATGTACCACGATTTATTAATGTAAAGCATTTTGTAATAGAATAGCCAAGCTGTTGAAAATCTCCAAGAGGTAAAAATTTTGAACCATTTGGACCCAATTGTACGCCATCGACATTAATATTTCCATGACCTCCGTAACCATTTAAAGGAATTTTAAAAACATTCGTGGTTTTAGCTTCATTTGAAACCAATTGGAAACTTAATTTTCCAACAGCCAATCCAACAACAGTTGGACAAAAAATACAAGAAATTGTTCGTCGTTCATGACGTTGTAGTGTTATCAGTTCTGTTTGTTCGGCGATTTTGAGTTGAAAACCCGGGCCGGATATTTGTACTCTTATAACTAACTTGCGTTGGGAAGTGTTTTTTATTCGAACCGCATTTTCAACGCTTTGTCGCAATTTTACGCTGCCCCAAGACATTTGAACCTTTGACGCTTTTAATGGTGTTATATCGTCTCTTTCACTTAAACTGTTAATGTTGTTGTTCGAACGTAAGTTATTATAGCTCGTTGGAGATTGCGATTTGGAACGAATTTGTTCGAAATTAACACCGAAAGCGGGGAGAGAGTAGTTTGAATATGCTGCGTTATGATGATAATGTATATTTTTTACAGCTAAACTGGTAACTGGAGATTTCTGTGTTTCACGAATATGAGGTGAAGAAAATGCTGGTTTTAAGGCACCTGGGGATCGGTTGTTACCGTTGTTTTCATCTCCGTTTGTTTGATTACTCGATTTGTATTGTTCATCATAATCTTGATCTAAAGTTAAATCAACTTCTGATCTTGCCCGTTTATTTCCAGTCGTAGTTGTTTTAAATTCTTGAGGTTGGTTTTTGCCTTGGGGTGATACTGTGTTTACATTGCGTGTGCTTGCCTGGTTACAAGATGATTTAGGAGTTTTCTGAGAATCTAAATTATCGGTATGATTACCATCCGATGAAACAAACCCATGATCAGATACAGAGGCAGAACTTGATGGTCGTGGAATTGATGATAATTTTGAATCAGGGCGATGTTGTGATGAGTTCATAACATCATCAGAGTTTGCATTTGAAAGCATTGTAGACTGAAGAAATGTATTAACTTTATTTGTGTTATTCAGTTTTGTATTAGGAATCGAATTGTAATCATAATCTGCTTCATCATACGTTTTAGCGTTGTTGAATTTACCGTGAAATTTTTGTTTTTGCATTATTTTTTGAACGATGGTTTCCGGAGGGAGATTCATATCGAATTTTGCTATAAAATAAATCTTAAATTATTACAACTAGTTTTGAATTATTTAATTAAAAACTTACCTAAATAATAAACTATCTGATCAATGGTATCATTTCTTTCATCTTGTGAGGAATCTTTGAAATAGAAAATAAATAATTTTTTTTTAATTTTAGTTAAGTTGTGTAGCAGATGATAGAATTTTAAGTTGATATTAGCGTTGGAATAAAGAAACAGGAGAAATCGCTCTGTGGGTCTATGCCTGAATTACTCGTTATCCCAACGGATAGCTTTTTTCGTCAAAAGTAAGAACTCTTAAAATATATAATCTTGACTTCCGTTCACGAAAATGTTCGATCAACAGTTGTTATCTACCGATGCTATAAAACTTACCTTATCGGGCAACATTATAGAAACAATTTAAAATTGGCAACATAATTCTCAATCTTTTTTATTATTCGTTTTCTCGCACGCTATGAAATGTGAGTTACATTAATTAATTGATTAAAATTTAATAATATAAATATATTAAATAATTGCAACAATTCAAAACAAGATTGAAGGGTAAATTAAAACAATATTTGTTAAAAATTTGTTACCGATTGAGTGGGTGACAAACAACGAGCTGTATCTATTAATAAAATAGTGAAATATTATAGCTCGTTGTTTGTCACCCATTCAATCGGTAACAAATTTTCAATAGATATTTGCAACGAATGCTCAATATATATGTCGTTACACAAAGGTTCCAGTGATCGCGTCATCAATGATGATCAAGACAAAGCACTTCCAGGGTTTACAACAAGAGAAAAATGCTGGCGTTAGTGATGTGCAGACAGGTCAGAATCAAGGTAGTGGCGGTGTAGTGAGCCTAGTGCAAGAGAAAGACATTCCGTCGGAACAGCAAGTATTAATAAGAGATACTAAAAACAAAGATAAACGTCCAACTAGGACGAAATCCCAGGAAAGTCAATCTGCAGAGAGACAGGTAGGAGTTGTAATAGTTGTCTTAAAACTTTAAATAAATCAGATAATGACAACAGATCTACAACGTCCAGTAAAAGATACCAAACGCAGATGAAGTCTCTTGAAGCAGAAAAAAAATTAAGAGACCGAAGAGCGAAAGAGGCAATAAGATTGAAAATGAAGAGAATAGAAGAGCAGCAGGCGAAGGAAAGGGTGGAAAAGGAGTATCTAGCCGAACTTGAGAAGAAAGATCAAGAATTTTTAGATAAGGTCGAATCACTGTCAAACTCGTCGTCGAAATCAGTAATTTTATCCCGTGTCTCAAAGCGATCACGGGACAAAGTTCAGAATTGGATATGTAGAAGAGCTGATGATGATCCAAGGTTACCACCGTCACGTAAATCAAATTTAGTCAATAAAAACGAAGTGAAACCAGTAAAAGAAGGTGCTCATAGATTACATCCAGTCGCATTCACCCCAGCTGGTCAGCATATGTCAATTCGTCCACCTGTAACTGCACAATCAAATCATCGGAATACACCACTCGGGCCGAACTATCCAAAGAATGGCAACACATTCGCCATTCCAGACGTATCAAGCCATATTGTTGCCCGTCAAGTGATAGGAAAAATTGATCTACCAAAGTTTAGTGGTGATCTGCTGGACTGGCCCATGTTCTTCAGTACCTTCCAGCAGACTACAGAGCAGTGTTGTTATACAGACACAGAAAACCTATTGCGACTTCAGAAGAGTTTATAAGGAGATCCATTAGAATTCGTACGAGCAAGTTTAATTTATGGTGCATCAGTTCCAATTGTAATCCAGACTCCTAAGCAAATGTATGGACAACCAGAAACTATACTTGTATAATCCATTACTGAGGCAAGAGCTGGTTGATAAATTGCCTCATGATCTGAAGCTGAGGTGGGGATTCCACAGACAGCAACATATGCATGGTAGCCTGTCCGATTTTAATACATAGCTTCAGTATCGGAAGCAGCAAGTCTTGCTACACCGGATATGAAATTGATGGGTTTAAAGATACCAGAAATAAAAGAGTATCAGTCGAAGCAGAAGAAAACTTTTCAAAAAACCGAACGGATGGCAATTCACAAGGCAGATACAACTATCAGCTCTGAAGATAAAGAAGATGCATCCAATTGTATTGTTTGTAGAACAGAGCATCACCCTGTAGAAGAGTATCCTAAGTTTCTAAAGTTAATACCAGGACGAAGAATGGACACAGTTAAGGAGTTACGTATTTGTCGCACATGCTTAAAGCAACCAGTAGGAGGCACCTATTGCAATATAAACGAGTGATGTGGTGTTGATGGTTGCAAACGTTTTCATCACGAACTTTTACACAAGTACAAGAAGCCGGCAGCATTGAAAGCTGCAAACCACGATAAAAGAACACTGGATTAGAACAGCCACCATGCCTTGGGTACAGTACTATATCGAATCGTTCCTGTATTTCTATAATATGGACCAAAGAAACGCATCAGTACTTTTGCAATGCTTGATGAGGGCTCAAGTTCAACATTTCTAGAAGAATCCGTCGCAAATGAACTCAGTCTAGATGGACCGATAAGCGACCTAAAAATTAAATGGACTGCTGATATCACACGAACCGAGAGATCGAAGATGGTTTCTCTTGAAATATCTGGTGTTGAAGATGGATGCCATAGATAAGTACTATATCAACCAGGTACTATATCAACCAACACCCCGGTTACACTATAAAATGAGTGCATTCCAACGATTCTTATAGGAATCGATCAGTATAAGCTGACACTACCTCTTGAGGTTCGTGAAGGTGGCTGGGCACACCCGATTGCTACAAACACAAGATTGGGCTGGACAATTTGCGGAGCAAATCGAAGTATTCCGGAAGAACAACTAACTGTTTATAAAATAGATGATAACGTTGATGATCAAGTCCTGCATTCCACCGTGAAAGAATTTATAACATTAGACAACTTACTAGTTAAGAAAAGTATACTAGTTATACTACTTATACTAGTCATGACAAGAATACCAGTTATGAAAAAATTGCTATAAATTACTAGGTCATTCAATAAGTACGTAGGATGACACATAGATGGCGTTACTAGAATTTTTTCCATATGATTTTTATTTAGTACTAACCTTCAAACGATACGTGTATAAATTTGACAGCAATCTGACTATTTATTCGTGAGTTATAGCATTTTGTGTGAAGCAACTTTTGTTTTTGAAAAAAAATGGAAAAAAGTGAATTTCGAATTTTAATAAAGCATTGCTTTTTGATGAAAAAAAATACAGTGGAAACCAAACAAGGGCTTGATAAACATTATCCAAACTCTGCTCCATCGAGACATCGGATGGCTGAATTTAAATGTGGTCGTACCAGCACAAAAGATACAGAGCGCAGTGGACGCCCAAATGAGGCTGTTATTCCAGAAAACATAAAAAAAATCCACAAATTGGTTATGAATGATCGCAAATTGAAGGTGCACGAAATAGCTGACATTGTAAAGGTAGCAGATGGTAGTGTTTTTACCATTTTACATGAACATTTGGGTATGCGAAAGCTCTGTGCAAATTGGGTGCCGCGTGAGCTCACAGTCGACCAAAAACAACAACGAATCGATGCTTCGAAAGGAGTCTTTGGCACTGTTAAACCGCAATAAAAGGGAATTCTATCGTAGATATGTGACAATGGATGAGACATGGCTTCACAATTACACACCAGAATCCAAAAGACAGTCAGCTGAGTGGACAGCAGTTGACGAACCGAATCCAAAGCGAGCAAAGACGCAACAGTCGGCCGGTAAGGTGATGGCGTCTGTATTTTGAGATACGAACGGAATAATATTCATCGACTATCTCCAAAAAGGAACCACCATCAACAGCGAGCATTACTGTGAACTTTTGGATCGATTGAAGGCTGAAATCGCAAAGAAACAGTGTTGTTTCACCAAGATAATGCACCTTGTCACAGATCGATGAAAACGATGGCAAAATTGAATGAATTGGGCTTTGAATTGCTTACCCACCCACCATATTCTCCAGATTTAGCCCCCAGCGACTTTTTCCTGTTTTCAGATCTCAAGAGAATGCTTGCTGGAAAGAAATTTAAGTCCAATGATGAAGTAATCGCTGAAACTGAGGCCTATTTTGACGTCTCTTTCTCGTCATATAAAATCGTACTATAAAAGTGGTATAGAAAAGTTGGAAAATCGCTATACTCGTTGTATCGCCCTCGAAGGCAACTATGTTGAATAAAAAAATCGAGTTTTGTCAAAATGTTGTTTTTTTCTTACTTATCCTACGGACTTATTGAACGACCTGTTATTTCTCAATTCCTATTTCACGATGTACCGGAAAAGCCTAAAATTTTTCTACGAAGATTTTTTTTTCTATTTACTAACAATTCGATTTTGTTTTATATTTTTTTTATATAACGCATTTTTTATATAACTTGTTTATATCACACTTTCACGCGTAAGTATTTTTACAGTGATTCATTTGTTTTTCTATATAAATCTTACCGAAAACCAAAATGAGCGACGATGAAACAATGAACACAGCTCAAGGGATAAAATCCGATAGCCCTTTGGAGCTAGGCGCTTCAACCAATTTAAAGCTACCGCCTCTGTGGATACGAAATCCACATACCTGGTTCAGAGTTGCAGAACAACTTTTTCATTTGAGTATCAGAATATCAAACAAGATAAACAAAAATATCTACATTTGCTCCATTCTCTCTCGCCTGAAATGTGTGACATGGTTTCGGACATCATTGACAGGTTACCCGAAACCAACAAATACGAAGCACTTAAGCGAACGTTGTTGGAACTTAGCGCCTTCGGACGAGCGTCGCCTTGAATCTCTCTTGACCGGTCAAGAGCTTGGCGATCAACTACCTTCCGAAGCGTTTCGTAAAATCAAACAGCTAGCAGGAGATAACTTTAGTGATAAAATCATACAATCTCTATGCATACGGAAATTGCCAGAGATAATACGCACACCATTGTCTGCTTTGCTTGAAACCACATCAATTGAAACGATGTCCTGAATGGCGGATAACATGTTCGAGGCAACGGCCCTTAACAGTAGCAGCAAACAAATTAATGAAGTCCGTCTATCTCGTCCAACAACACGCACCACTCATAGTAGCCAATGGCGAGGATCATCATCATCAAACTCGACAGTGGAAGACCGTTTAAACCGAATAGAACAACAACTGGAGCAATTAACTCGGCTTCGCCTATCGAACTCCAGGAATCGGCCAACGAGCACGAGTTTTCGCGGTAGATCGCCATCTACATACCGAAATCGTACAAGAGCAAGAAGTAGCTCTAGGAATAGAAATGGTTCATGTTATTAACATCGAACGTTTGGAGCAACGGCACGCAAATGTAGATCTCCGTGCTCATATGGTCAGACTACATCCAAAACCACCATGGATGTAGAACCAAACCTTCAAAAAAACGATTAAAGCTCGAGGTTGAGACGGCTGTATCAGAGAACAGTAACTCCAGTCGTCTATTTATATTCGATAAAATAAACAAACAAACCTTTCTAATAGACACAGGAGCAGACCTATCGGTGCTTCCAGTCAAACTTTGTAGATCAACAACATTTAATTCTAAATCAACTGATCTAGCCTTATCAGCTGCCAACGGCACGATAATCAATACCTACGGAACAAAGTTCCTACAGGTAGATATCGGCCTAAAACGAACATCCACACACGCTTTCATGTTAGCACAAGTGAATCGTCCGATCATTGGCGCTGATTTTCTCAGTAAATTTGGCGATTTTAGTAATTTTAGTCGATCTCAAACGAAAACGGCTGATTGATTCAGCTACCCAGCTGTCTATCCATGTCTCAATGGTTAGTTGATACGCCAACACCCATCCATTATACGATCGCCAACGATTACGGTCTGCTACTAAAGAAGTTTTCTTCCTTAACAGCAGAACCGAACTATAATTTACCGGTCAAACATAACGTGGTACATCATATTGTCACCACTGGGCACTTGCCTGTGTCAAGACCACGCAGAGTAGATCCAATTCGTCAAAAAGCTGCGTTCACGGCATTTCAACACATGGTTGAACTTGGAATTTGTCGCATTTCTTCTTCATCAGTATCTTGTCCGCTTCACATGGTTCGAAAGAAAGATCTCGACTGGAGACCGTGTGGAGATTATCGCAGGTTAAATGCGGTCACGGTTCCTGATCGTTATCCGATACCGCACATACAAAATTTTTCGATGAATTTGTATGGTTGCACTATCTTTTCAAAAATAAACCTTGTTAGAGTTTATCATCTTATTCCTGTTGCGAATGAAGATATCCACAAAACGGCTATCACAACTCTATTTGGTTTCTTCGAATTTACTCGAATGCCATTTGGCTTACGTAATTCCGCACAAACGTTTCAGCGTTTCATTAATGAAATCGTTCGAGATTTAGACTTCGTATTCGTCTACATCGACGTTATTTTAGTGGCATCGAAAAATGAGGAACAACACAAACTCCATTTGGAACAACTCTTCCAGAAACTTAGCGAGTTTGGCGTTCACATAAAGAGTTCAAAATGCGTTTTTGGCGCAAACACTCTCGAATTCCTTAGCCACACGATAACACCTAATGGTATTCTGCCTTCTCAAGAACGAATTAATGCCATTACGGAATGTCCAGCACCAACATCAATCAAACGTATTCAGCAATTCGTTGGTATGATAAATTATTATCATCGATTCATACCGAAACTAGCTGAAACACTTGCTCCAATTCGTACACATTTGGCTACTTTACTGAAAAAGCCCAAGACTCCGAAAAATTTTCCTTGGCCAAACGAATGTCAACTAGCATTCACTACAGATGCATCGAACATTGCTGTCGGAGTAGTGCTACAGCAACGTAATAATGATTGTTGGGAATCACTGGAATTTTTCTCAAAGAAACTTTCAGACGCTGAAACTAAATATTCCGCATGCGATAGAGAGCTACTTGCAATATATCTAGCAATAAAACACTTCAGGTATTTTGTCTAGGGTCGTGAATTCACAATTTACACCGACCACAAGCCTCTCACTCGTGCAATACAATCTAAAACGGAACGAAATCCAAGGCAATCTCCCCATTTAGATTTTATCAGTCAATTTACTGCCGATATCTAACATGTGCAAGGTAAAGATAACACAGTCGCGGAAGCATTATCTCGTGCATCCGACAACGAAACTGCATCAGTTGAGACTCACTTCCAATACGATGCTATCATCGCTGGACAAAAAGCAGACTTAGAACAGAATTTACTTTTTGGTTCCGTATGTCACGCTAGTTCATCAATGAAACTAAAGCTTTTTAAGCTTCCAGGATTCGAAATAGTCTGCGAAACATCTACGGATAACAATCGCCCATACATCGCAGAACCATTACGCAAAACGATCTTTAACATTTTAGACAACTTGTCACATCCTGGTGTCAACGGTACACGTAAATTGATAACAGCTCGATATTTTTGGCCCAGTATAAATAAAGATATTAATCACTGGACAAAATCTTGTTTATCGTGCCAACGCTCTAAGGTTCAACGACATACAAAAAGTCCAACAGGACAATTCGAAATTCCACAATCTCGTTTCGAACACATCCACATAGATATCGTAGGACCGCTTCCTCCTTCTAATGGATGTTCTTATATTTTAACTTGCGTTGATCGATTCACTCGATGGCTAGAAGCTTTTACTATGTCTGACATGTCTGCTGCTACCATAGCCACGACATTTGTCAATAACTACGAAGTATCACGATTCGGTGTTCCACTGCATATCACAACGGATCAAGGAGCACAATTCGAATCAAAACTATTCCCCGAATTAACGAAACATTTTGGCTCACATCGGATACGTACAACGGCCTACCATCCACAAGAATTGTAGAACGTTTTCATCGACAACTTAAAGCTGCACTTATGGCCAGAGGCAACACTACTCAGTGGAGCTCCGAAATACCAATAATTCTTCTAGGTATTCGAGCTACAGTGAAAGAAGATCTGAAGTGCTCACCCGCAGAACTTGTCTACGGACAAACACTGAAACTGCCCTGTGAGTTCTTCGTCCTCTTCGTCCCTAAGTCCTCTTTCACAGCTGCCTACTCATGATACAGTCATTGATCCATTTCGAAATACAATGCACAATCTAATTCCAACAGCTACCCGACAAACCAAACAAATCGATATATTTGTTCTAAAGTAGCTAGAAAACAGCGACTACGTTTTCGTTAGGGTTGATAGAATTCGCACCGGTTTACAAATCCCATATGAAGGTCCATACAGAATCATACGTCTACGAAAATATTTCGTAATCGACGTATTTATCGATATGTCAATAATATCGATATATCGATAATATCGATATATCGATAATATCAATATATCGATAATATAGATATATCGATAATATCGATATATCGATAATATCGATACATCGATAATATCGATATATCGATAAATCGATATTGTATATATATCATATATTATCATGCCAATATCGTTATTCGATAGATCGATAACTACCGATATATATATCGATGTAATAAATAATTACGGTACGATTAAATAAATATTTATAAATTTTGTACATTTGTTACAAAAACTAGTGCGAATGCGTTTTCCAAACGCTAAGGATTACAGCTCTTGTTTGGAAAACGCATTCGCACTAGTAATAAAATCTACTATTGTATTTTCTTTTCTTTTTACGTATTTTTGTTAATTTTTAATGAAAGTATTTTCGATATTGACATAAATAACTGCTTAAAAAAAAGTTTTAATTTGAATAACTATTTTAATCGAAGCAAACCGTACTTACTATGTAATAATAATATTGAAATAATGGAGGGCCTTATGTAACGCAAAATGGTTTAAATAAAGTGTATATAGCAAAAATATCGATATAAAAAAATATTTATAAAACCGATATATCCATATATCAATATATCAATACATCGATATAACGAAATTATTGATAATATCGATAATATCGATATATCGATAATATCGATATATCGATAATATCGATATATTGATAATATCGATATATCTATATCGATATATCTATATCGATATTAATAATTAATATCGATATTATCGATATATCGATATTATCGATATTGCGATAATTATCATTCCGATATCGACATTCGATATATCGATAATAATCGATATTTATCGATATTTTTTCCCGGCCCTACTCCTGGCAAGCCTCTGGTTGGCAAGGATGTAGCCAGAGCCCAGAAGATTATCGAGAAAACAAGCAAGTATGAAAACAATCGATACCAAATCGGGTTACTGAGGCGCGACGATAACGAAAAAATGCCACCAAGTTGGGAAATGGCACTGGGTCGATTGAACAACTTTGAAAATAGTTTAAGGAATCCTGAATTAAAAGAACTAGTAAATAAGAAAATAAGAGAATGTTTACTGAAAGGGTACGCAGAAAAGATAAATATCCAGGAAAAGCCTCCTACAGGCAGAGTGTGGTATCTACCGATATTCGCGGTTCAAAGCACCAACAAGCCATCAAAGCTGTGCATTGTCTGGGACGCTGCGGCTAAGTCACGTGGCGTTTCTCTGAATGATTTCCTGCTGAAAGGACCCGATGAGCTGTCGCCAATGCAAGGAATTTTATTCAGATTCAAACAGAGAAGAATAGCAATAACAGGCGATATAAAGAAAATGTATCATGTGTGATCGATGAAAAAGATCGCCAGGTGCAACGGTTTCTCTGGAGAGATTGTAATAAAGGCAAAAAGCCAGAAGAATACCTCCTGCGTGTTCTTACTTTTGGAGCCACATGGTCCCCGAGTCTTGCACAATACGTCAAAAACACACATGCTTAGAAATATTACGATCAGTACCCACTAGCAGTTAAAGCTATCCAGCGTAACCACTATGTAGACGATTGGCTTGACAGCTTTGATACACCAGGATATGCAATTAGAACCGCGAAGGAAGTTCGAATGGTACATTCAACAGCAGGTTTTGAGATTCGTAAATGGTTGTGCAACGATAAGAACGTACTCCAAGCGTTGTATAAAAGAAGTGACTGCAAATCGAGTTCAACACCGAATAGCAAGAGTAGTTTGGAAGGGTCGGTGGACAAAGTTTTAGGAATGATGTGGTGCACCGAAGAAAACGTATTGATATTCCGTGTGAATCTCTCCCGAGTCAATATGGATTTTCTCAACGGTACAAAGAAACCTACCAAACGCCAAACTTTAAGCATTGTGATGAGTACTTTTGATACACTCGGGCTGGTCGCTTCATTCATAATTCATGGAAAAATTATTCTACAAGAAATCTGGAGACAAGGTATCGAATGGGATGAAGCCATCAGTGAGGAGACATATGTGAAGTGGCGGAGGTGGATCCAAAGATTAATGACCATTGAGCGTCTAAAAATAGGAAGATCATATTTTCAAAGACTATCAATTAGAGATAAGACCGTCTTCGAATTGCATATTTTTGTCGATGCCAGTGAAGAAGTATACTGAGCAGTGGCTTATGTCCGTGGATATAATTGTGATCAGCCCGAGAACGTTGAATGCTCGTTGGTATCTTCAAAGACGAAGGTAGCGCCACAAAAACCTGTGTCAATCCCTCGACTCGGACTACTTGCAGCCGTACTTGTTGTACGACTAATGAACACTATAATTCTCACACGATAAAATTTGAGAGTCGAGTCTTATGGTCAGATTCCAGCATAGTGTTGAACTGACTTAGATGTGATGCTCGTCGTTATAAAACATTTGTTGCATTGCGAATAAGTGAGTGACTTGAGAGTACTGAAGTACGCTAGTGACCTTATGTGCCTTCTAAACTTAATGTCGTCGACGAATCTACCAAGTGGTACAATAAGTCAGATGGGATAACAACAAACAGATGGTTTGATGGACCGGAATTCCTATGGCAAAACAGATCGATGTGGCCCACTGACTTCAAATCGTCACACAACGAAACCACTGAATTGAGAGCTCATCTACTCATCCACACGAAGACGCAAACAAAATTTACGCCCTGCATCGTAACAGTCGATCTGGCTCATACCAACTCGTGGAACATGTTAGTGATATCACAAGCATACATGGAGAGAGCAATCAAAAATTTCAAACTAAAAAAGTCTTCAAAAATCCGAGGCCCTTTGACGTTTACGGAGATTAGTCATGCTGAAACATCATTATTCAAACAAGCCCAATGGGATGCATTTAGGGATGAAGTTGCAGGACTAACACTGAATCCAGGGTCTTCCGTAGAGCCAAACAGTCCGCTATATACTTATTCTCCATATGTCGATGCACAATGTTTAATTCGCATGAGGAGTCGAGTCGACAAAGCGAAGAGTATGAGGTTCGAAGCCAAAAGACCCCTTATATTACCAAAGGATCACGAAGTAACCACCAAACTGGTGCGGCACTACCATCGCCTTCTACCTGCATCAAAATCATGAAACTGTTGTAAATGAAATTCGGCAACGATTTGTTATACCTAGGCTACGTGTCTTATACAGAACCGTCCGTAGCAGCTGTCAGCAGTGTAAGGTTAAGTTCTCAAAACCCAGACAACCGGAAATGGCCGATCTACAATCCGATCGTGTAGCTGTGAACGTAAGACCATTTACTAATGTCGGTATTGACTACTTTGGTCCAGTAGAAGTAACTGTTGGAAGGCATATCGAGAAGAGATGGGGTGTCATATATACATGTATGTCCATTCGCGCCATCCATTTGGAAGTGGTCAGCAGTCTCTCTACAGACCCCTGCATCAAAAGTCTAATCAGGTTCATTGCACGTAGAGGCACACCAAGAAGAATATACAGCGACAACGGTACAACATTTCGAGGTACCAACAATGCTTTGCATATGGAACAAAATATAGTAAACACTGATATGCTGGCAGAAAGATTCACTCAAATCGAATGGAAATTCATACCACCCAGCTCTCCGTACTTTGGTGGCGTATGGGATTAATCCGGATTGTAAAATCAAATCAGTGCGCAACTCTACCGGAGAGGAAACCAAACAACGAAATGTTGATGACCTGTTTGGCTGAAGTCGAGATGATCGTGAACTCCCGACCGCTTACACATATTCCCATAGATTCAGAAGATGCAGAAGCCTTAACACCAAATCATTTTCTTATGGGTGATTCTGGCGGAGCGAAGCCTTTATATTCTATCGAAGAATCAACCTTGTCAACAACCAAGAGTTGGAAAATATCTCAGATGTTCGCAGATAGATTCTGGAGACGTTTCCTACGTGAGTATCTACCCGATCTGGCAAGGAGAACTAAGTGGTATACACCAGTAGAACCACTAAAGCAAGGAGATCTGGTATTTATCATCGATGAACGGAATAAGCGTGGCAGCTGGCCAAGAGGAAAAGTAATACATGTTGTACCTGGGAAAGACAGCCAAGTACGGAGTGCTGTGATAAGCAAAATTGGCAACAACAACAGTTGATCGAAAATAAAAGTATTTTCAGCAGAAGACGGGAATCAAAAAGATGTTTGTGATATTAAAAGAATTTTGTGATATTGTGTTTAAGGGAAGAGCGTTCAGTCAAAAGCATCTCCGTCTGGAAAAATATTCAGTACAGCCTTTATGGACATGGAGTTACTAAAAACTGTGACTATGGTCTTTTTTAGGAACTGTGCTAGCCGAGGTGCTTCGTCCATGCAAACAAAGTATGTTATGCCCTCTAGACTCGGAACAACGAGTTAGCAGGGACTGTTTTATCCTCTTCAAGACAAAAACGATTTTCTACAACACATGATCTATTGACGTGATGATGAACTATCCCACCACCGCACATTCTGATCGGTTCCGACTTATTAGAAATCTCGTTTGAGGGTTCATCTCTGAAGTGAACATCTTGGAGACCTTGCAGTCTTTTGTGTTCCTCCATTGGGAATTGATGCATCGAGAAGACTCTGTTCGACACATCATTATTGACATTTATTCTATTTGTAATACTAAGGTACACCTGGTGCCGCAATAATTTTTGCCTAGAAAAACTACACCCAGGAACGTAGATGCTTCACCATTTTTTTACATAAGGAAAATTTAGAACAACTTTATAGAAGAAAAAATCGACTACCACGTAGTGGTTACAACATACCTAACATTGGTCAATAATCCTAATAAATTAAATGAGCAGTTAGGGCTGGTATGCGCCCCTTTCATTTGATGATCACCACATATTTTATACTTCGTGAGGCACCTGTCTTTGACGAGTCCGACAACTTTTGTATCTGCCATTTTCCTCGATTCGACCGCTTTTACGGTCGACAACCTCCAAAACATAGCGATTATCCGTAGTCTTGTAAATTTACCACCACAATTGGGTTCTTTATTAATGGATGAGGTGAAAATTTGTTTAAGATTTGTTCGACGAAAATTTGTCTGCTATTGTCGAGTCCGACAACCCAAACATGCCAAAATGTCAATTGTCGGACTCGAAAATAGCAGAAACATTTTTGTCGGACAAGGTTACAGTATTCTAAAACAAATTTCCTCCCTCCGTTAATAGAAAAACAATTTTGTGGTAGTAAATTTATAAGACCCCGAGCGGTCGAATCGTGGAAAATGGCAGATACAAAAGTTGTCGAGCTCGTCAGGCCTCTCACGCAGTATAAAATATGTGGTAATCATCAAAT
Source organism: Diogma glabrata (assembly GCA_963693315.1). Taxonomy (NCBI): domain Eukaryota; kingdom Metazoa; phylum Arthropoda; class Insecta; order Diptera; family Cylindrotomidae; genus Diogma; species Diogma glabrata. The sequence continues at coordinate 450,946,399 of OY856186.1, read as the reverse complement.
GAAAGGGAAGAGGGCCTGCAGACAACTAATCCTACTAAAAAATAATGAAAATAATTTCACTAACCTTCGGGCGGTACATCAACCAATGGTACCGGTCTATGTTTCTTTGTTGGACTAAGATTCGGTATCATTTTTCTTAAATCTTCTGACCTTTGATTAAAGTATGTTGTCATAGAAACCGATGGATCACGGCAACTACTAAATTCAGAATAACTATTTTTATTCATAGTATTGTCAGTTGGTATAACTGCACGTTCGTTTCTCCATTCAATTTCATCAGCTGCCAATTTCGATTGCATTGCTTCACCAGGTTGAAATTGAAATGATTGTACCGACATTGAATCTAATTGTGTACTACTAGCCAAATCATTATTTATAATATTTGACATATCCCAAAAACTTTTACTAATCTGTGATGATGTTCGACTAATATCCGCTGTATTTGGCAAACTGTCTGGTACCGATAACAAATTTCTTATTTCAGCAACACAACTTGTTGCTAAAATTTCTGCAATTCTTGGTGATAATGTATTAGATTTAGTGACATTGTATGTTCCATGCTCACTGCGCATTGTTGAACGACCGGTAATTTCGCATGGTTCAAAAAGATCAGAAGTTAATTTAACATCTATTGTTTTCTCGGATTCCATATCTGTTATATTAAAAGAACTTTTTTGATTTAGAAATTTCGCTGGTTCCGTTTGTGGTGTCTGCTCATTGCTATAGAAACATGTAAGATTTTGTTTTGAACTTATTTTCTTAGGGGTTGCATAATTTAAAGATGAATTTTGCGATGGTTTAAGTATATTTAAAGCAAGTTGACGTTCATTCTAAAATAACAAATATAGATATTTATATATAAATCTTCCTAAAAATCCTAACAATCAAATATTACCATTAATTTTTCATTTATTGTAATTAAATTTTTATGTTTATTATTCTCTTGATTACTTCCAATGCTAAGTTTTCTAAAACAAATACATTTATAAATCATTAACTTGTCTAGACATTGTTAATTGACGATCTTACCCATATTGATTGATGTTTTCTTTATTTAAATTTGATTCCATTTCTCAGGAAATAAACGGAATTACTTTATTTCAAAAAAACAATTAAGCAAAATATAATTAATATAAAAACATTCAAAATTATTGTTATTTATCCAACAAAATAAATAAAAATGCGGCTTCTCTCTAAATTTGTCAACCGATGTTTGTGTCAAATTTTCGAGTCAATTTTTGTCTGGAATAAAACAGTTAGATTGATCTAGTACAATTTTGTTTAAATGTTTATATATTTTATTCCATGAATAATTAACAAATAGATTTTTAATATAAAAAGTTTTCGATAAATATTGAGTTTATACTATCATTAATCTTTTGAATGGGTTGAAAACTGAAATAGTTGAATAGATATTAATTCCTATTAATTAATGACTGCGTTTAATACTTTTTACATTATACATCACCATTGCCAAATGAATGATTCAAAATAGTGTTAAGGCTCGTCTCCACTAACGCGTCGAACTTTGGCTACACCAAAGAATTAAGAGACTAAGGAAATGAAACTACTGTATATATACACAAAAATATTTGAAGCCGTTTTTCTCTTTTCTCCTCTCTTTTTTATCTTCAATAAGTTGGTCTAAGTTGTCAAAAACAAAATTTGTAAACATTACTTAGCTTGGTTATAATTTGGTTTTAGTTAAAATTGTTTTCAATATTTATCGTGGTGATATTTTGACGAATTTATAATAAATATAAGAAATACTAGTGATTTTATTATAATTTAAAAATAATTTTACAGAAAAATTAAATATGTTAAGTGAAAATTTTGAATGAAACATTAAATATGAAGATTGTGATAATGACGTGTAAAAATTACCAAAAACACATACAGGATGGGATTTCTTATCATAATTAATAATATTAATATCATAATTTACTTTTCGATTAATAAGTGTTAAGTTTTTTAAACATTTTCGAGAAAAAAATGTAATCTAAAATCAATGTAAACAATAATAGAATGCTTCGGGTCTACGTTTTCAAAATTTTTTTTATGTTGTTTTTCTATTTGTTGTTTTTCTTTTCTATGTAGTGGCGTCTTTTTTTTTATATTAATTTTGGGGGCAAAAATACGCTTAAATTTGGAATTCAATGCAATTATAGAAATATTTACGGCGCCTCTACTAAAACGCAAGTGTGTTAGTAACAATTTATTGGTGTGCAAAAATTGCTTTAACTTTTAAAATCAATTTCACTTCCTCTATTCTCTTAATTCTTTGGGCTACACACCTCGTTTTCGTTTCCCAACTAATTTCATTTCTACAGGCGAATTATTCTACACCATCCAAGTATCACTACTTCCAGTTTTTTTCAATTTTTTAGACCTTAATCCGTAACTAAGATCCGTAATCCGTAACTAAGTTGTATTAAACTTGTCGCCAAAATCTGGAACTCATATGTACAATGAAGTTGACACACATTGAGTTCCAACTTAAGTTACTAAAGCCGTGCATTCACATACAACAGAAACAGAAACCGAAACTGAAACTGAAAATTTTCAGTTTCTGTTTCTAATTTGGATGACGGTGGTGAATAATAAAACAGAAACGGAAACCGAATTTTGTTTGAGTTTGTGAATTTGTTATCCATTATGAATAATAAAATTGAAGAATAACAAAAACAAATAATTTATATTTATTAAAATTATTTATTAAATTCAAAATTCAAAACTTTTGTTATCACAATTTTTTTTTTTTTTTTTTTTTGTTTGAAAAAATAGTTTTTATTGACACAATAAAAAGTACAAAAGAATATTTTTATATAACAGAAAACTTTTTTTTTTACCTAAGAGGTCTTAAAAGTAGACCTATTCTAGGAAATTACCAACTTAAAACAAGCACTAATTGGAATAACGGGATTAAAGTGGGATAAAAAATTAAAGGAGGGTTTATAGAGAGATAAACAGTACTGAAAAAATTATTCAAAACCTAAATTTCCTCTAACATGTATTATGCGTCAGAGTCAAACTCTTGTTTAGCTACTCACAAATTGTAAAGTATCAAAATTAATCAAAAATTAAAAATGCAGTTTTCTGGACAGAGTATTAGGACGACGACTTTCTGGACGCGGCACGAAGAAAAAAAAAATATCCATAGACTTAGCGAGATGTAATGAAGGTGTTTAGAAGGTGAGCTCGAGTGAATTTTTTGAAGTGTGATATCGTGGTAACGCACTTTATGTGGTCGGGTAATGAGTTGTAGATTGTAAGACCTTTGCTGAATATGCTGCTTTGCGTAAGGTTAGTCCTAGCGTATATTGGCCTAAACAACTGCGCAGAACGAGTGCTGTGATCATGAAAGTGTTCATTTGTGCTAAAGCAGAATGCTGATTTAGTTGAATTGTTGATTATTTTGTAGATGATAAGCAGTGTTTCGTAGTTGAACATTACTGTAATTGGTAAGATGTTGTCCTTATATAGATCGACCGTGTGCGTTCTAAATTTCAAATTGTATAGATTTTTGATGGCTCGGTTCTGGATGACTTGAAGCTCAAGAATTTTGTAGGAAGGTGCTGCACCCCAGATTGGATTTAGATATGTAAGAATAGAATGGAAATACGCAAAGTAAAGCGATTTTAATACGTGACTGGGAAGGGCAAAATTAACTTTTTTCAGAACACCGGCCAGACCGGAGAGTCTTTTCGCCAACATGTCAATGTGCGGTACCCAGTTTAAGTTGTGGTTAAGAATAAGACCGAGGTACCTCACTTCCTTAACACAACTGATTGACATTCCACCAACAACGATATGGTTAATCATGTGTTCCATTGACGAGTTCCTCTGATAGAACACAATGAATTCTGTCTTTTTTGTATTAATGGTTAATTGGTTGGCAATCATCCAGTTCTGCAGTACCTTGTAGTCATTTTGCATGGCTTGCTGCAGGTCACAATATGAAAGTTCACCGTAGACTAACGCTGCATCGTCTGCAAACAGTTGTAGCATTCCTTGTAAGTTTGTACAGAAAATATCATTAATGAAGACGAGAAAAAGTAGGGGACCTAAAATGGACCCTTGAGGAACACCCGCAGTTATCAATTTTTGTTGGCTCTTATCTCCATTAATTTGAACAAATTGTTTTCTATTGGTGAAATAGCTGGTAAACATTTTATATGCATTACCCTTAAGCCCGAGTCTTCTAAGTTTTGTCAACAGTATTTGATGGTTTACGCAGTCAAAGGCTTTTTTTATGTCAATCAGGAGAACCGAAGTTTTAAGTTTTTTTTCTATGTTGTGATAGATTTGAACGATAAGATTTAAACATGCTGATAAAGTCGATGAACCCTTCTGAAAACCAAACTGGTGATTCGATATAAATTGGATACTAACCAGATGTCGCTCAAGGCGCGTTTTAATCACTTCCTCCAAGATTTTAGAAAATACAGGAAGTACAGAGATTGGTCTGTAGTTCTCTGGATCTGATTTTTCACCATTCATTTTGTAAATGGGTGTTACTTGGGCGATTTTGAGTTTATCTGGAAAATACCCATTCTTTAGAGATGAGTTGATGAGATTAGTTAGAAGTGGAGCAAGCTCGGTTTTGATTGATTTAACTAGCTTAGCTGAGATGTTGTCGTAGCCAGCTGATGCTGAGTTTTCAAGTTTAGAGATAATGATAATAACTTCATCGGCTGTGCACGGAGTAAGCTCGAGTAAATCAGGGCTGCTTGACGAGCCCTTTTGGGACTCAATAATAGCAGTCTGCTGATTAGACGAGCGATTTTCGTTGAGTCTATTACCAATATCGACAAAGAAATCGTTGAGAGCATCGGCCTTATCCTTGTCACTTTGATGGCAGTTGCCATTGTAGCAGATTGATGAGATGTTAGTGTCATTATTTGGTTGTCTATTATTTATTAATGTGTTGACCAACTTCCATGTTTTTCTGGGTTTACCCATTTGTTCCAAGAATTTGGCTCCGTAGAAATTTTTTTTTGCGATTTTACACTCAGTTTTTATCTTGCTTTTAAGTGTGTTATATTCATGCAAAATGAATGCATTGGCTTGTTGCGATTTGACTAACCTATACAGATCTTGTTTTTCTTTGCAAAGTTTAAGTAATTCGGGTGTTCCCCACTCCTTTTTGTATGATCTTGGTCTCGGTACTACAAACTTTGAGTGTTTATGTATAGAGCTGTTGAACGTTTGTAGAAAATCATCCCAGTCTCGTTTAGTATTTGTGGCTTTACTTAAATACTCCAGGATATCGTGTTTGACTAAGTCATATCGTATTTTGACTTTGGGAGTATTACCATTCGTAATCGGACTGCACTTCTTATCGATGTTCAGGAACATGATTTTATGGTCACTAAAGTCGATGTCATCGATTCCTAGATAGTAATTGTTATTCAGCATATCAGTTACGAAGAGGTCGATTGTTGACGATGCACGCTCTGTGACTCTCGTTGCCATATTGGGTGTTAGCTGATTGATGAAGACAAAACCATCCGACATCGTAGAGTATTTGAAGCTTCTCACCTTTGCGTCGCTTACATTGGCGATATTGATATTGAAGTCCCCAATAAGCAGCAGATTTTTATGTTCGTTTAGTTTTCCTAGGTAAAAGTCCTGGAACACTTCGAAGTTTGTGTCGCTCGGTCTATATACCGCACCTATATACATATTGAAGGATTTAAGACGAACCACAATAAAGTTGCACTTACCATCTATCGTATCATTGCTAGAAAGCTCAGATATCAAATTGGAGCGCACAAAAATGGAAACACCTCCACCGATCTTTGATCTTGTTGAGTGATAGCTAGTAAAGTCGAACAAATTACAGTAGGTTGATGTTTCGCTCTTCAGCCATGTTTCCGTGACTACTATGATGTGAACCTTTGATTTAATGGCGCTTAGCAGGAGTTCGACATCTGTAAGCTTGTTATTGATACTTCTACCATTCAGGTAGAGAACGTTCAAGCCCTTGAAAGATAACGTAACATCCAGAAAATTGTCGTCATGAGTCACATTCAAATATTGATCCAAATTAAAATCGATGTCCATATTGAAAAAAGTTAGTTTTTTAAGTTGTGAGAAGTGTGTGTAGCTAAAATAAGAAATGAAAGCAATGTTAGAAGAAAAAATAAGTTAGAAAGCTTATTTTTCTTTTTTATTTCGGTAATTCCAAGTGGCAATGAAAGGACGATTGTAAATAGAAGATTCCTCGTACTAAGGGTAGAAAAGCAAGAGCCCTTGTGAAAGGAAAAGTGAATATTAATAGAGAAAAAATAAATTTTTTTTTTTTCAAACAGGAAACAAGAAAGGATGGGGATCCCGCATTCAGCAACAGATAGCATATTGTTTTAAAGTGGCTTAAAAATTTAAACAAAAAATGAGTAAAATTAAGCTAACATCAAAAAGAACAACTAGAACTCTATATAAAATATAAACTTAAATTGAATTTAAAGCTGAAAAGAGAAATTTCATTATTGTGTTGCATCTGTTTGTTTACTTTACAAAATGCGATTCAAGTCGGTTTGACTTTTGATCCATTCAATCTTACTGCCTTCCATTTTACGTACCAGCACCTTATGATTTTGGGTCCAAGCATATTTGATCTTCCCATCCTTACATAGTTTTCGGGCGCTTTTTAGAATGTTGAAATAGAAAGATGTTAATTTTTCACCTATAAAAATCTTAGATGTAGATGTTGTTCCTTCGAGTTGAAATTCTTCGGCGAATATGCATTTCTTATAAGATTTTTTCCTTTCGATGAACTTGTCCTTTGTGGCTGAATCGCTCATGGTCACGTCGACAGGTATTCCATATTTGTAGACTTCATTTACTTTTGGTTCAAATACTCGCTTTACAATGGATATATCACTCTCAGTAATATTATGGTCGATTTTCTTCATTATTTGAACTACTTTCGGCCTTAGATCTTTTTCATTTAGTGAGTGTGGCAGCCCAGTTATTATTAAATTATTTTTTACCTGAGTTAATCCGGCTTTAAAAAGTTTGTACTTCAACAGTTTGTAATTCAAAATAATAATAAATATTATGTGACAGTTTCTGGTCATGTGACAGTTTCGGTACTGAAACAATTCAATTTTAATTGTTTCCGTTTCAGACAAAACAGACGAATTTTCCGTTTCTGTTTCTGTTTCTGAATTTGGTTTCTGTTTCCGTTGCTGTCAAATTGGTATGAAATTCGGTTTCTGTTTCTGTTTCCGTTGTATGTGAATGCACGGCTTAAAGCAATATATTATATAAAGTATTATATTGCCCGCTGTACTCTGACTTATTCTTATTAAATCACCGATTACCAATTGACACGACCCCGTTGCACCTCAAACATACCAATATTTGAGGTGTCGTGGTCAAAGGATACCCACGAAAGTCTAGTGGTTCAATGTCATTTTTTTATAATGCTTTCTAAATAATGAACTCTCTTCTTTAGAAAACCTGAATCGCATCCTAAACTCTTCCGCATTATAATATATTCCATATCAATCCTTTCTTGAAATATTTTTGGTTGTTCGTTGACTTGGATTATTCGTTCATTCATATTCATATATTATTCGTTATTCATATATTATTCGTATCATATTCATATATTATTCGTTGACTTGGAATGATTATTTCATAATCTGAATCATTACACTCAGAAGAAGTAGAAGAATTAGCAAGATTTTGAAAAGCTTTTCTTAGAAATTTTACTATGTATACTTCAATATATTTAAAAACTGTTTGACGCAACGTAATGACGTTTTGTATTTACGAATTTTCTAAACTAAAGTAGCCGCGGTTTTAGCCATCGATATTGAGGTATAAATCTGAGGATACATTTTTAATCCTAGATTGAATCTACGTTTAAAAATACGAAAGATAAGATAAATCCGCCGAATTATATCTATCGACGTTCAAAAATGCGGCCCTACTGTTAAGTTTGAAACTATAAATTATTTTCTGGTTTAAATTTTTCTAGTTAGAAGGCATCAAATAATCAGGCTTTGAGCCGTTTTCCAACTGGGTAGCTTTCTTACAAAATGTTATATAACGCACCCACATACAAAATTTGTAGGTTTTTCTTTGTTCCGCTAGTCGATAACGACATCAATAACACATGTTATCGATGTTGGATTTTCAACTGGGTGCCTTTTTCTTGCTTTAATTTTGTTGCTTTAATTTTTTGAGCAATATTTTTGATTAGTAATAACTGTCACTGAGATATAAACTGTGTGGAATTTAATGTAAATTTTTAACTACCCAGTAAAAGCTGTGAGAAGCTGGCCCCGGAATGTCGCGATTTTAATTCATTTTGGTATCAATTAATTGCGCGTAATTGCGCGTTTAAGAAAATATATCCCTTTTAAAAGCGCGTCCTTTGGTTTAGGAGAAAAATGGAAAAAACTGTCCGGGGCTACGGCAAACTAAAAAGTCTTATATATCGCTAAATAACAACCTTAGAATTGATTTTAAGGTGTCAAACAATTGCGCGTTATTAGGAGATTCTAAATTATACAACGCGCCTTTCGCAAAAATTATATTTATTTACTTCTTAAGCTTGAAACATTTTCAAAAAGTGAGGTTAGAAAAATAATTAGTACATCGATTTTCTTTAGAACAAAATGCAAACTTAGTACAAACACTCGCCGCTAGATGTCACAATTGATAGATAAAAGATTTGATCTGTTGATTCGAAGTAATTTCTTTATTATTTTGAAAATTTTACAAAGATTATTGTTATAATTAAAATTATTTTAATATCAAATAATTTTGTATGCATTTGTTGTAATTATGTGTTGTTTAATTGAACATTTTCAAAAAATAAGTTCATTTAAAAGCGCGTCCTTTGGTTTGTGAGATAACCGAAAAAATTGCGTCCGGGGCTACGAAAATTTTTGAACTGTTTTAAATCACTAAATATTAAGCCTTCCATCGAGTTTATGGTGTCAATTAATTGCGCGTGATCAGCAGATTCAAAAACACTTAACGCGCTTTTCCAGGGAATGAAATCTTATGAATTGTATAACAACTAACATTAACTTAAGTGAGGTTATAAAACTGACTTTCTCTGATATAATTTTTCACAACTAATCCAGAATTTTATTATTTGTGTGCATTTTGGTGTTGTTTAATTGAACATTTTCAAAAAATGAATTCATTTAAAAGCGCGTTCTTCGGTTTATGAGATAAACGGAACAATTGCGTCCGGGGCTACGAAAATTTTGAATTGTTTTAAATCACTAAATATTAAGCCTTCCATCGAGTTTAAGGTGTCAATCAATTGCGCGTGATTGCGCGTTTAAGAAAATATATCGTTTTTAAAAGCGCGTCCTTTGGTTTAGAAGAAAAATCGAAAAAACTTTCCGGGGCTACGGCAAACTAAAAAGTCTTATATATCGCTGAAAAAAAACCTTAGAATTGATTTTAAGGTGTCAAGCAATTGCGCGTTATTAGTAGATTTTAAATTATACAACGCGCTTTTCGCAAAAATTATATTTATTTACTTATTAAACTTGAAACATTTTCAAAAAGTGAGGTTAGAAATATAATTAGTACATCGATTTTCCTTTGAACAAAATGCAAACTTAGTGCTAGATGTCACAATTGATAGATAAAAGATTTGATCTGTTGATTCGAAGTAATTTCTTTATTATTTTGAAAATTTTACAAAGATTATTTTTATAATCAAAATCATTTTTAAATCAAATAATTTTGTATGCATTTGTTGTTATTATGTGTTGTTTAATTGAACATTTTCAAAAAAAAAGTTCATTTAAAAGCGCGTCCTTTGGTTTATGAGATAAACGAAAAATTGCGTCCGGGGCTACAAACATTTTTGAATTATTTTAAATCACTAAATATTAAGCTTTCCATGGAGTTTATGGTGTCAATTAATTGCGCGTGATCAGCAGATTCAAAAACACTGAACGCGCTTTTCCAGGGAATGAAATCTTATGAATTGTATAACAACTAACATTAACTTAAGTGAGGTTATAAAACTGACTTTCTCTAATATAATTTTTCACAACTAATCCAGAATTTGATTATTTGTATGCATTTTGGTGTTATTTAATTGAACATTTTTAAAAAATAAGTTCATTTAAAAGCGCGTCCTTTGTTTATGGGATAAACGGAAAAACTGCGTCCGGGGCTACGATAAACTTTGAATTGCTTTAAATCACTAAATATTAAGCCTTCCATGGAGTTTATGGTGTCAATTAATTGCGCGTGATCAGCAGATTCAAAAACACTGAACGCGCTTTTCCAGGGAATGAAATCTTATGAATTGTATAACAACTAACATTAACTTAAGTGAGGTTATAAAACTGACTTTCTCTGATATAATTTTTCACAACTAATCCAGAATTTTATTATTTGTGTGCATTTTGGTGTTGTTTAATTGAACATTTTCAAAAAATGAATTCATTTAAAAGCGCGTTCTTCGGTTTATGAGATAAACGGAACAATTGCGTCCGGGGCTACGAAAATTTTGAATTGTTTTAAATCACTAAATATTAAGCCTTCCATCGAGTTTAAGGTGTCAATCAATTGCGCGTGATTGCGTGTTTAAGAAAATATATCGTTTTCAAAAGCGCGTTCTTTGGTTTAGAAGAAAAATCGAAAAAACTTTCCGGGGCTACGGCAAACTAAAAAGTCTTATATATCGCTGAATAATAACCTTAGAATTGATTTTAAGGTGTCAAACAATTGCGCGTTATTAGTAAATTTTAAATTATACAACGCGCTTTTCGCAAAAATTATATTTATTTACTTATTAAACTTGAAACATTTTCAAAAAGTGAGGTTAGAAATATAATTAGTACATCGATTTTCCTTTGAACAAAATGCAAACTTAGTGCTAGATGTCACAATTGATAGATAAAAGATTTGATCTGTTGATTCGAAGTAATTTCTTTATTATTTTGAAAATTTTACAAAGATTATTGTTATAATCAAAATCATTTTAAAATCAAATAATTTTGTATGCATTTGTTGTTATTATGTGTTGTTTAATTGAACATTTTCAAAAAAAAAGTTCATTTAAAAGCGCGTCCTTTGGTTTATGAGATAAACAGAAAAATTGCGTCCGGGGCTACAAACATTTTTGAATTGTTTTAAATCACTAAATATTAAGCCTTCCATGGAGTTTATGGTGTCAATTAATTGCGCGTGATCAGCAGATTCAAAAACACTGAACGCGCTTTTCCAGGGAATGAAATCTTTTGAATTGTATAACAACTAACATTAACTTAAGTGAGGTTATAAAACTGACTTTCTCTAATATAATTTTTCACAACTAATCCAGAATTTAATTATTTGTGTGCATTTTGGTGTTGTTTAATTGAACATTTTCAAAAAATGAATTCATTTAAAAGCGCGTTCTTCGGTTTATGAGATAAGGGGAACAATTGCTTCCGGGGCTACGATAAACTTTGAATTGTTTTAAATCACTAAATATTAAGCCTTCCATGGAGTTTATGGTGTCAATTAATTGCGTGTGATCAGCAGATTCGAAAACACTGAACGCGTTTTTCCAGGGAATGAAATCTTATGAATTGTATAACAACTAACATTAACTTAAGTGAGGTTATAAAACTGACTTTCTCTAATATAATTTTTCACAACTAATCCAGAATTTAATTATTTGTGTGCATTTTGGTGTTGTTTAATTGAACATTTTCAAAAAATGAATTCATTTAAAAGCGCGTTCTTTGGTTTATGAGATAAACGAAAAAATTGCTTCCGGGGCTACGAAAATTTTTGAATTGTTTTAAATCACTAAATATTAAGCCTTCCATCGAGTTTATGGTGTCACTTAATTGCGCGTGATCAGCAGATTCAAAAACACTGAACGCGCTTTTCCAGGGAATGAAATCTTATGAATTGTATAACAATTAACATTCATTACTTAAGTGAGGTTAGAAACTCACTTTCTCTAATATAATTTTTCACAACTAATCCAGAATTTAATTATTTGTATGCATTTTGGTGTTGTTTAATTGAACATTTTCAAAAAATAAGTTCATTTAAAAGCGCGTCCTTTGGTTTGTGAGATAAACGGAAAAATTGCGGCCGTGGCTACGAAAATTTTTGAATTGTTTTATATCACTAAATATTAAGCCTCCCATCGAGTTTATGGTGTCAAATATTTGCGCGTGATCAGTAGATTCAAAAACACTGAACGCGCTTTTCCAGGGAATGAAATCTTATGAATTGTATAACAATTATCATTCATTACTTAAGTGAGGTTAGAAACTGACTTTCTCTAATATAATTTTTCACAACTAATCCAGAATTTAATTATTTGTATGCATTTTGGTGTTGTTTAATTGAACATTTTCAAAAAATAAGTTCATTTAAAAGCGCGTCCTTTGGTTTGTGAGATAAACGGAAAAATTGCTTCCGGGGCTACGAAAATTTTTGAATTGTTTTAAATCACTAAATATTAAGCCTTCCATCGAGTTTACGGTGTCACTTAATTGCGCGTGATCAGCAGATTCAAAAACACTGAACGCGCTTTTCCAGGGAATGAAATCTTATGAATTGTATAACAATTAACATTCATTACTTAAGTGAGGTTAGAAACTCACTTTCTCTAATATAATTTTTCACAACTAATCCAGAATTTAATTATTTGTATGCATTTTGGTGTTGTTTAATTGAACATTTTCAAAAACAGTGTTCATTTAAAAGCGCGTCCTTTGGTTTGTGAGATAAACGGAAAAATTGCGTTTGGGGCTACGAAAAGCTTTGAATTGTTTTAAATCACTAAATATTAAACCTTCCATCGAGTTTGTGGTGTCAAATAAATGCGCGTGATCAGTACAGGGAATGAAATCTTATGAATTGTATAACAATTTTAACATTCATTACTTAAGTGAGGTTAGAAGCTTCCTTTCTCTAATATAGTGTTTACATCTAATCCAGAATTTAATTATTTGTATAAATTTTGGTGTTGTTTTAATTGAGCATTATGGATAAATAAGTTAATTTAAAAGCGGCTCACTTGACTGATGTCACTTGATGGCCCCCCGAGGTTACCTGAATTACCTGAACATAACGAAATGCTTACCAAACAATATTTATGGGCCTCTCTTAAAGAGCAACATCCTTGCAATGACGCTTTAGCCATAACCACACCACCTAGAGACATAAGGCGGCCTGCGAAATGTTTCTTACAAGATGTTAAAAACAGTCATCTACGAGCCTACGTATAAGACGGGCTTAAAAAACATACATACCAAAGTTGCTGAATACACAATAAAGAACTACGCCACGAATCGAGTTTTTAACAGCAAGCTATACTACTATAAATCGCTGCCGAAGAAGTCAAACTATCATGCAGCACCAGAACCATCCTAGCGCAGTTGAGATCCGGTTTGTCACGCATCTCAAATAACTACGTGAATAAAATTGACAAGAAAATTGTTGATTTCATTCCCTGGAAAAGCGCGTTCAGTGTTTTTGAATCTGCTGATCACGGGCAATTAAATGACACCATAAACTCGATGGAAGGCTTAATATTTTGTGATTTAAAACAATTCAAAAATTTTCGTAGCCCCGGACGCAATTTTTCCGTTTATCTCACAAACCAAAGGACGCGCTTTTAAATGAACTTATTTTTTGAAAATGTTCAATTAAACAACACCAAAATGCATACAAATAATTAAATTCTGGATTAGTTGTGAAAAATTATATTAGAGAAAGTGAGTTTCTAACCTCACTTAAGTAATGAATGTTAATTGTTATACAATTCATAAGATTTCATTCCCTGGAAAAGCGCGTTCAGTGTTTTTGAATCTGCTGATCACGCGCAATTAAGTGACACCATAAACTCGATGGAAGGCTTAATATTTAGTGATTTAAAACAACTCAAAAATTTTCGTAGCCCCGGAAGCAATTTTTTCGTTTATCTCATAAACCAAAGGACGCGCTTTTAAATGAACTTATTTTTTGAAAATGTTCAATTAAACAACACCAAAATGCATACAAATAATTAAATTCAGGATTAGTTGTGAAAAATTATATTAGAGAAAGTGAGTTTCTAACCTCACTTAAGTAATAAATGTTAATTGTTATACAATTCATAAGATTTCATTCCCTGGAAAAGCGCGTTCAGTGTTTTTGAATCTGCTGATCACGCGCAATTAAGTGACATCATAAACTCGATGGAAGGCTTAATATTTAGTGATTTAAAACAATTCAAAAATTTTCGTAGCCCCGGAAGCAATTTTTTCGTTTATCTCATAAACCAAAGGACGCGCTTTTCAATGAACTTATTTTTTGAAAATGTTCAATTAAACAACACCAAAATGCATACAAATAATTAAATTCTGGATTAGTTGTGAAAAATTATATTAGAGAAAGTGAGTTTCTAACCTCACTTAAGTAATGAATGTTGATTGTTATACAATTCATAAGATTTCATTCCCTGGAAAAGCGCGTTCAGTGTTTTTGAATCTGCTGATCACGCGCAATTAAGTGACACCATAAACTCGATGGAAGGCTTAATATTTAGTGATTTAAAACAATTCAAAAATTTTCGTAGCCCCGGAAGCAATTTTTTCGTTTATCTCATAAACCAAAGGACGCGCTTTTAAATGAACTTATTTTTGAAAATGTTCAATTAAACAACACCAAAATGCATACAAATAATTAAATTCTGGATTAGTTGTGAAAAATTATATTAGAGAAAGTGAGTTTCTAACCTCACTTAAGTAATGAATGTTAATTGTTATACAATTCATAAGATTTCATTCCCTGGAAAAGCGCGTTCAGTGTTTTTGAATCTGCTGATCACGCGCAATTAAGTGACACCATAAACTCGATGGAAGGCTTAATATTTAGTGATTTAAAACAATTCAAAAAATTTCGTAGCCCCGGAAGCAATTTTTTCGTTTATCTCATAAACCGAAGGACGCGCTTTTAAATGAACTTATTTTTTGAAAATGTTCAATTAAACAACACCAAAATACATACAAATAATTAAATTCTGGATTAGTTGTGAAAAATTATATTAGAGAAAGTGAGTTTCTAACCTCACTTAAGTAATGAATGTTAATTGTTATACAATTCATAAGATTTCATTCCCTGGAAAAGCGCGTTCAGTGTTTTTGAATCTGCTGATCACGCGCAATTAAGTGACACCATAAACTCGATGGAAGGCTTAATATTTAGTGATTTAAAACAACTCAAAAATTTTCGTAGCCCCGGAAGCAATTTTTTCGTTTATCTCATAAACCAAAGGACGCGCTTTTAAATGAACTTATTTTTTGAAAATGTTCAATTAAACAACACCAAAATGCATACAAATAATTAAATTCAGGATTAGTTGTGAAAAATTATATTAGAGAAAGTGAGTTTCTAACCTCACTTAAGTAATAAATGTTAATTGTTATACAATTCATAAGATTTCATTCCCTGGAAAAGCGCGTTCAGTGTTTTTGAATCTGCTGATCACGCGCAATTAAGTGACACCATAAACTCGATGGAAGGCTTAATATTTAGTGATTTAAAACAATTCAAAAATTTTCGTAGCCCCGGAAGCAATTTTTTCGTTTATCTCATAAACCAAAGGACGCGCTTTTCAATGAACTTATTTTTTGAAAATGTTCAATTAAACAACACCAAAATGCATACAAATAATTAAATTCTGGATTAGTTGTGAAAAATTATATTAGAGAAAGTGAGTTTCTAACCTCACTTAAGTAATGAATGTTGATTGTTATACAATTCATAAGATTTCATTCCCTGGAAAAGCGCGTTCAGTGTTTTTGAATCTGCTGATCACGCGCAATTAAGTGACACCATAAACTCGATGGAAGGCTTAATATTTAGTGATTTAAAACAATTCAAAAATTTTCGTAGCCCCGGAAGCAATTTTTTCGTTTATCTCATAAACCAAAGGACGCGCTTTTAAATGAACTTATTTTTGAAAATGTTCAATTAAACAACACCAAAATGCATACAAATAATTAAATTCTGGATTAGTTGTGAAAAATTATATTAGAGAAAGTGAGTTTCTAACCTCACTTAAGTAATAAATGTTAATTGTTATACAATTCATAAGATTTCATTCCCTGGAAAAGCGCGTTCAGTGTTTTTGAATCTGCTGATCACGCGCAATTAAGTGACACCATAAACTCGATGGAAGGCTTAATATTTAGTGATTTAAAACAATTCAAAAATTTTCGTAGCCCCGGAAGCAATTTTTTCGTTTATCTCATAAACCAAAGGACGCGCTTTTAAATGAACACTGTTTTTGAAAATGTTCAATTAAACAACACCAAAATACATACAAATAATTAAATTCTGGATTAGTTGTGAAAAATTATATTAGAGAAAGTGAGTTTCTAACCTCACATAAGTAATGAATGTTAATTGTTATACAATTCATAAGATTTCATTCCCTGGAAAAGCGCGTTCAGTGTTTTTGAATCTCCTGATCACGCGCAATTAAGTGACACCATAAACTCGATGGAAGGCTTAATATTTAGTGATTTAAAACAATTCAAAAATTTTCGTAGCCCCGGAAGCAATTTTTTCGTTTACCTCATAAACCAAAGAACGCGCTTTTAAATGAACTTTGTTTTTGAAAATGTTCAATTAAACAACACCAAAATGCATACAAATAATTAAATTCTGGATTAGTTGTGAAAAATTATATTAGAGAAAGTGAGTTTCTAACCTCACTTAAGTAATGAATGTTAATTGTTATACAATTCATAAGATTTCATTCCCTGGAAAAGCGCGTTCAGTGTTTTTGAATCTGCTGATCACGCGCAATTAAGTGACACCATAAACTCGATGGAAGGCTTAATATTTAGTGATTTAAAACAATTCAAAAAATTTCGTAGCCCCGGAAGCAATTTTTTCGTTTATCTCATAAACCGAAGGACGCGCTTTTAAATGAACTTATTTTTTGAAAATGTTCAATTAAACAACACCAAAATACATACAAATAATTAAATTCTGGATTAGTTGTGAAAAATTATATTAGAGAAAGTGAGTTTCTAACCTCACTTAAGTAATGAATGTTAATTGTTATACAATTCATAAGATTTCATTCCCTGGAAAAGCGCGTTCAGTGTTTTTGAATCTGCTGATCACGCGCAATTAAGTGACACCATAAACTCGATGGAAGGCTTAATATTTAGTGATTTAAAACAATTCAAAAATTTTCGTAGCCCCGGAAGCAATTTTTTCGTTTATCTCATAAACCAAAGAACGCGCTTTTAAATGAACTTTGTTTTTGAAAATGTTCAATTAAACAACACCAAAATGCATACAAATAATTAAATTCTGGATTAGTTGTGAAAAATTATATTAGAGAAAGTGAGTTTCTAACCTCACTTAAGTAATGAATGTTAATTATTATACAATTCATAAGATTTCATTCCCTGGAAAAGCGCGTTCAGTGTTTTTGAATCTGCTGATCACGCGCAATTAAGTGACACCATAAACTCGATGGAAGGCTTAATATTTAGTGATTTAAAACAATTCAAAAATTTTCGTAGCCCCGGAAGCAATTTTTTCGTTTATCTCATAAACCAAAGGACGCGCTTTTAAATGAACTTATTTTTTGAAAATGTTCAATTAAACAACACCAAAATGCATACAAATAATTAAATTCTGGATTAGTTGTGAAAAATTATATTAGAGAAAGTGAGTTTCTAACCTCACTTAAGTAATGAATGTTAATTGTTATACAATTCATAAGATTTCATTCCCTGGAAAAGCGCGTTCAGTGTTTTTGAATCTGCTGATCACGCGCAATTAAGTGACACCATAAACTCGATGGAAGGCTTAATATTTAGTGATTTAAAACAATTCAAAAATTTTCGTAGCCCCGGAAGCAATTTTTTCGTTTATCTCATAAACCAAAGAACGCGCTTTCAAATGAACTTTGTTTTTGAAAATGTTCAATTAAACAACACCAAAATGCATACAAATAATTAAATTCTGGATTAGTTGTGAAAAATTATATTAGAGAAAGTGAGTTTCTAACCTCACTTAAGTAATAAATGTTAATTGTTATACAATTCATAAGATTTCATTCCCTGGAAAAGCGCGTTCAGTGTTTTTGAATCTGCTGATCACGCGCAATTAAGTGACACCATAAACTCGATGGAAGGCTTATTATTTAGTGATTTAAAACAATTCAAAAATTTTCGTAGCCCCGGAAGCAATTTTTTCGTTTATCTCATAAACCAAAGGACGCGCTTTTAAATGAACTTATTTTTTGAAAATGTTCAATTAAACAACACATAATTACAACAAATTACTTCGAATCAACAGATCAAATCTTTTATCTATCAATTATGACATCTAGCGGCGAGTGTTTGTACTAAGTTTGCATTTTGTTCTAAAGAAAATCGATGTACTAATTATTTTTCTAACCTCACTTTTTGAAAATGTTTCAAGCTTAATAAGTAAATAAATATAATTTTTGCGAAAGGCGCGTTGTATAATTTAGAATCTCCTAATAACGCGCAATTGTTTGACACCTTAAAATCAATTCTAAGGTTGTTATTTAGCGATATATAAGACCTTTTAGTTTGCCGTAGCCCCGGACAGTTTTTTCCATTTTTCACCTAAACCAAAGGACGCGCTTTTAAAAGGGATATATTTTCTTAAACGCGCAATTACGCGCAATTAATTGATACCAAAATGAATTAAAATCGTGACATTCCGGGGCCAGCTTCTCACAGCTCCCAGTAAAAGTGTTATACCAGATTTACTAGTAACTTACTATTAACGCGTTATAGTAACAAGACCAAGACAAACCCAAGACCGCGCGAACAAAATGTCCCACCTCGTCTTGTATAACATGTATAGGGTTTGTCTGGTAAGACGTGTCTTTAGTTTGTCTGGTCAGACATGTCTTTAGTTTGTCTTGGTAAACCTAAAACAACCACCTTGGTATAGAAATTGGAATTTTTGTAAATAAAATACATTTTAATAATTTTGTTTAAGTTTTTTATTATCTGTAATAAAATAAATAAATATAAATATAAAAATTTTTCTTAAATATATATTTAGAATAATGCTACAGTTATTAATTATCATATATCAATCTGAAAAAATAAAATGGGGTTAAGCTAAAAGAATAACATATATGTATAATGTTTTTAATTTTAAAATTTGAGTATTTACTTATATATAAATATAGGTACTTACCTTTTTAAATCCCTTAATTATATTTAAAAAATTTAAATATGATTAATAACTTTAATTATAAATTCACTTTATTAAAATTAAATGGGCGACATATATACATAAAACGTAAAAACACAATTGTTTAAACCATATGTATTGTTCTCATATAATGGTTTCGATCTTTTTCGTATGTGCGTATAAGCAGTAGCACTATAAGAGA
The DNA here is from genome assembly GCA_963693315.1 of Diogma glabrata. Lineage (NCBI taxonomy): Eukaryota > Metazoa > Arthropoda > Insecta > Diptera > Cylindrotomidae > Diogma > Diogma glabrata. The sequence goes on along the minus strand of OY856186.1, from coordinate 450,927,009 downwards.
TATATGCCTTTCTTGCTTCCACTAACGCACTCTTATGAATGATAACAAACTAAAGACCTGTTATACTAGTAACAAAAATTTTAGTGGGTAAAAACTATTAATCTTGATTAACTAAGTAAAAATTGCAAATCGAATATTGAATGAAACAAAATGTCATCCAAAAGAAAATCATCACCACCAAAACATAGAGATACCATACAACGTGGAAAAAAAAGTGGTGCGTCAGTCCCCACAATCCCCGAAGAAATATATGAAAATGCAGCACCAGTTACGCAGGATATACTAAAACTTCAATCACATGTTAGATTACTTATAACGAAACTGTCGTTTGCAAGATTGATAAGGGAAATTTTGCTACAATACGGTGACAACATCAGAATAACACCAACAGCGTTCGAAGCTTTGCAAGAAGCAGCTGAATACTATCTTGTTACTATATTTGAGGATGCGAACAAATGCTCTGCGCATAGAAATCGTAAAACACTAAATGTTTCAGATATTCGATTAGTGATGGAATTAAGGAGAGTTTGATGGAATTAAGGAGAGTTTGGTGGAATTAAGGAGAGTTTGATGGAATTAAGGCGAGTTTGATTTGCGTGGAATATTTGACGAATTTTTAATTTGTTGTTAATTTTATAAAATATACTTTTATGTAAATGAATTAATAAAGCAAAGGAATGTAAATTTTAATGTTTATCTTATATAAATGTTTTATTGAAGGTTGTGTTCAGAGAAAATCTAACCAAAGAAAACTGGTTAGTGGGAGAACTTAAAATTTATTCGTTTTTTGGTGTTTGCCGGTGGTGCTTTTACACACGAGCTATTGGTGCGCTTCCATAATGGTGCTATTACACACGAGCTATTGGTGCGCTTCCATAATGGTGCTATTACACACAAATTAAATTCAGCTCCCATAATCAATTTTGCAGTTACCATAATCTGAAAAGTTGATGAAAAATATTTTGTATGAGAAAAAGAGGGATAGCATGCGCGAGATAGATATGAAAACTGCAAGAAAAGTTAGCTGATAGCAACTGACTTTTTGAAAAATTATTAGTTTACCAATTACTGCTAAAAAATTGTCAGGGGTGCGTTTCGAAATTAACCACGGTTAACTATTAGGTCATAATGTCACTAATGTCATAGTCAAAAGAGTGACGTCAAATATTAAATTAAAATTACCATAGTAAAGCTGTCAAAGTTAAATTGTAAAAGACCGCTAAATATTCAAAATTAATAAAAACTAATATTCTAATTACGATGAATAAAACTAAAAATGTAGTGTATGTTTTTTATTTCTATAATTTATTTTTCAGTCTTCAGAATCAAAGAAAAATAACACATTTCACTAAAAATTATTAAATACTTAGTATATAATAATTAAATGTACGATATATTCACAAAACACTGTAATTTCTAAATTTTTTTCCACAACAATTAAAATTTTCTTTTATTATTAAAAATTATATTGTGTTTTCTAAATCGGTTGACATGTCGTTTTAAACATTTATACGTTTTGACATTAGAACCTCAACAAACTCTACTCTAGACTTGAGTAACAAAGTTAAAGTATAGACGTCACAATTTACTATGACAGCTAATTTTTATAGTTTTGGAACGATAGTACATCTGTCATCCAGTAAATTTTTTATTTTGCGATTATGGAACGACATTTGGTAAAGTTAACCGCGGTTAACCATAGTTAATTTCGAAACGCACCCCAGATGATTTCATCTGCAAATTCAACCGGTTTAAAACCTATTATCACATTAATTGATTTTCATATTAAAATTATAATAAAAATTATTTTATATTAGGTATAAAATGATTAAATACATATTTTCAAGATTTCAATGTGAAAGTTTTACGTTTTCTTTACGTATTTTCGATTCACATTTTTTTTTTCAAATCTTAGCGCATTTTCTTATTGTACAAGCTACAACAATTGCCCTATAATGTGTTGTCGCCATTTTGTCGTTTCATTTACTTTTACAGTATATAATTTATTTACAATTTATATACCACTAATTTAGATACAATCGATTATATAATATAATATTAATACTAAATAACTAATGATTTTTTTAGAAATTGTTGTTTAAAAATTATTATTACTTCGTAAAATTATTTTTATTTTCTTGCAGTTTTTGATCTTTCGCCATCTACAGTCAAAAATAATAAATACTTTCATCTGAAAAAGGTGACGGACGGTGATAATTCGAAATAATATATTGTTAAAATTCCTAAAGCAAGTGGCATTGATAATGAATAATAGCCCTTGGCCTACAGGCTCGTGCTATTATCAATCAACTTGCTTTCGAAATTTTCGCAAGAAATTATTTCGAATTTCATATTACTGCTGTTAAAATTTTTAAAATATTTAAGTTGTGTTTTGTATGGAATCCCATATAAAATTTTCCCCTCCTTGTAAGCGCCATTGCGGCAACTTTTTTATAGGAGCAGTAAAAGTGATTTTGTTCCACAAAAAGAATATGGACAAATTTGATCCAATTTTGTAATTTCGTTTGTGAACTGTCATTGAATGTTTTTGTGTTAATTTTATTTAAACACGATTTATCGATTTTTTATTTAAAAAATAGCTATTTCACTTTAAAAAATAATAATAAAAGTAAATAGCATCTTGTTTATCAATTTTGACAGCTGTATAAATGTATTTGTGTTACTCTTTTTTATATACAACTTGATCTAGAAAAAAGTCTACCTAGAATCAGAAAAACATTTTCAGGACAAAAAAAGAGAGGTGTCAAGGTACACACGGATGGAACGAAGTTCCTTTCGATTAATTAGTGAAGGAATTGTAATAAAATTAAAAATCATAAATCACTCAAAAGGATGACAAGAAACAATTGATGATGAAATTAAAAAAATCAATTTATCAAGATAAAGAAATATAGAAATATTATTATTATTATTATTCATTTATTTCGGCTCAACTCACACAAATTACACAAACATTCATTGTTATTAAAATAACTTAAACACTTCACAAAACCTTAGCAAGTAATACATGATTTCAACCTCAATTATTAATAATTAATCAATTATTAAATTTAATAATTAAAAGTAATATTATTTTTCTAACAACTTTTATTAAAAATATAAATTTCAGATGCGTTTCGGATATAAATATCCATCATCAATGAAAGAATTTTCATTTTAAGAATTTCAATTATTAACTATTACAACTATTTTAAATGATTTTTAGAATGGTTTGATAGGTGGAGAGACATTTAGATCAAACCAAACTCATTGCATTATTGCTTACTTTACAATACCAATATACTCTTAAGAATAATACAAATTTATGTTTCGTTCTCAATATAGACAACTGATTTCTATAAATAATTTTCTATAAATAAAAAAAGAGTTATTACCCAATGCTATAATTGTTGCAAACATTTTGATTAACACTCTAAAACACACACTCGTTCCAAAAAGAGAAACCTTTTTGTACAAAAAGAATATTACGTAATGCAAAAAAAAGCAATCTGACAGCTGCTTTTTTGCTCTAAACCTGAAAACCACATACAAGAGAAACAATAATTCCATATAAAATTTACAGCAACATAAATTTTTGCTGTCAAATTTGTATGACATTTGTATTCTGTTGTATGTGAATGCCCGGCTTTAGATTACTTTTTTTGATGAATAATACTAAGTTTACACCAGGATCTAATAGGTACGTACTATACTTGTTAGGACGACTATGGTCGATGTAAACAGTTATCAAAAAAGTACGTTCCAAATATTTGGTAGGATGATTTGCTACGTATCAAATTAAGTACGTAGCAAATAGGTATTATTTTTACGGTGTGAACACTAAAATTAGGTATGACATTCAAAATAAAAATAAATCAACTTATTTTATAAATATATATTTATGTTTGATGTGATTTTTTTGCTGAAATTAAAAGCAAAATAAATTTTAGCATTAATATAATAAATGTTTTCAGTTTTTCATAAAAAATATATATGAAAATTATTTTTTCCTAACCAGAAAATTAACAATGAAAAGGACGTGCTAAAAATTAATATGTCATACCTAATTAATAAGAGTTTACATCACCGTATCAAATTTAAAAAGTATGATGGTGAAAATGGCTAGAAAATTTGATACGTAGCAAATTAGATACTGGTGTAAACTTAGTATAAAAACGACATCATTATTTTACAACTGTAAGGCCCGCTATACACCTGAGCTAAACTATGCGAAATATGCGAACTATGTTTTTAAAAAATAATGTATATAACGTAATTATAGAAAAAAACATTACGGAAACAAAACATTTAAAAAGAAAAGAAAAACGGAAACATTACATTTTTTTTAAAAAACTTTATTCGCATTAAAACATTACTTTTTTAAAAACATAGTTCGCATATTTCGCATAGTTTAGCTCAGGTGTATAGCTCGCCTAAATATCAATATTTAAATAAATATAAACAACTTTTACATCTGCAGACCATACAGCATCAGTAATCAGTTTAACTACGACATTTATTAACGTTCGCATTTCCTACTGGGTATACCTGTTTTGATTGTAAACGTCAACAACATAACCTTAAAATAAAATCAGTTCTTTTCTATTTTGACAGAAGAAAAAACACATTTTCTCAATAAATTTTGTACAATAAAAATATTTTTCATATATTAGAAAATTAACTATAGTACTTAAAAATGGTTAAATCAAAGAAAACAAAGAAGGAATCCACTAATAGTGAAGAAATGTAAGATAAAGTTAATCCATATTTTTACGCAAAAAATTTACAATTAGATTTTTTATTAATTTTTTTTGCACAGTTGTCACTTACACATATGATTTATTTGAATAATAATAAAATTAGGAACAATTTATAATAATTTCAAATTTGTGTAATTTTCAGAGATAGTGACATTGATCCTCAAACAACAGTTGATGAAGATAATGAAATGAAAACAAATAAAAAAAAAAAGAAAATTGATAAACAATCAAAAAAATCTTTTAAGGATGAAAGTGATGATGATGAGAATGAGGATAGCGATGTTGAGAAAATATCGAAAACCATGAAAAATGTTAATTTAAATAAAAAGAAAGGTAAAAAAGTAGAGTCCGATGGTGATAATGATGATGTGATGGAAAAGCCGGTTGGCAAGAAAAGTAAACAAAAGAAAGGTGGGTTTGCTGCTTTGATGGATGCTGAGGATGGAGATGATATTGATGAACAATTAAATGAAAGTGAAGAAGAGGTTGTCGTCAAGGATAAATCAAAAGCACCGGTTAAGAAACAAGATAGCATCGAGGATGATCTAAAGGAAACTAAAGGAAAAAAATCGAAGAAATCGAAGAAGAAACGAAATGAGAGTGATGAGGATATTGAAAAAGTTTTAGCAGAACTTGAGATGGAATATTCTGGTGACAAAACAGATAAAATTGAACCTCCAGCCACATCGCAAACGAAAGAGACGAAAAAAGATAAAAAATCGAAAAAAGAAGTGGTTGCGGATGATGAGGATGCTGATGACGATGATGGCGATGACAATACAGGTACCGTTAAAACTGCTGCCCAAAAGAAAAAGGAGAAAAAAGAGCGCCAGAAACGTGAAGCAGCTATGTTGAAACAACAAGCCAAAGAAACTGGTGTTCCTGAAACCGTTTTAAAAAAAGAAAAAGAGATTAAGAGTAAACCTGTTGTGGAGGTAGCAGCTGTTGTTGAATCGGCAGAATCTAAAGAGGAAACTTCAGAGCAAACGTTAATCGATGAGAAGAAAAAAAAGAAAAAAGATAAAGCTGGAGATAAGACAAGCAAGAAAGCGGATGAAGATAAGGAAAAATCACGTAAAGGTCCTTCAAAAAGTGTGGTAGCAGCAATGCAAGAACAGTTGAAAAAAATGAAAGAAGAAGAAGAGCGGTTACGTTTGGAGGAAGAAGAAAAAGATAGACTGTTAGAAGAAGCGGAAAATATGCGTCTGGAGCAACTAAAATTAGATCAGGAACGTAAAGAAAAGAAAAAACAAAAAGAAAAAGAGAGAAAAGAACGATTAAAAGCTGAAGGTAAATTGTTAAGTAATAAACAGAAACAGGATAAACTAAGAGCTCAAGCTATGTTAGAAGCTTTAAAAGCTCAAGGATTAGATATGCCAGAAGCTCCGGAAAGGCGTCCAAGACCGGGAACTCGGGTTCGTCCAAATAAGAAACAACAAACTCAAACAACTTCCGAATCTGATGATACAAATTTAAATAAAACAAATGAGGTAGAAGATTCTCAAAGTCAAGACGTAAAATCTGACGAAACCGATGTTGTTGAAGAACCACCGAAGGAAGAGGTAAAGGAAGCATGGGATGCTAGCTCAAGTTCAGAATCTGAGCATGACGACGACAAACCTTCCGTGGAAAGCACACCCGAAATTGAAAAACCACCTCCTAAACTATCACCTGTCAAAGCAACTACATCTACCAAAACTCCAACGAAGCTACAACCATCATCTAGTCAAAATAAAAAACAAAAGTCTGAATCTGAATCATCTGATGAATCTGATGATGAAAGTGATGACAGTGAATCTAAATTGAATGATGAAGAAACACATTTAGATGCTGAACGACGAAAACAACGAGTTCGTGAACGAATCGATAAACGTCGTTATGATGCCGAACAAAAACGATCCGTGGATAATTTACGTGCAGCTGTTGTTTGTGTTTTAGGTCATGTAGATACAGGAAAAACAAAAATCTTAGATAAGTTGCGGCGTACGAACGTTCAAGATGGTGAAGCTGGTGGTATCACACAACAAATAGGAGCAACAAATGTGCCAATTGAAGCGATTAAGGAGCAGACGAGAATAGTAAAAAATGTAAGTATTTGAATATATAATTTGTTTTCTATTTTAACTAAACTTCTGTTTTAATAGTTTTCAGATATGGTTTTTAAATTACCTGGCTTGTTGATTATAGACACGCCTGGACACGAATCTTTCAGTAATTTAAGAAATCGTGGATCATCTCTATGTGATATTGCTATTCTAGTAAGTGTGGAAATTTGTAATAATTAATACTGTGTTAATGGCTAGTATCGTTAATTGGTCGTTGTTGTAACGATAGGTGCTGTGCTAATCCACCAGCGTCCAGCACCATGTCCAGATTTAGGAATTCTGCTACTTCTATTCAGCGGTACCACAAATCTCCCTTCGACAGGTCAGTTAACTTATCAGAACAATTGAATAGGTGGCTTACATCATGTGGCGTGACCCCTCATACGAGACACTTGTCAACAATTTTAGGGTTAATTTTACTTATGTAGTTGTTTAAGGTGTGTGAACAATCGGATTTTAGTTGCGCTATAACGGATCTGGCGCTGCGAGATAGTTAGGCATCTTTGGCATCGAATTATGGTGACTCCCTTTAGAACTCGATCTGGGCGTAATTCATTATGCCAGTTTTATACGTCCGCTCGTCGATATTACTGGTTATTTGTTTATCTCTGACGTGTAGAAAGCACCCCACTCTCCTTATGTCTGTAGGTGGTTCTTCAATCGTTGCTAAGGTGTCATTGCAAAGATTTTGCTCTTTGTGACAGGCCCGCGACAGGTGTGTTTGGTTAGAATTTCATTATGTTCACGGACCTGGAATAAGTTACATTCCTCGCGCAAGTAATCTTTGTGTGTGCCATCAACTTATTCGGGGGAATTGCAGTTAGTGTGGGAAACTCTAAAAACGCTATGTTATACCGTTTTGCACTCTAGAGTTCACTTGTTTTGCATGAGCATTCAATTTAAGTAGTGGCTGATATGTTACCACCAACAGTCTCCCATTTTTGACTGTAGGAATGAGTATATGGCCAATGCAGCTGTTTGTTGTTGTCCTCCGACCTCCTTCTTCCCTGTGGTGAAAAGTGTAGAAGTTTACTTTTCAGTGGGAAATTTCAATTTACTGGTTGTAAACCATTCATTGAGAATGTCAAGGTAGGTATTTACAATATTGGTGAGTTATTCCAGGTTATTTTCGTTGAAAGTATTGTGCAATCGTCTGCATATGACGTGATGGTTATTCCTTATGGTTGAGCAGATAAACTGCTTAGATAACATTATGTCTTGCACTTTTTACTTCACGTAGGATTAACAAGTTTTATACATAATGTTATTTGAATACTTACGCCAAATACCAATGATAAGCGGCGTGAATTATATTTAACTGCATAGGTAGAGATTGAGTAATAAAGGTGAGAGAACCCCACCTTGTGGAATTCCTTTTCTTACTCTCATGGATTGGATTTGCAGTTTGGGAGCTCGTTTTATTAAACCTGTCAGATTAGTGTTAAAGATAACATTTAGCAGTGCAGTGCGACAATTTGCCGAAAGCTTTTTTAAATCTTCGAGTGCAACTAAGATTGTTCTAGCACAGAGCCGTTTTTGGTTCAGACGATCACTAATTGTGCTGTCCGAACGCCATTGCAAGATCTAGTCAGTCGAGGAAACAGAAGTGCTTCAATCAGTTTTGCGACCGATAAAAGGATGGATATCAGTCTGTAAGATTCTCTTTTTTAAGGTTTCCCGGACTTTGATATAGAGCTGATTCTGGTCGTTTTTCAGATAATTGGCATTTAGAGGGTATATAGAGATGTGTTGCGTGTAGTAATGAGCTGGCACAATCCTTTGGAGCCAATGGGTTTGAGCATGATGACTGAGATGCCGTCGGCTCCTATAACTTTTAATGAGTGAGTTTTAATTATTGCAATCTCGACGGAGTTGCAACTTTGTGGAAATTGTTGTGATGATCCTTGGTCAAACTGGGTTTCACGTGCTTCTGGTGCGTAGACAAAATTAAACAACCTGACAAAGTTTCTACATTAAGCATAAAAACGCAACAAAATATGAGCATACTAATGTTTTTTTCTATTTCAGGTTGTCGATATTATGCACGGTCTTGAACCGCAAACAATTGAATCGCTTAATTTATTAAAATCTCGCAAAACTCCTTTTATTGTTGCATTAAATAAAATCGATCGTTTATACGATTGGCAAACGATGAATAAAAAAGACGTTCGTGATGTAATACGAGGACAACAAGCAAATACTCAATTAGAATTTCAACAAAGAACAAAAGAAGTGATTATTCAATTTGCGGAACAAGGTTTGAATGCTGCACTTTTCTTTGAAAATCCTGATATCCGTTCATATGTGTCGCTTGTACCAACAAGTGCAATAACCGGCGAAGGAATGGGAAATTTGTTATTTTTAATTATCGAATCATGCCAAAACTTATTAGCCAAACGACTTATGTACTCAGAAGAATTATTAGCAACTGTTCTTGAGGTTAAAGCTATTCCTGGATTGGGAACAACAATAGATGCAATTTTAATTAACGGCAAATTGCGTGAGGGTGAAACAATGATTGTTGCTGGTACAGATGGGCCCATTGTAACACAAATTCGTTCATTATTAATGCCACAACCACTTAAAGAGTTAAGGGTTAAGAACGCGTATATCGAGCATAGAGAAGTAATTGCTGCGCAAGGTGTCAAAATAGCAGCAAAAGAATTAGAAAAGGCAATAGCTGGGTTAAACTTACAAGTTGCTTTAAAACCAGATGAGGTTGATATATGCAAGTAGGTTAAATAAGTTCTATGTGTTTTTAATATATTAATTTTATTTCTGTTTTTTTTTTCAGGGAAGAAGTCGGTCGAGAACTTAAATCTGCTTTGAGTAGTATTAAATTAAGTTCTCTGGGAGTGTATGTACAGGCATCGACTTTAGGTTCTCTTGAAGCTTTACTTGAATTTTTAAAACAATCAAAAATTCCGGTAAGTCATTTATTTATCAACTATTTAAACTTAGTTTTTGTATAATATTATTTTACTTCAGCTGCAAATATTCAGAACATAATTTCATAAGCGGGATTTTTCTAGATGTTTACTTTCGTTATTGTTGCCGGATATCGTATCTATTACTCAAGACATTTTCTTATGATATTTTAGTAATTATTATCTCAAGTGGTGTTGATTAAGCCGATAAATTATTATCTCTCAAGCATAAATTCATAATTTCATAAATTTCTTTTAACTCAATTGTAGATATTTCGGTTCTTTTTTGGATCCTTCGGAAGTATCCTAAATTCTTGCAAAACAAACACAATTTTTACTTTTTTTTGCTGTTCCACAGTTTATTGTAACAATAGTTAACTAAAAATTGGTACAAGAAACAGAGCCAAAGGAATTACTGAAAAATCGTTTTTTACAAGAAATTCAAAAAATGTTAATGTCACTTTAGGTTTAACCATCTTTTTTTAAGTTTGCATTCTAGATGCAAATTCCTTATTCTAATTTTTGCATTTGTCTCATTGTGTCCACCAGGTATGGAATTCTGGAAAGTCATGGAAAGTCAGGGGATTTTATTGTCATGGAAAGTCGTGAAATTTTTGTTATTTTCTGGAAAAATTTTATTTTAATAAAAACTTTTTTATAAAAATAATTATATTGTATGCATTCTTAATATTTTACTTATGTCTCCTTAACACGTATTTAAAATGTTTTTGTAAGCGACATAGTTTATAATACAATCTATATAGTATATAATGTTATATTTTGAATTTCAGTTCTTAAGAATTTTTGGATGCTCTAAAATTTTATGTAAACGTTCAAATTATTATTTTTTCGTCAATGTACAATAAATCCCTTTGCATTCAATAAATCATACACTAAATCCCTTTGCGTCACTATGACAGCGTGTAATATCAACAATTACTTATCAGGGGAGCGTTTCGAAATTAACCACGGTAAGGTAATGTCACTAATGTCATAGTTAAAAGAGGGACGTCAAGTATTGAATTAAAACTTTGTGGTTAATTATGGAACGACATTTGGTAGAGTAAAGTTATCCGCGGTAAATCATAGTTAATTTCGAAACGCACCTCTGGCACTATCAAAATGACAAGACAAGTAAAAGAATATATTTATAAAAAACAACGAGATCGGCAACAATGTGATGAAGTTTAAGGGCATCAAAATTTACTGTTAAATTTCGATCACGCATAATTCGTATAACAGGCTTTGAATAGACTCCGAAACAGCCATAATGGAAACAGATACAGCGCCCAAACTTGAGGGCAATACCTCATATAGGGACACATAGGATTTATAAATATTAAGTCATTAATGTGGAGTGAAGTATTTTTTAACTTTTATGGAGGAGGCCGTGTTTTCTACACATGCTCCTTGTTATTGTTATTAAATGATCGTTTTATAGTAAGTCATCTGCAATGGTGACTCCCAATAAACAATGCTTTCCTATTAACGTATTTAATCTTCACACATATTGATTGAAATATCGTTGGGAAACTCAGTTTTCATAGTTTCAAACTATGGATTTACAACAGTTCCTTTATATAAATTAAAAATAGAGTGGGGACAAAATTAGGGCTAGAAAGCAATAGCTTTAATTAATTTAGACTCAAAAGAAAAGCCATCTTAGTAAATGTACCCGAGCGTACCTTACCCGAGCTTGCTACATTGTTTCGTCCCACCACAGCAAATTCCTCTGGCCACACATTCACTGTTCACATAACTAAATGTAGAACAGTGACATTTTAGCGTGATTTTTTAAGTGAGTTTCACTTTTTTGGAATTCTGGAATTGATTTGCATTTGCCAAGCTTTTTAAGGTCAAATAAACTCCCCAAAAAATTCTTCAAATTCTTAATCCACCAATCTTGTGTAAAAAAAACAACGCACTAACGTTGGGGTAGGGTACACCATCTTTTTCAAGTATGTAGTTCCAACAACTGTATGCAAAGTTCAGTAGTACGGTGTAGCTATTGGTGGTTCGAAAATTTCGTTTGTTTCGAAAACCGCATTAGCTATCAGATATCAAATGGTTGTCTACCAAAAAACTTGCAATATGTATGTGAATGAATATAGTGCTTGATGCTGGAACGCTGTAGCTTGCTCGAAGAAACGAGCCTTCATATAACTATATATCTGAGCTTTAATCATTGAAAAATATACTGCGTCCTATAATCAAGGATTATGCCATTAGCTGGACTATTGGCAAACCAATTTTAGTTTTGTTCCTGCAAATTTTTAAAACAAATTTGCTTTTTATCTCTTATTTTATTTTTATTTTCTCTATCCTATCACGAAATATTGGCCTATGTCATATTTTATATGTGATAGGATTTATGGTTTAGTTATCCATTATTGAACAAAAAAAATTAAAAAAAAACAAAAAAAAAACAGATTTGCGTCCATTAACATCCTTAGAACGCATGTTGTTGTGGGACCTTGGTCTTAAAAGGTTTTTATGTGTTGTTGTGACACATATTGTAATGCCTACTACACATCACATTTTAATAAAAAAAAAAAAATATATTTGGGATAAGACTGGAGTAAAGCTGTTGGTCTATCTATGATTTGAAATATCACATCTTGCTCCTTTTTTGTGGATCGACTGATAATGTGCTTCTTCTAGCACGAAGAAAAACATACTATAGATCAGTGGTGGATTAATAGTTCAGGGGGCCCTGAAATGAGTCATTTTTCCCTCATTTTTCAAAATTGATTACTGAAAAAAAGGCCTTCAGCTTCGAAAAAAACCCTAGTAAATTAAAATATTTTCAGAGCTGAATTTTTGATGTTTCAGAACTGCATGTCTGAAATAAGAACTGCGAAAAACGATAACAATTACAAAAAAAAATCTCTGAAGTAGAGAATATACAATGTGTATCATGAATTGATTCTCTAGTTCAAACGATACTCTTGCAGCAGTTTTTAACTATTGGTTCTATTGTTTTCTCAGATTCTAAAATAAATAATTCCAAATAAAATTTTCGATTTCTCCATTTTGCAATCTAAAAGCAATAATCTATTCAAATATTTTAAATAAAGATATATAATTTATAAAGAAACTAAATAAAAAACAAAAGTTTTAATGCCGAACTTCCGAAAGTGATGAAACTCTGGACTCGGATCACAATGGCAATGTTCTTGGAGCTCTTGAGCTTTTGGCTAAATTTGATCCTTTCTTAATAGAGCATATTGATAAATTTGGCAACAAATTAAAATTTATGCGACATTCGAAGCAAACTTAATGAAATGAAAAAAGTGATTGTTATTGGAATATTTTTAGGAAGGAACTTCGTACCTGTCAAGCACAATATGTGACGAATTTATTACCATCATCGGGCAGGAAATCAAAAATCGTATTGCAACCGACGTCATTGACGCAGTTTATTACTCGATTAATGTTGACTCCACTTCGGATGTAAGTCATTCGAATCAATTGGCTTTTTGCATTCGATATGTAAAAGATAGTAAAATCAATGAACGATTCGTCGCTTTTATTCTGATTGAGGATCATACATCAGAGTATCTTTTTGGCATCGTTTCGAAATTCCTCGAAAGTCAAAATTGACATACAAAATTGCAGAGGACAGTCATATGACAACGCAAACAATATGGACGGAATTAGTGGTGGTTTTTAAGCTTTGATTCGTGAACAAAATGAATCAGCAATTTTTGTACCTTGCAATGCTCACACATTGAATTTAGTAGGTGTAAATACTGTTTCTGGAAATGTTATTGCTACCAGTTTCTTCGATTTGATTGAAAACGTTTATAGTTTTTTCGTTCATTCACCATATTGTTGGAATAAATTGAAAGAAAAAATAACGGAAAGAGACGAGTACATGTTGAAAAAAGCATCGGGAACGAGATGGGCAGCCAGACATGATTCAGTTAACGCATTCATGTTATTTAAAAGTGTTGACTATCTTGAAATCGTTTACTACCGAGGAAAGCTTCAGTGAAGAAAATAAAGAATTGGTAAAGGGTTTAAAAGGAAAACTATGCCAATTTCAAAACATTTTCTTACTCGTTCTCTGGAAAAATGTATTAAGCAAGTTTAACCTCGCTAATCTAGCTTTACAGCAGACAAATTTGACTGTTTCGGTTACAAAGAAGCTTTACGATTCACTAGTCACAGACCTTGAAAATAAAAGTTTCGAAAATATTTTTGATGAAGCTCTGAAGATGTTCAGAAGCATCTCTTCTGACATCAAAGCTTACATAATGCAAACACGATTAATGTCACATGCACTTACTCCAGAGAATGAGAACGATAAAGACAAGATGAAAAAATCGTTTTTTTTAACCTGTCATAAATGCTTTGCTTTCCAATATGAAGTGACGTTCTGAGGTGTATAAAAATTAAGACAGGCAATACTCATTTTTGGTAGATCTTGGTTCAATAAGTGAAAATGACATCGCTATGTCTTGCAAACATATAGTGTCAAAATATCCAAAAGATCTTAACGAAGAACAATTAATTAGCGAATGTGAAGTGCGAAAAATTATTTCACTTTTAATAAAATGAATCACGAAACCATGTGCAAAACAATGTTCAACGATAATCTTTCCACAGTTTTTCCAAATATGGATATTTTATTACGCATGTATTTGGGTATGTTTGTCACTAATGTGATAGATGAACGATCATTTTCAAAATTAAAATTGATTAAAAATGTTTTGCGTAATACTATGGGTAATGATCGTTTAACCAATTTATCTATTCTTAGTATTGAACACGAAATGTTAGATGAATTGAATTGCAATAAAATCATTGATAAGTTCGTAGAACTTAAGTATAGAAAGAACGTGATTTAAATTTAAATTTTTATTTACAAATGAATAAATATAGTATGTATATATTTTTCTTTTTTTCTGAAATTTTGTCGAGCCCCCCGAACGTGGAGGCCCTGAGGCACCCGCCTCAAATTTTATTCGATAATCCGGCTATGCTATAGATTTATAAAATTTGTTTGGAATAATAGGTTGGATGTTGTCCAGCTTTGCTGATGTTTAACCCGCCTTTAAAAGTTTTTTGACAATTTTAGGTTTGAATTTTGAAATGAAATTCTTTCATATAAACTCCTGAAGACTGAATTTGGGGTATTTCTTCAGGAGCTTTCAGCATAGTGGTATTTGAAGCAAAGCGTTTCGAACCGAACGAAGGTATTCAATGATAGGAAGGTCAAAAGATTTAGTACAAGTAGTAGTAAAAAGTAGTACAAATAGAATAAGAATTAATGGTACTGTAAACACTTTTCAAATTAATATATGCGAAACCCAGGTAAGAATAAGCTATGGACCAAACTTGGGAGAAGCTCGCGCTACAGCTTTTGTGGTTCGTGCAAGGCTTAAACGACCCAAGCTTGAACCAAGTTTAGACTAATGTTCTGGGGCCAAGTATGGCAAATTAGACTTGGACCAGGTCTACTAAACCAATTTTTTTCCCAGACCTCCTTTAAATGTGGGAAGAGGTTGTGGCAGCCAACCTCTTTCCACACTTTTATATCTTTATTTTTATGAATGTTACTCTTTAGCAACATTCATAAAAATAAAGATAAACATAACATGACTTTCACATGTTTACAATGCATTAGACAGGTGAATAACACATACGTTTTTGATTGTTTATTGCATTTTAAACACAACAAATTCCAAATTCTAAAACACCATAGTCAGCCATAGTTGAAAACCTTTTTAAAAATGTATAAGATTGAGGTCTGTTTAAAAAAATCAAATCTGTTTATGTATTTCTGCATTTTTGAAAAGGTTATTTAAAATAATGCTGTTTTTAAATAAAGTACTTCAGTCACTGCCACCGACATATGGGTTTTTTTTAATTTTACCAAACTTCTTGACTAGCTGTAAATTTGTTCAAATTGTTTTATACATCAAGTTCGAAACAAATAGAGGCCCATACATATATACATATACATGAAATAACCCTTTTTTGACATTAATTTACGAACTGTGTAGTGCAAAATTATACAAAAAATTCCGATATTGCTTAAATTAGAAACTCTTTCCAATGGCACTTCTCTAAACTGTGTTATGAATGTTGGTGTTATCTATTCTAAAATTCTTACTTGAGTATCATTGCATTTCTCATATTAAACTTATTAATATTTCTATCATTCCGAATTCTAAGTTTTTAAAATAATGACAACGAAGTCGTTCCCAAATACATGAATCCACCGAATGTGCCATAGTCAACCTATATATTGGGTAAAAAATAAGCTGAGAACTGCAGATTGTTTTACCTACGAATGGAAAATAGTTGCCAGAAAATTGCAAAAAGCGCTTTTGAAAGTTACAGAAATTTTGCTATTTGCTGAACTATAAATTCAAAAAATAAAAGCGACATTTGCATAATATTTTAAACTAAAGTGGCAAAGCGTCCCGATGTTGGTGGAACTGTCCCGACTTGTGAAGAAAAGTCCCGCATTCTAATTAATAGTCTAATTCTTTGCACAGATTTGTTTAACTCATTTCCATAAAATAATCGGCAGCCGATTGAGCGGTATCGGTCGATAAAGAAAGCCGATTAATTACAAGTTTGCTTATTCAGTACAACCCTAGCTCGTTGTTTAATATTGGCAGCTCCTACCCGGGAAGTGACGCTGCTTTCGCTCTGTCAATTTAGGCTTATTGATACTGTTAGCCTTTAGATATATAACGAGTATATTACTTCGGTCTGAAAGACCTAAGTATTGCATTCATGAGCCAAAAGTGAAATTCTTACCCCCACTTTTTTTTGGCATTTCTCGACGTTTTAGGACCTACTGATTCTAAAAAAGAAAAAAAAAATGTATGTTTCTGCCGGCCATCATTACCTACGCTGCAGGGAAGACCGCTGGAGGGATTTCAAAATTTTTTTTTCTAAAAATAGGTATACTGAAGGGACAGGTCCGAAAGGACGCTGTGCTCGATAACCGTACCGGAAGTGTGTCAAAAACAGCAAATTTTCATATTTTTGTCTTAAAAAACGTTCATTTTAAGTGATTACGAGTAGGAACATTGAATTTGGAGAAATCTTGATAGTCGGGATTGGTATGTGAGACCAAAATCTAGATTATTGCATTATAAGTTTGTCAAAAAAATGTTGTCAAGTGTGTCAAAACAAAGATTTTTATTTATTTTCTTACACAATTTTTGGGAAAAAAATCAAATGAATTTTTGTTTGAAATGAAATTTTATTATTATTATTGAGAATTATAGCATTATAAGTTTGTTAAAAAAATAATGTCAAGTGTGTCAAAAAATGATTTCATTTATTTTTTTAGTTTATTTTTTGGGAAAAAAATGTAGCTGTTTTGATGACGTATATGTAATTGCAAATGAAATTGGACATGGAAATTTTTGAATTTGTTATAGTTTTTGAAATATTTTTGGAATTTTGAAAAAAGTTTGTATTATTGATTTTGTAATAATTTTTGCAATATTTTTAGAATTTTGGAAAAAGTTTTAATTTTTGATTTTGAGAAAATTTTTGGAATAATTTTAGAATTTTGAAAAATTTTAAATATTTGATTTTATTATAATTTTTGGATACTTTTCTAAAGTTTTGGAATTTTGAAAAAAGTTTCAATTTTTGATTTTGTTATAATTTTTGGAATATTTTTAGAATTTTAGAAAAGTTTGAATTTTTAAGAATTTTTGGAATATTATTGGAATTTAAAAAAAGTTTAAATATTTGATTTTATTCTAATTTTTAATATTTTTGGAATTTTGAAAAAAGTTTGATTTTATTTAATTTTTACAATATTTTTGGAATTTTGAAAGAAATATGAATTTGTGATTTTGTAATATTTTCTCTTCTAAACGCTAAATGGAGAGGTTTTTGAGCAGTTTGCTGAGTGTATCATCTTTTCACTAAATTATGTTAATTTATGATCTGTTATAATTTTCCGGCATCGTATTGATGTTTCGTGTTAGTTTTCTAATAAATTTCTAAACAGAGATAAAAATACAATGTACTTTAACAAAGAGTTATGTTTGATATACATCGCTGCCCAAAACTAAAAAGTCCTCATAAAAGTTTTTTGCCGAAAACTATATCAAAATCCTTAACCCAGACCGAAGTCTTGATATCTCAGAGCTGTGAGATTCCAGCCCCTTCATATTTTCCTTATATATTCAAATATAAAATAATCTACGTTAGCTTCTAAAATCCTATTTGGCCGCCTTTGAACACATTTTTATTTGGAGTTTCTATTGAAAACGGAACCAATTTATTAATCCCGAATTAAATGGTTTCTGTTAATTTTCGAGCAAAATCGCTTATATCGTCAGTATAAAACAATGATGATTGAAAGGGAAACCTTGAAAAAACTTCAAAAACTATTGATTTTTATTTTTGAAAAGTGAAACATTTTATCGAACTTGGATGCGGTTGTTTTTAGTAAATCGGTTTATTATTATTAATTAGTTAAACATCTTTAGCACACTATTCATTATTTAGGCTCTTGAATAGCCGAAGATATCATGTCAACTAGAGAAATAGTTGGTAAAATTCATCTGGAAAAACAAAGATTGAGCATTGAGTTCTACAGTTTAACCACGCTATTAAAATAATCGGTCTGGAAAGCTATATGTAGTTCTACAACTAGGTCTTTTATGCATTAGATATTTATCAGAATTTGTAATATTTTCTATGTCTTTGTTGGAATTAAAACATGTCTCATGTCATGTAACATCAACTCATGTCAAAACATTTATATATTTTATGTTTTTTGTTTACAAAATTATTAGTTTTATTTTAAAAAAGTCATGGAATTTTCATATTTTTGGTGTGGAAAGTCAGGGAATTTTGTTTCGAAAAAATAGTGGTTTTCTTCGGCATCTTGAAATTTGGACTAAAATTCTTAGTCTACAACTTTAAGGTATTTGGATTTGTTTAACGGAGACAACCGTAATGTTTATAATTTTCTAAATTCGATTAATTTTACCGCTCCTACTACTATACTTTGCGAAACAATATGAAAAAATAGTATTTTAATCAATCAGTGTGTAATGAAATAGTTTATTCTCAAGCAAAATTTTAAATTTGCGAGAGAATAAAATTCATTAAACACGAACTTTATTCTCTGGCAAAGAATTAAAACAATAAATCTTGTGGTTTTTTTATCATAAGGGTTTTTTTAATCAGAAATTTGATTTATCAATTAAAACAATAAAGCTTTATTGTTTTAATTGATAAATCAAATTTCTGATTAAAAAAACCTTTATGATAAAAAAAATCACATTCCATCAACCAAATTCAACTAAAAGAAATAAAATAATTTAACTTAAAATTTGATTTTTGAACAAAACAGCCGAAACTGAAAACAGCCGACAGCCGAAATTTGTTTCGAGTTGGTAGATTTAAAGCTATTTTGGGCAACCAGACTGATGACAGAAAGCAACTGTTTTCCATCCTCTCGACATCTTTGGCACTCAAACTTTTTTTTTTAATAAAATGTGTTGTGTAGTAGGAATTACAAAATGTGTCACAAAAACACAAAGATACCTTTTAAGACCTAGGTCCCACAACAATATGCGTTCTGAGGTGATGGCAGACAATGGTGATGGAGGAAAAAATATTTGTGGATTGAAGGCACTCGAGACTATTGATTCAGGTAAGGCATTCCATTTGTACAATGTACACACAAAGAAGTCCCTTTGCATTTTGTCATTATGAACAGTGAGTAATCTCGACAGTTTGACTGTTTGCACAAACCGATTGACGAGTAAAACAGGGAAAAGAATATGTTTGAGACATAATGGATCTGATTTCATCCGAGCACTACAGGTGACGATATTTATAAAAAACAACGGGATCAGCAACAGTGCGACGATGTTGTAGGGAATCAATATTTAATGTTAAATTTCGATCACCAACAATTTGTATAGCACGCTTTTGAACAGAGTCCAAAGGAGCCAGGATGGTAACAGATGCAGCGCCCCAAACTTGACAACAATGCTCCATACAGGGACAAATATAGGACTTATAAATGTGGAGACTTATAACTGCTAGTCGTAAGGACCCTATCACCTACAATTGTTTTTGCCGTCGATCGAGTTGAGAACCTGCAATTTTTTTGATAAAATCTTATGTCCAACATGCACACCCGGTATGATGATGGTTCTTCTGGTGACTGGCCATCTTTATGTATATGCACATGGGGTTGACGTTTCTATTGTTTAGAATATGTCCGTTGTCTTAGGAACGCTGTATACATATTTTGAATATTATCGACTTCTTATTTATTACTGATTTCAAAAAGATACTTAGAATATCGTCTATAACTAGCTAAAACAAGGTAATACATAGTATGTCTGTTTATGGCTTTTTAACTTTCCATTCACCTGCAGGCTTTTCCGTTTAGCTTTACAAGTAAGATATTGTGCGAAGAAAATGCTTCATTACTATTTGAAAATGCTTCATTTGCAAAATGAATGTAGCTAAAAATCATCACTCACTATATTTATAAACGTTGCCGAGGTGCTTTGTTTGAATAGTACAGATCCAGTCTATAAAATGCTATTAGCAATAACGTATCCCTAAGAGTTGTATTATTCCTTCAACACTCAATAGCGTTAAAGTCACTCAATTAATGAAGATGGATTACTTCTGACGTCGGTCAAGTGTATTCTTAAATTCGTAATGTGAAGATCTAGGAGGAAGGTTGCAGCTGTATTAGGAGACACCTTTGCTTTGGTCATAAACGAATAGCTGATGTTATCAATAAAACGTGCGTTTACAGGAAAGAGTATTGACGGTGTAGGTAGCAACTTGGTTCGTCCTGTTTTCCGTCTAATTTATATTGGTAAAAGAGTTTCTATAATCACGCATATTAGTGTCACGTTCAGATTCTGATCTTTAACTGTCTGTGTGAGAAAGTCTTGCACATCACAGTGATTGATCTTCATGCATTTAACCGTTGCTGAAAGAAGTCGTATTTTGTTCAATAATAGTTGCTCGACGAACAAATTGCCTAGTTTTTAAGAGCTAATTCTACGAAGGTCGTGGTCATCTTTTTCCTAATTCTGTCTTACTTATCTCAATAACATATGCACTGTGCAACTAAGATAAAGAAGACAGCTTGTAGTTTGTAATTTTTAGTCTACAGTTTGTAGAAGTTTTTTCCGTTCCAAGTAGGCTTTAATTTCTTTTACCATTTGAGTAATAAAGGATACTTGAACCAGATTTAAAAATTTAGTATTCATTTTAGATTTGCAATATAGTGTCGCGTTGACCCAGAAGAGTTCTTTTTCCTTTCAGGTTTCTTCTTTCGGTTTTTCATTTATCAGATGCAACTATAGAGAATACATTTGGTTCTGTAGTCTCTATCTGCTGCTATCCTTTCGCATAGGTTTATTGTTTTTTGGTGTTGGTATGCGAACCCTGATTCTGGTGTTTCCACTTCTTCGCCTTTTTATTCTTGCTTCAACTCTAAACAGAAGTTCTTAAAGTACTACTGGATTAACCGTAGGCTTTTGGTTTTTCGGTTGCTTCTTTCAACGAATGCACCAAAATCTGCTTGTTTGCTCACGTTTACGTTTGCGCTTGTACTAGTAGCTGGTGTATGACCACGTTCATAACAGTCTGCATCGTTTCGAAAATAAACCTACCTATAAGTTAAAAATTAACATTCTAGTAAGTTTGTGAATTTGTAATGTCGTTTGATCTAGAATTACAGATAATAATGTTAAAAGGATTCTTTTCATATGGATACGTCAAAGAGTTTAACGGCTCCTCTATTATATTTTGCCTCCATTCTAGAAGTAATTTTGTTTGTACCATCGATTCTTCGTATAGAATCATAGGCTGTTCTCAAAGGTCCATGTTCTCAGGATGTCGATATATAGTTTTTAATTATTATAATTTTAATTCAATATTTTGAGCTGACTCGAAATACATTAAAACCTCTGACACTCTGTTATTAAACGAACGTGGACTATGCAAAGACCGTGGCTTTTCCTTATAAAATATTTCTATTTAAATGTCTTCTTCGTGGCATTTCAAACCATGTTTTCATTATGGTTAGATCTTTGTCAATGCAAAAGTCTGCAGCCCTTTGCATTTCTACTGCCAAGCCTAAATTTGCCTACAACTTTATTCACTGCTACCTCGCCTACTTTAGCATTAAAATCACCGAGAATGATTGTGACGTCTTCTTTCATTAGCTGAATTATTAGCTCCTCTATATCATTATAAAATTCATCACAAATGTTCTCGTCGCGGTCGGCTGTTGGGGCGTAAACTTGGATTAAATTGATATGATTAGGTGCGTTCACCCGAACTCAACAGTTGAAAAGTTGAAAAAGTGACCGCGTTAAGCCGACACGTTGACTTTACGCTGGATGTCAGCAGTTGAGAGTTTCTTAAAGCGGAATTTATTTATGCCTTCCAACTCATCTTTTGCTTTGACATGCGCAGAACTGATATATTTTGACATTTCACGATTAATTATTGACATTTAAAAAAATGTGTTTCCAATAGCTGTATTATTGGTAATTACACAACACATTTTATCTTCAAAAAAACCTTATAGTACGTTCACACTAGCATCGAAATTACGTAATTTCGAAATTACGAAACCCGTTCACACTGCAATTTATCTTAATTTCGTTTGACATTTCAATTTTTTATCAATAAAAAATCAAGCTTGGTTTATTGTTTTGTTGCATTTAAGAGTGATGAATTAAAAATTTACTTAAATATGAATAAATATACTAAAAACGTAATTGGTGTATTAACAAAACTTACAAAATAAAATAAACTTTATTAGAAATGCTCTTGATGAGCGATCAGAAAATTTCTTCAAAACATTAATTCGCTTAAAAATAGTATTTCCATATATTAATTTATAAATAATTTTCAACCAATCGCCAAATATTTTTTTTATCTTTTGTTTTTGATCATTATTGTTTTCATATTTCACCATTGTTTTTCATTTTAAAAAACAACGCAGACAAAATTTAAGATCAAATTTTTTTATATTAATAAAACTCATTGGCCTAACAATTCAATTTTTTTAAAATTTGTCATATATTATAAAGTTTTTCATTCAAACCAATTTTCAGTGTTTAAAAACAAACGTCATAATTAATTCAGCATTGGAATATTCCAGTGCTGAATAGAATTGGAACTATGTTCATACCAACTCAACTTAATTTCGATCATAATTTCATTGAAATTACTCTGAAATGACATGATTTTAAAATTATCTCAATGTATGTAAATTATCTCATGTAATTTCATTCGTAATTTCGATCGAAATTACGAAAGAAGCGAATTTACGTAATTTCGATGCCAGTGTGAACGTACTATTATTAATATAAATTAAAAACTAAAATACACAATTGTTGTTATATATACTACTAATATTTTATATTTATATTTATTTATTATTATTAGGTTATGCTACAAGTAGTAAACGTCAAATAAAAACGCTGTAAATCAACAATGCGTTCACAAATTTTACAACTGCTAACTCCGAACTGTTGAGAGTTTGAAGTTAGCTGCTAACGTTGTTTTTGACTTTGAGCTGAACCATAAGGACTCTTTCACTTTTTGGTATTATGCTTGTAATGTTTTTTTCAGCTTTTGTGATATTAGAAACCCTACACCACCTCTGTGATTATCATTTGAACCAGCATATACGAAATAATTAGTTGCTGTTTTTACTTCGCCACTGTTTTTCCAGTGGGTCTCGCTGACACCCATTATATCGATATTATGCCTACTCTTTTCTAATTCAAGGCTTTTAATTTTACCAGCTTCAACTAGGCTCCTGACGTTCCAAGTTGCTATGTTGTACGAGTTGTCTCTAGGATTGTGTGCGGTTACATATTGTGCAAAAGTATTGTTGTTGTTATTGCTGATAATATTGGGTGAGATTTCCGTTGCAATGTTGCTGTTGGCGCTCTTGATGGCACTGTTGTTATCTATGCTGTTGGTAATGTTCCTATGACTGCTGGTATTGGTGATAATAGTGTTTGTGCTTGAGGTGATTTTGTTTTGGACAATGATGTTAATTGACGATGATATTATTGTTGGTATTAGTATTGATGGTGGTGCTAATGTTGGAGTTTTTGGTTACATTTTTTGTGTTTCTGCTGACATTGCTGCTACTGTATGCTGAGATGTCAGAGCTGCTTCATGATGTTATACTAGGGATAGAATTATCGAGGTGGGATCCTAAAGCCTTCCTCGATTCCATTTATTTAATTAATGTTTCGTTGTATTTAAAATCGTGTCCTTATGAATTAGCCGTCGTGTTAAGAGTTATAAATGTGTTAGGTTTTGGTGTTAATTCTCGGTATTAATATTAGTCTCACTGGGTAACACCTCCTTCATGTTAGTTTTTTGTCCTATTGAATTCTTCCTTGGTCTGCCAACATTTTAAGATCTTATTAATTTTTGATTTTTAGGATTTGCAGGAATTTCTGAATTTGTAGGTGACCTAAGTCTTTTGGAGTAATCTACGACTGTTTCTGCGATCTGGACTTCTAGCACGTCAAGGTCAACCACTTCATTTGCCTCCACAATCTTGTTGTTTTTAATGACCACTTTTCTGCCTTGTTGTTCTAGTACTTTTGCAGTTTGGATCAGCTTTTTCCTTTGTTCTCGTTGTTTTTGCGTGAAGTCACTTTTGATTTTCCAAATTGTGTCCTTTAAGACAACTTTGGCACTTAAAATTTCGGATTTTATCTTAGCCGATGCGAGACTGACCGATATCGGGCGAGGTTTTGAGTTGTCGAGAGGTTTCGCAATTCTTTTGCAAAATTTAAGATCACTTTCTCCTAGTTTTACTTTTAGTTTGACAGTTAATAACTGTCCCACAGTTTTATATAGATCTTCTTTTAAATTTTCAGTTAGGTTGTAGATTATGATATTATTTATTATCTCCTGGCTTGTTTATCTAAGTAATCAACCGTTTCAAGTGTTTTTTCTTGTTTAATTAACTTGTCTTGCAAATCTTTAACTTGGTTTTTGAGTATTTCGATTTCTTCGGTGTTTTTATTAGTTTTTGTATTTAAATCAGCCACTACTTCTTTTAAGCTACTATCGATCTTATTCTCGATTTCAGTTTTGACATTTACCAGTTGCAAATTGAATTCTCTAAATTTATCATCTATTAATTTAGCGAGGCAGATGATATACATGGAGGTCGCCTAAAGACCTAACCGAATAATTCGCAATCAGATCGACTACATAATTATCAACCAACGCTTTAAAAACGCAGTTACAGTAGCCAAAACCTATCCCGGAGCAGACATCCAATCAGACCATGTGCTGTTATTTGCAAGAATCAGAATCAACATGAAAAAAGGGACAAGAATACTAAATCCAAAAAACCTAACTTTTCGATCTTAGAATCGAGTGATTAAAAAAATATATATGCTAGCAGAATAAACGATAATCTGAGAACGCTTGAACCATCAATCGACAGTGAAGAAACTATCAATAAAAAATGGAACCTATTTGAAAAACCACTCAAAGAAGTTAACAGCGAATTACCTCTCCAAAATACTACGAATACTAGAAAAAAAGATTGGATGACAAACGAAATAATGGTCATGATGTATGAACTGAGTAAATGTAAAAACCGCATAAAGGCGAAAATCAAAAAAGCTAAAGCAGACTATTGGGACAATAAGTGTAACGAACTAGAAGAATTAGAAAAATGCAAAAACACCTTTGAGATGCACAAAAAACTCAAAAAAATGACAAGAAAAAATAGGAAAAAACAGCAACATCCTAAAAGATAAAAATGGTGAAGTTATTGCCTATTCAGAAGGAAGATTAAGCAGATGGAAGAAATGCATTACTGATTTATTTAATGATTGTAGAAATGAGTCGCATACTTATGCTGAGTCATCAGGCCCCAGTATCCTAGTAGATGAAGTGGAAGCAGCGATAGAGAAGTCGAAGTATAGACCGACAACAGGTCCAGATGACATGTCCAATGAACTATTAAAGGTGCTAGATGGTAATAGTATACGAATGCTGACAAAAATGTTCAACAACATTTACGATAGTGGCAATATACCAGTTGAGTGGTTGAAATCCACATTCATCCCAATACCAAAAAAGCAGCACGCGAAATCATGCAACGACTACCGTTTAATAAGTCT
The DNA here is from genome assembly GCA_963693315.1 of Diogma glabrata. Lineage (NCBI taxonomy): Eukaryota > Metazoa > Arthropoda > Insecta > Diptera > Cylindrotomidae > Diogma > Diogma glabrata. Next base: position 450,901,057 of record OY856186.1, on the reverse strand, counting down.
CATGAGTCATGTCTTAAAAATATTTCTGAAAATTATTCACGACAGAATATACAGAAAATTTGAACTGGATATTATTGAAACTCAGTTTTGCTTCAGGAATGCATTGGGAACGAGGGATGCGCTATTCACATTTAATACGTTGGTACAAAGATGCATCGAAATGAACGTTGACATTCACAGTTGTTTCATTGACTTTGAAAAAGCCTTCGACAAAGTCAAACACAACAAAATGATACAAATTCTAAAAAACAAAGGTATCGACACCAAAGACGTTAGAATAATACAAAACTTGTACTGGAAGCAAGTTGCTGTAATAAGTACAGCGCATGGAATCTCAGAAGAGATTCAGATAAAAAAGGGGGGGGGGGGGGGGGTAAGACAGGGCCGCATTCTCTCCAAGTCAACGCGTACGCTGAAGCAGTATTCAACCAAAACAAAACATTTGGTTTTCAGTAAAAAACTCAACAACAGCTGCAACTTAACTTTGGGGGTACAAAATATTAAAAAAGTCACAAAAGTGAAATATCTAGGTACCATAATGGAAAGTTCAGCCAGCAACAACAAAGAAATAAGAGCTAGAATAAAGCAGGCTAGAGCTGCCTTCATCGGGCGTGTTTTGCAAAAACGAATTAAAAATTTTATGCCTGAACTGCGCTTAAATGGATTTGCCGCAAAAGTCATGTATGGTTTCAATGCACAAACGATTTGCGACCATCCACACTACATCGATTATTACTTTACAATGAACTGTCTTAACAATAGACACCCACTATCAAACATCACCCTTTTAATATAAAGGTTTCAAATTTCTTTTTGAATTTCTAATTTTATCCATTTGTAACTATCTTTATTCTTATTTTTCTAAAAGTCAGTAAACACAACAATATTACGTAAACGTTGAAAATAGTTGGTAATTTTCATTAAAAATAATGAATAATATTTTTGTTCAAGTCAGTAATTCGGTAAGAAAAAAAATCAACAACAAATAATTACTCCGTATTTCTTATTAAATTTCAGAAAAACAAACAAACCAAAAAAGAAAAAAATAATAATAAATTCATTCATATGATACATAATAGTTCGTTTTTTTTTTCATTCATAATATTATATTGTTGTTTTGTATTTCATTCATAATATAAATTTCATTCAAGCCAAACAACGTGACACAATTTTTAGTTGGAATTTAATAGTTTCTTTCCCCTTCTCATTATGAATTTAATATAGAAAAAAAATAATTTCATTATTAATTTTTATACAATTTTGTCCTTGTAGTATTATATCAAATTCAAGGGATATGGAGATAAAAAATCTATTCTGGTTTTCTTAGTACTTCAACTATAAACAATTTGATGTAATTACGTACAAACCGAGTATATTTTCTTGGTATCAATTCAGAAATTCAGTGACAAATAAGATAGTTTCCTGTTATTCTATTTAAGTTTTTGTTTATGGAATTGCTTAAATTACTTACATTTATTGCGTAGTATTTTATTAGAATTGTTTTTATGAATGAATTTTTTTTTTTTTTGAATGAATACGTAATGCAGAGGCTTGTAACATTTATGTGATAAACTTTAGCCCTGAGGTTTGTTTACTGATTTTCTAAACTGTAGGTTATGTTATTTTCAATCATTTTTAATCTTCAGAAATTTCATTTTTACAAAAAGTCAAGTTTTGGTTGGCAGAGAATCGTTTTGTTATCACTGATCAATTGTGTTTTTACTCAATAACTCAATGTTAGTTTTTTTGATTGCTATTGCCATAATAAAATGCGTAGTTTTTGGTCATATCCATTTATTGAATGTATAACAATTAAAATAAAAATAGTAACAAATTTAAAATAAAAAAATTCTTTAATCGTTTGTAATCCTAAGTTGGTTGTCGAGTTGTGGGTTTTGAAAAAAACTTTAATGTAGGAAAATTAGTTTAAACTTAAAACTTATTAAAAAAGCGGCATGTTTATGGTTACAAAACCTCAATGAAATAGTTAATAAGAAATTTAAATATAAATATAGTTATGTTATAGCGAGTGAAATGCCTCTAAGTTTGTATTATTAACCAAAAGTTTTGCTTAAGCAAACAGTTGATTTAAACCGACGCTATTATTTGTGTTTTCGAAAACAAAGTTAATGGTGACGGTAGTTATTCTAACGATGTCATCTGAAGATGATCTATTTGATGAGTTTGATAATGGAGTCGCTTAATGGCTGCTGAAATAAAATGCCGCAGCAATTTTGTTGTATCAATAGGCAATTGTACTATATATTGTAGAGATTCACTTTGCTAAACTGTTGATATGAAATGCTTGTCGCAAAATTTTCTTTGTCAGATGAAAGTGCTTCTAATTGCCAAAAACTGTTCAGTATATTTCTCTGCGATTCAAATATGATAATTATGAAGACTGGTGGTTGATTGATTTGATGAAAACCTAATAGATAAAACGTGATCCAACCAAATAATTTGTTTTGGTTTTTGAAGCCCCAAGTCGAATATTTGTAAGTCTATTGGCCAGATCCTAAAATATTGAAGAAGTGATCTGCTGCCTTTGTTAATATAAAATGAATAAATTTAACATTTACATTTGTTACATTACTATTCGCATAAACTTTCATTACGATGAAAAAATGATGGCTAATGGAACTAAAGAACCGACTAATTCAGATACAAATAAACGAGCCAGGGTAAAATCACCAGATTTGGTTGAAGTAGATTCCTGTTAGAAAATCTAGAAGGTTGAAGAGCGGATCGTGCCACATCATCTAAAAATAATATTGTCGAAAATCGTTACATCGAAAAATATCAATAAATCGATAGTTCACATCGTCGAAAAGTCATTGATTGCATCGAAAGATCGTTGCAACGAAATTTTTTCGATGTACTGGAAAAATCATACCATCGAAAAATCTATGATGTGGACTCTCGGAGGTTTATCTCTTCTATTAAATTTTATAACCAGCACCGTTGTTGTATGGATGTGAGCATGGTCGGGTCATTATCAGATTATTATGCAACTCAAATCCTTCTGGTGTGCGTATTAAATAAAATTAATTTGTGAAGACCGTGCTTTTGATATATCGAAGAAGCAAGGAATTTCCCTAGATGAATCGATCGGGGTTGCGCACATTTTGATTTGATAGTCCAGTTCTATTTCATGTCCAAGTATAGAATTTTACTTACTTTCCGTAGTTTATATGTTTTGTCTGATATTTTTCTTCTTTTACCGATTATTTATTTTACGGATTGAGGGTGCTAGAAATAAATTGAATTTCCTGAGCTCACTAGCGAGGAGTCTATATCTGGCACTTACAACCCTAACCCCTCAAAGAAGGCCATAAACTTAGAAAGAATGCCTGCTCCACTTAGAGAGAATGCAACCCCACAATAACGATTGTATTTCTTTGTGAGTTAATTTCCGCTGGGAAATATTTTACGGTAATTTACTTTTTCATAATTTGCCTTTGTCTAATTATAACTATTTCTTAGAACTATTTTTTTGATTGAAATTTAACAATAATATTTTTTAAGTTACTTCAATAAAAAATTTTAATTTCCGTATTACCAAGAAGTGTTTTCTTTTAATATCAATAATTTAACTTAATTTATTTCAACACACTCAGGATGTTTACAAATGTTGATGTGATTTCTTTCATTTTTTTTTTACTTTTTAAGAATTTATTTCCGGCTTACCAGCAAAAATACATACAGATAAAAAAAATTAATTTAATAATTATCGTAACAGCATACAAACAATCAGTAAGATCAGCAATTTTCTTGGGTATTTTTTTTTTTGCAGTTGAAATTGAAGTAAATATTTATATTTCGGATATGATGTGTTAAGAAATATTTCTTATCTCAAGATTGATGTTTTTAAATTTATCTAATTTTTTTCTGGTCTAGATAAATTTGAGTTTATTTATATTCCGCGTAGTTACTTATTGTTATTTTCTTTGAATAAGGTTTTTTTTTTGTTTTTTGCAATGAATTGAATTGAAATTAAAATTTTTTGAATTAAGTTAATATTCGTTAATGAATAAATATCAATAAAACATTTTGGGAATACAAAAAAATTAGTAAATATAATATTCTATTTGATCAATTGAATTATATTTATTTTATTCTTTCAGAATTTATTTTGTTTGTTTTTGTGAGGTTTGTTATTGTGTTTCGCCCATGCTTAGGTCGTGTGATTGTGAAGGACAAGGTTGTTGTTATCATTTTTTTCTTATGTAAAATTGTATCAATATTTAAATTTGAAAACAAACACACGTGTCGTTTGTTAACCTATCTGTCGTTTGTTAATCTATAATTCGCGCACGCAGTTGTCCTCTTTATAAAGCTCTAGTAAAAATGTTACATTGTGAAGGACGAAGTAAATGTCTTCCCACAAGTATGTGCGGGTGTATTTATTTTTAGTTATAACTACCTCTACGTAGTTCATTGTCTGCTCGTTATCACAGTCTACAACTAACTCAAATCAAACTAGGCTCCAGCTCCAACTAGGATCCATCAAACTAGGCTTAAGGTATAAAGGGTCTGACGATGAGGGTTTGGCGTATGAACTAGGATGAGGGTCTGACGTATAAACTTTATTCAGTCAACGGTAGTTGAGGAGGATGATTTTTTTTTTTTTTTTTTTTTATAATAGAATGTGATGTGTAGTAGGCATTACAATATGTGTCACAACAACACATAAAAACCTTTTAAGACCAAGGTCCCACAACAACATGCGTTCTAAGGATGTTAGTGGACGCAAATCTGTTTTTTTTTTGTTTTTTTTTAATATTTTTTTGTAATGGATAACTAAACCATAAATCCTATCACATATAAAATATGACATAGGCCAATATTTCGTGATAGGATAGGGAAAATAAAAATAAAATAAGAGATAAAAAGCAAATTTGTTTTACAAATTTGCAGGAACAAAACTAAAATTGGTTTGCCAATAGTCCAGTCAATGGCATAATCCCTGATTATGGGACGCAGTATATTTTTCAATGATTAAAGCTCAGATATGTAGTTATATGAAGGCTCGTTTCATCGAGCAAGCTACAGCGTTCCAGCATCAAGGAATATTCATTATCTAAGATTGAGAGTGCTACCGTTGACTGAATACAGTTCATCCGCCAGCACCCCTAAGATATCACCTTGGTTAGTGATATCTCACTGCTATTGCCAGTGGTATGTGATATCTCACGTTAACTCATATGCCAATAGCAGGGACTGGAGTACGCGGGGTTGTCACATCCGTGGATCAAAAAAATAGAAAAAAATTAACAAATTAATAAAAACTGATCCCTCCATGCGATAAAGATTAAGGAAGACATTGCGTCACATATTTAAGAAATATGTTACTAGCTGGACTAAGATTGGTAACCCAATTTTAGTTTTGTTTCTGCAAATTTCTCAAGAAGATTCCATTTTCCTTTTAAGTATTTTATTGTTTTTTCTTCCGTTCTTTCATGAAATGAGGTGATAGGATTTATAGTTTAGTTTTCCATTCTTAAAAAAAACAAACCAAAAAATTTGCGTCCATCAACACCTCATAAATAATGTTGTTTCAGGACCTAGGTCTGAAAAGTTGTCTGTGTTGTACACACATATTAAACTACATATTACACATAACACAACACATTTTATTTAGAAAAAAATAATTTAAGAATTTTCACCTTATACCCTTGACTACACCTGATCTGGCGTGATGTGTTTGCTTCCAACTTAAGTTGGTGGCAATTTAAGCTTTCACGCCGCGTGTTTCTATTGTTGTTGAGTGTCTCGCATCGACTGTGGGTTCTAGGAGTTGCAATTTCCTGCTGTTGAGTATTGTTTCCATGAATCCAACGGTAGCAACTCTTTCGTTAGTAATATATAAATTCCACCACGCATCCCCTCCACTAAATGAACGCCTCGGTGAATCGTTCAGCGTTCCTGAATTATCTTTTCGTACTGTAGAGATATTTTTTCCGTTCGGTTCATCTGGCTTCTATTATCCGCTTGGGTTATTGTATGTTTGTTCTTGATTTTATGAGTATTTTTGTTTATTCTTATTTCGATCTGAGGACAATTAGCACAACAAAAATTGTAAGTCATGTCGAAATCTTGCATCGCTATAGAACGATCATTGAAAATTTGTAACTAATGTTGGTTTTGATAAAGATAAAACGTAAAGCTTGAGCAAATGGAGGCACCATACAAAATAATTAATAAAACTCGATTTTCCTTTGGTAGTTGATACATGCAAAAATTTAAAAAAGGAAATTGTATTAAAACGATTGAAATAAGCCAAAACGCAATCGTAAGCAGCCAGCCATTCATAAAAAATTGTTTGTAATAAAACGAGATTTAACTGGATGAAGAAAATAAAATAAAAACTAAAACTTCACTGGTTATCTATTAATAAATTTTGTTTATTTTTTTGTATCAAAAATCTTTTAGATATATCTTAGAAGAAATCGATTAAATCTAAAAGAAAGATATATCAAATGTTCTCTGCTACTATAACGAAGTAATTTTGGTGTAACTAATGAGTACTAATTTTTTTAATTTTTCTGGCAATCTTTTGATAATATAGCTCTTTGGAGAAATTTCACGTCCAAAATACAATTCGATTTTATAATTGTACGCAGTTATAAGGCGAAAAAAACAAATTAAATTTAATTCATTCAAATATTTATTATTTAGAAAAAGAAGAAGAATAAATTAGTTTTTGGTTTACATACAGTCTTGAATTACGTATAGTACCGTGTTGTTTTTATTCAGGGTATTGGTTTGTATGAACAAATGATTTGTACAGCTTAGTTAACGAGGTGAGAGTTTGAAGTACAAATGTAAGAATAGCGATGTTTTGTTTTTAAATTTGACACCCCCACCGCAAAAATTAATTTGGATTGACATTTATTTCAATTATTCTCAGTCAGTCTTCATCCATTCCCAAAACCAAATTCTTTAAACAAAACAAACATTCTATATCTATAATATGATTTTTCAAAACGATAATTTGCCATGTGTCAAATTAGGTTGTCTTTGTAGCAAAAGCAGAACCAAAATAAAAAGAACTATTTCGAAACAGATGGGAAATAGAGGAAAAAATAATTAAATTACAAGGGAAACCGAACAAAAATGTTTTTTTTTTAAATATTCCATGTTATAAGACTGCTACCACAAACGATTTGTTTTTGTTATTTTTCTAGTTATACTTAATTGTTTTTTAGTTCAATAAAACCGGACGTAAGATTTTCAAAGCAAAAAAATTCTAATCTTACCCTTTTAAGAAGTAAAAAAAATGTGCACACTTATTTAATTTTTATTTTAAATCGTGAAAACTTAACGATCAATAGATTTTTGTTTTTTTTTTTGGATCTTCAACACAAAACAGATTTTGTATATTACTTTATTTATTATAAATATATACAGTAATATCAAGTTACAGGGTCTTAAATATATTGTTAATATTTCCGGATCTAAATTAGTTTGGTTATTTTTGGTGTTTTGAAAAATGTTGAAATCGGAAATAAATTTGGTTGAGAACGGAAGTAACATTATGTTTTTACGAAAATTGTTTGAATACTTTGAAAATTGAGCTTTTTTTTTAATTGGATGGTTTATGAAAAAGATTGGTTGGTCTGGAAATCTGGCACACAGTATGGAATATATTTTGCAAGTTTTAAGAACAAATTTATGATTGAGTTGTTTTTCACCAACTTATTAATACACGAGGAAATAAAGCACTAAACCTAAGCAAATTGGCAGAGTAAGATGGATCGAGATGCGTTTTTTTGCATTCGATTCAGGAAGCCGTCAAGATAGTTTGTGAACATAGCCACTTTTCGGCAAAAAAAACCTCTGGAGTACCTAGGGGCCAATGCGGGTTATATACACCTCAACTCTATTAACTTTCCATAAATTCAGCTCGAAATTGATCGAAGCTCGTTCCTTGGGGGTTTTTGGGGTCGCTGAACACGAATATGATGTCGGCGATTACCCTCGGAGTACCTAGGGCACAGGGCGGGTATGTCTAGCTCATCTCCTGAAACTTTACATTAATTCAGCTAGAAATTGATCGAAGCTCGTTACTGGGGGGGGGTTTGGGGCCGCTGAAGACGAATATGATGCCTGCAATAACCTTCGGTGTACCTAGGGGCCAGAGTGGGTTATATACACCTCATCTCCTGGAACTTTCCATAAATACAGCTCGAAATAGATCGAAGCTCGTTACTCGGTCGTTTTTGGGGTCGTTGAACACGAATGTGATGTCAGCGATAACCCTCGGAATAGCTAGGGTCTAGGTCGGGTATATCTAACTCATCACCTGGAACTTTCCATTAATAAAACAAAATAATATGATTATTAAATAATCGATTAAATAAAATAATTGAGTTTTAACTGTGGAAATTTTCAGGATATGAGTTAAATAATAACCCACCCTGCGACCCAGGTAATCCGAGGGTCATCGCCGATATGATATTCGTGTTCAGCGACCCCATAAACCGCCGAGCCGATTAAAGAGCTTCGATCAATTTCGAGGTGTATTTATGGAATGTTCCAGGAGATGAGGTGTATATAGCCCGCCTTGGCCCTTAGGTACTCCGAGGGTCATCGCAGACATCATATTCGTGTTCAGTGGCCCCAAACCCCCCAGTAACGAGCTTCGATAAAGTTCGAGCTGAATTTATGGAAAGTTCCAAGAGATGAGTTAGACTTACCCGCCCTGGGCCCTAGGTACTCCGAGGGTCATTTCCGACATCATATTCGTGTTGAGCGACCCCAAAAACCCCCGGGAAACGAGCTTCGATCAATTTCGAGTGGAACTAATGGAAAGTTCCAGGAGATGAGTTAGACATACCCGCCCTGGGCCCTAGGTACTCCGAGGGTAATCGACAACATCATATTTGTGTTCAGCGACCCCAAAACCCCCCGAGTAACGAGCTTCGATCAATTTCGAGCTGTATTTATGGAATGTTCCAGGAGATGTGTTAGACATACCCGTCCTGGGCCCTAGGTACTCCGAGGGTCATCGCCGACATCATATTCGTGTTTAGCGACCCCAAAAACCCACGAGTAACGAGCTTCGATCAATTTCGAGCTGAATTAATGGAAAGATCAAGGAGATGAGGGGTCTATAACCCGCCCTGGCCCCTAAATACTCCAGAAGTTTTTTGCCGAAAAGTGGCAATGTTCACAAACGTTTCTGACGGCTTCCTGAATCGAATGCAAGAAACCGCATCTCGATCCATCTCACTCTGTCAATTTGCTTAGGTGTGACCTATTTTTGTGCTTTATTTCCTCGCCTATATTTTTAAGAAGTAATGCATGTTTTTTTATATCGTGTGTAATCTGGATGTAGACTGCGTTGTCATTAATGACATTCTCATATTCAAAAGATAATTTACTCCATGTCAATTACTCGATATATATGATTCCTAAATCAACTTCTGGTAAACCAACCGATCACCACAACAATTTTAAAGATACATATTTTCTCTCTATATTTATATATACTCCAAGTGGTAAACACATTTCTATACAATTCATGTTCCACATTGTGCCAAAGCCCAAATGCTAAAAATGTCAAATCGGTTTAAAATTGCAGTTTCTCATGGAGAAAATATTCAAATATAGTGCATTTTTTTACATGTCTACCACACAAGCTGTGGCCAGTAGAACTGTTCTACGTAAAATGGATTATAAAATTTTCAAATATTCCAAATTATGCACACAAATTTTCTTTTTGTGATGGAGCAATCATCCAACAATTTACATTCAACGGATTGCAATAAATTCTATATATTTCTTATTATTCCGAATCTATCTAAGCCTTCCGTTTTGCAGTAGTAGAGAGAAAATCTAAAACTAAAACATGTTTCAGGCCGTAATGGATAACTCTAAACTTTAGAAATGTCTTGAATTGATTGATTTAATAAAACTTGCCAGTTAAGATCATATTCTGATAGAGAATTCAGCTTCGCGTTTTTGAAATTTGTGTCGAATAAGAATGTTTTTTATTATAAAAAAAAAAGTTTCTTATTCGGCACAACAGTTAAGCTACGCTACCTAGTAAACTACATATCATTTTATGGGAGTGATTCCCATTGGTTAGTTCCAATTACATTATTCTGTTACTCGTGGCCCACGTTTCATCTGGTTTTTTATCGAAGGGATCTGCGCTACTGACCTTTTGAGTCCGTTTGTTGCTTTACAGAGTGCGTATTTATTGCTTTTATCCCCAGAACGACTTGAAAGATGTTTGTTAATGATTCATTTTTTGCTTATTTAATAGCGGTTCTTACTTTTATACACAGACTAATATAGTTTTGTGTTCTGCACTGAAAAAAAAATTCGATCATTCGGTGGGCACAGGGATTATTCGGTTACGTTGACATTACATTCGGTTGTTGTGTCTGCAAATTTGTATTTTGAAGATAAGACAAGACAATTTGAGGTTATTGTGACAGGAAAAATTCGGTTCGCCCAAAAGAGGTTGTTGTAGCCGAAGCTGTTATTATTTTCCACTGCAGCTCTTGATATTTCCTAATACTTTGATTGATTGACATTGATTGACTCTGAGCCTTTTAGAATCTTTAAGTATGATTTTATATCAAAGCGATGCGGTAGATCGCTGTTCGTGAAAAAAAATAGCGATTACCACTTTTGCTTATTTACGCTGAACCTAGTAGACATAACCTCAAAAAAATAATTTGATCTAATGTTGTTTAACATATATGAACTTATGACGAGTTTGGTAACATAAACTCACCTTTAAATTTTAATTTGAAATAGATTTTGTACAATAAACCGTATACAAAATTAATTAAAACATAAAATTTCGAAAACGATTATTGAAGAATTAAATTTCAACAAGAATATTTATTCAGACGGAAATTTATTCATTCAAGTGATTTTTTCATTCAAGCCATCTATTGTAAATTTATTTAAAATGTAAATGTAAATAGCTAAGACACTTTTTTTTAAAAATAAAAACATTATAGTTTGATCTTTTACTGCATATTATGACAAAAGAATACAAATAAATTTAAAGGCTGAATCTTTTATTAAAAGTTATTACTTAAAATTACAATAAATAAAATATTCCTCATTAAAATTAAATTATTTTATTTATATCCGTGAAATATAAAATACATACAATAAAAAATCAAAGTACCTAACTGAATTTAGTTTGATTCCAAAATTGTCTTCGTTCAACTTTCAAAACGTTCAACTGAAAAAAAAACAATGTTAGTACATTTATCAAATTGATAAGTTGTTTAAGGGAAGCTTTTTCCAGGTTTGATATCTTTATGAATTATTCCTCGACCATGCAAATATTCTAATCCATCAATTAATTGTGTAAAATATTTATGCGCTTAAAATAAAGGTAGCTTTTTTGTTGGTACAGAGTCTAACATTTCTTGTAAACCCCCAACACAGTACTCCATAATCAAATACATTTTTTGTTTCTCTTCATTGTACAACACATCCAAAAGTTCAATTACATTTTTATGTTTTAATATGCGATGTAGCTGTATCCCTTTCCTTACATTTTGTTCCGACGCAATTTTCTTTTTGTCAATATCTAAAGGACATAATACAAAAATATTAGCAATTCGTACATAATTAAACAATTTAGATTTACCTTCACAGCTCTTCTGCTTAACGTTTCAGAGTCTAATACTTCCTTCACTTTTCCGTGAGATCCTTTTCCTAATATATCCCCCATTAAATATTTTCCAACTATTTTACATTTCTTCTTTTTTGCTTTATATATTATATCAGCGCTATCCACTCGATTGAACATTATCGGTCCCTGGATCAATAGATAAATCCAATTTATCAATCTCTTCATCATCAAGCCATGTCATATTTTGTTGTTGACATAAATTATTACAATATTAACAAATTTATTTTCGTATGTTATCGATAAATTATCATCATCCTCAACAGTATATTTATGATTGTTATTTATTAACAAGATTTCTGTTTTACTACCATTTTGTACATTACCCGTGTTCCTTTTAGGTAAACTTGCTACCCGAACCAAATTTTAAATGGAACGGCAATAATGTGAGGTGTCTTAGATTATTTTTCTAAGACTAAAACCCAAATTTTGTCTTAGTGCAACCTCCCGACATTTTTTTTGACAATACATAGTATATATTTAAAAAAAATTATAAAATTAATATTGCTAAAAAATGTGAACAAACATAACACAGAAAATTATATGTTAGAGAAAATTAAAATTTTATTTTTTTTAATATAAAATTAATTAAACATTGAATGATTTCTAAAAATTGGATATGATTGTAAAAGCAAATAACGAAAAGAAATAAATTTAACATTTGGGCAATCTGAAATTTTTATAAACATTTGGGTAAACATTTTACAAATTTTTCTCTAAACTGATAAAACTCTGGTGTTGAATAGAAGCGTAAGTTTGGTATGTAGCTTTACCACCTTACGATATTGTTAACTTGAAAACAAGTCTTCTTTTGTTCTTTTGTTGTTTATCTTTTTGAACAATAATAAACATTTGCAAAAAAAATTGCGAACAAATGTCAACCGGTTGATAGAAAATTTAATGTTTTTGTGTTGGTATCAATGTGTTCTAAAATATGGACAATTTTTGGCTTCAAACATTTTTTAGTTTCGAAAGTTTAAAATTTTTATTTCGAAAAAGACAAACGTTTTAATATATTTTTGAATATTATCATCTAGACGGTATGTTTACCTAATATATGTTAAGACTGCATTCCAATTGATGCTAATTTTTATTAAATGTGGTAAATCAATTAACACTAAGCTAACACTAGTACCTAATAGATACATCATTGAATAAATATCTAAGGAAGAGTAACTACAGTCTTCCCCCGAATTATTGAATAGAAGAGCTTTCGAGTTTCGAATAAAAGATCCAGTTCTTATATTTGAATGCGTGATAAATTTTTTTTAGCTCTGTACATATATTTTATTAAAATTCAGGGTAAATATAAGCCCACAAAAAATCATTTAATTTTAGTTTGATTTTTGCTAAGACAAATCTTTTAAAAAGGAATGTATTTGGTTTGTATGTTGACATAAAAATACATTATAATTATATATCTTGCGGATTATTGGGTATGTTGTTTTTATAAACGCAGAAAAATTGGAAATAATTCAATCAATCGTTAAAGTCGGTATACAAATAAGTCGATGACAAACATTCAAATTGCTTATATCAAAATGAAATAATTACCAATTATTAATATTATTATTTATTTCATTATAATCCAAGCTCATAAAATTTATTATTTACTACAAAAAATCGTGATATCAGTAACAAAAAACATCAAAAATGTAAATTTTAGTTCGTGAAAAAGGTGCAGTTTAAAGTTTAATAGTCAAAACTATCTGTTCAGTACAAAAAAAAGAGATATCCTGTGTCAAGTAGAAACGAGTGTAAAACAAAACATTTCCAAATAATTAGGTGTTTTACATGATTTGAAATACTTACTTTGTCACTCGGATTAGAGATTAGAATTAGAAACAACTTCAACTAACTAGGTATTAAAACAAAAGCTTCTAGTAAAAGTAAAAGTACAAAATAATATTTATTTATTTATTTATATTCAAATGCAAATGTGGAATGCGATATTTATACGATCGACTGAATCGCGAGAAGTGCGGAACCATCACGAAACCTCAGGACTAACAGATTATAACTTTAATGAAATTCTGTTCAAATAACATGTCCTCAATCTAAAAACTAAGGTCTGCAATATAAAATACTAACTAATAAATTAGCTTGCATTTCTTTTATAGAATTTTCATTTTGTATATAATATTTCACATTAAATAAAAGTCTTAACTGTCACTGAGGTTTCGTGATGGTTCTGCACTTCTCTCGATTCGGTCGATCGTATAAATATCGCATTCCACATTTGCATTCGAATATAAATAAATAAATAAATATTATTTTGTACTTTTATTTTTACTAGAAACTTTTGTTTTAATACGTAGTTAGTTGAAGTTGTTTCTAATTCTAATCTCTAATCCGAGTGACAAAGTAAGTATTTCAAATCATGTAGAACACCAAATTATTTGGAAATGTTTTGTTTTACACTCGTTTTTACTTGACACAGGATATCACTTCTTTTTGTACTGAACAGATAGTTTTGACTATTAAACTTTAAACTGCACCTTTTTCACGAACTAAAATTTACATTTTTGATGTTTTTTGTAGCTCTTTCGTACTCTTTGATTGATCTTACAATTTCTCTTGGTATAATTCATTCGATCAACCAAAGTTATTTTGCTTATATTGTTTGAGCGTTTTAGCTGTTATTTTTCTGAGTTGTATTCCTCCTCTTTTATGAATAGTTTTTTATTTCTTTAAAATTATGTTAACAACATCTAGGATTTAAGGCCTCTAAAGCTCAGATCATCAATTATAACGTTGGTCAAACAAGTGAGATGTATTCCTCTTATCATTACCTGGATTGAGCAATCATTTTTCTTTTCAAATGTAATCCACTGATATTTATCAATACTAATCGATGTGGTTATCTTTCAGACATAATTGGTAAGAGCAGTAACTTTATGCTCTTTATCCGTTATCATTTTTCTTGTGGTTGCATTTCGGTATGACTCGAAACACTCATTATAGTTACTGACGGAAGCTATTTTTCTTTTGTTTTAATAATTTTTCTTTATCAATTGCATGAGCATCTTGTGGTTGACTGGTGCTTAATGGCATACACTCAATGAAAATCCAGTCTCCCTATTTAAACTTTTCTGGTTTGGTCTTTTTTTTTTCAGTATCCAATCAGTTTCTCTTTCCGGTTTTTCATCATCTGGTAGATACTCAAATGTGTTTGTTTGTCTTCTGGTTTTTTTTCCGACGTTTGAATTATCCGTTATTGCCGTTTCAGTTGTTTCTTGGCTGGCAATCCAATCCTCCGAATTAAAAAATTAAAACTGTTTTTCTATAAACTACAACCAATTGTTGCATATACCAATTGCCTAATTAAAATGATTTTTATTGATAAATTAAAAATGGTATACTCGCAAATAAATGACAACAAAAACATTGACTTAATTATTCGATTATTTAATTCGTTGAGTGCCGGCGAAGATTATAGTAATAAAATCTTTTGGATAAAAAGCAATACCCTATTATACCGGTATTGATAATTCGATATCGATTTTGTAAAATCTCTTACATATACCGGTAACGAACCATCGTTACGTATAAATATTATACGTATATGGTTTTCTAGTAGAGGCAGTCCCGAGACATCCTCATAGATACTGCCGTAAACACTTTTCAACTTATTGTTTGTGTTTGTTTTAATTAAACTAAGATAATAGACATTCTCTCCGTTTGCAGGGGTTGATAGACACTAAAAATTCTTTTTGTTTGCTTTTTTAAGAATATAGGAGCAATTTCACGAAGATTCAACAACGTTTTGACTTGACCCCTTTTAATTTTGATTATTTTTTGTTTATAGATAGTCTTTGATAAATAAAAAATACAAGTTCTCTTAGAATTTTTTTTTTCGACCAGGGGTTTGTTTAGTTTATAGATAGCCTTTGATAAATGAAAAATACGGCTTCAAGTAGAATTTTTTTTAAATATAGACCAAAATAAACCAAATTAAAAAGGGTCGAGTCAAAATGTCGCAAAATTTTGCTGAACTTGACTGAAATTGCTTTTTAAAAAGTTCATTTAATAATAAATATTTGATATTTAACATAAAAAAAAATCTGAATCTAAAAATCGCCATTTTTATAATTTTCCTTCAGAACAAAAAAAACTGATTCCCGACAGTCATATGCACAACGAATTTTATCTCTAAAACAAAAAATATAGCTAGTCCTAAACTTTCACAAGTGGTTAGATATAAAATAAGCTTCAATTTAGTTTGAAAAAAAAAAAGGCTATGCCATCTTTTTTTCAATTACACCATTTTTTTCTTATGTTACACCGTTAAAAATTATTTCAAAAAATTAACAGTGTACATTTTTAAAAACTTTGTTCTAATACCTATTCAACGACATATCATTTATGAAAATCGATTGAGTAGTTTTTCTACAATCGCTCGTCAAAATGCACTCACATCACAAAATAACAAAAATTGAGGGGCACCCTGTAAAGACCCCTGGTCGAAAAAAAAAAATTCTAAGAGAACTTGTATTTTTTATTTATCAAAGACTATCTATAAACAAAAAATAATCAAAATTAAAAGGGGTCAAGTCAAAACGTTGTTGAATCTTCGTGAAATTGCTCATAGATAGACCAAACATATAATGAAATATGACAATATTTCGTGATAACATGTGGGAAATAAACACAAAATTAAAGCTAAATATTTTTTTAAAAACTTACACCAACAAAACAAAAAGAGGTTGTCAATAATTAGCCTACCTATAGTGACATATCCGTCATTTATGTGACACACTGCCTACCTCAATGTTAAAAGCCAACATGTAGGAGGCACATGGTGGCTCATTTCTTCAAGCATGCAATACTGCGTCATGATCAATGGAATACTACATAACTAAAAAGGAAAGGGCTACTGTTAACTGAATATGGTTTATTTGTCAGCACAACTATGTTATCACCTTGGCTAGTGATGCTCACCTTGGTTTGCTATTTGCTAAACCCGTAGATAAAAATCTAAGAAAATCTTACAAATCAACCAAAATTGACTTCTGCATGCGGGGAAATTGTTTTTTTTATCCTGAACCTACTTGATTAGTTGCATCATCGATCTCTATCTAGCGGTCTGAAAATACTGTTCCAATTATGGGAATCGGAATCGGGTTTTCCAATGTCGAACAATATATATTTTCATTCCAAAAACTAATCTAATTCCAAATTTCAACCGCGTAGCTTCTTCTGGATAAAATTACTTTAAATATCAATAAAATGCATAAAATGTCAATATTTGCATCAATAATATAATATTTATTCAGCCATTGGGAAATTTTATGTTAATAGATCTATTGTTGTAATGCCAATTATTTATGAATGAATTAATACAATAATATGTCGTTAAGAGACTGATTGTAATATTGATTATTATTTTAGATTTCTAAATGATATTATTATTATAATTGATTATTGATAATGTCTTTTGTTATTGTTGGAATGATTTAGAAAAACAATTCACGTAAAGTTATATTGTATTAGAATTTAGATTGCAGAAATATTGTTGCAATTCCGTTGCATCATCATACAGAATTTCAATCGCCTACTACTTATCAATTCGCCATTGTTTGTGGTCGTGTTAATTTAATTGTTTAAATAATTAATGATAACTCATTTGTTATAAAATTAATCAATTAAAACTAATTTTGGTTTGACTTTTGATTTTTTTTTATTTGCAGGCGTAAATATTTCGCTAAAATTTTTCTTTGGTTTGTGGGTGGATGACGTTTATTTTGTTAAATGATTAAATTGACCTCAAAATATAATTTTATAAAATCTTTTCTCGTAAAATAATTATTTTTTATGGTTTTTGGTCATGACCGTATTTTGACATAACCAATTTTTATTTTATTTGATGTATTTATGAATAATATAAATTCTTGGCATACGTTTTGGAGTAGTTTTGTAACTTTTTCAATTGTGGACATATTTGATTTTTGAAAGAGAAAATTAAGATGGCGGAAAATTGACTTTTCGTTGGCAAAAGCTATTTTGTTATGATTTATTTGTTTGAGGAATTTGTATCTTCATTTGTCGAAGATCAGTTTTGGTATTCTAGGAATATGTTACAACAAAATAAACGGTTTGGTTGATTTACTGATCAGATTAGCAACATCATTTTTTATAGAATTATGTCGCCAGTTACCACTAAACCTTGATAAGATTTTCATTCCTAAATGTTCGACTACGGTTATTAAAATTAATATGCTATACTACCTAAAACCTCTATGTAAATATAAGTAGGTAACATTCACAGCTTATAGAATTAATTGTATGGAAACATAGAATTGTATTATTGACGTACAAGGTGAATTATTTATATATTAGACAAATTATGATTTACAGTCGTATAATTTTTCTTTGTGTTTTAATTAACTAATGCTACCTTTTCTAAAATATAATCTCTTAATTCGTTTAACCCGTTTTTGTCGTAATGAAAAAAAATATTTGTTTTAATTATAATTAGATAGGAATTTAAAATTTGCCTTGAACTTTAAAATTTGTCCATGGTTTGTGAGAATTTTCTCACTATATTTTGTGTATGGCAATTTTTTCCATCTAGGCGAAAACATTGTTCGATCAACTATGTAATTAAATAGTCCTACAGTGTATGAATGGGATATTCAATTATATATTTTTTTAAATATAAAAGTGTTGTGTAATAGAAATTACAAAATGTTTCACAACAACACATAGATGCCTTTACGTAACAATACACGGACGAAATTAGGAGTAAGTTATATGGAGTAAAATATATTTTACATCTATTGAGGAGGTCGAGTGTGCTTGATACGCTCTTGACCATTGCCATTATATGATCACTCCAAAGTAAGTGATTGTAAATTGTGACTTCCAATAATAGAATGCTTTCACCCATAGGCAGCAGCAGACTTTCAGAATTATACGGACCCGAAAGAGTAGCACCGCATCAATCGCTACAATAACAACATATCTCACTTCGATAATCTATATTTCTCAACACTGATTCTCTTCACTAAATTTTAAGCCAAAAAAGGTTTTATTAAGTATACAATTATGCAACATTTGAGTGATCCAATTAGCAACTGCCAATCAGTACAGGAATAATATTCTTTAACTAGAGTACTACTGTTTTAGTTTATTTTGCATCTTATTACTGTTTAGTTATTTATAAACGATTTTCATTTATTTGCAGTGTTGTTGATATTGCTCAATTTATGTTTTTGTATATCTTTCTATCTTTAAGTAGAACAAGTTTACAAGTTACAAAATTATTCCGCAAGAATCGTAGGATTTTGGGTGCAAAACTTTACTTCCTACCGTTCCATTGTTGCTGAACTCGTTGTTTTGATCAGATTAAATCGGATGCATCAAATTTAGTCTTATCCCGGGTTATTCGTCAGTCGATTACTGTAAACAACTAATAACATGCGAAATTCTACAATACTGATAGAATGGAAGAAGGTTTTCTTTGTCATGTTTTGTTTCATGCAAACGGAATGAGTTGCCGTTATCAATAGTTTCGACTGACTTCAATTTTAATATTTTATAAAAAAAATACCTTCCAACAAACACCTCCGAGTGCATTTTGTGTCTAGAATGGTTTAAAACATAAACATTGAATTTACCATAAACAAATCGTTTGTTGGCCTAAATAATGTTGGCGTTACATCTTTGTTTTCACCCATCTGTTCCAAATGTATTCATTTGAAGATCTTTTCATGTTATTATTATTTAACTGTATGCAACATGATGCTCCATCACGTTTAAAAGAAATTCCTTTCCCAGATTACACTATAAACGATTTTTTTTAAATTCCAATATAATATTTATATAATTATGGACTTCAGTCTAGACTCTCTTCTTTTTATGTTATATTTTATTTTTGTTTAAAATTATTATTTATGTTAAAATATTCATTTCCTGCGTTTGTGCGAATTGATTTAACCGATTTTCACACGCAGCCACCTGAATAAGAAATATTTTATTTAAAAATAAAAGAAATATTCAACAATCTTTTTCAGTTTCTTTTACTTCCTCCCACAATTGATTTCAATATTTCACAATATAACAAACAAATTATAATTCTTTTTTAAAATACCTTCAGTTAAACAAAACATAATTATAATTATAAATAGAAATAAAACAAAATAAATAGTTTCAATTTGATTCTAAGAAATGGTTAAGATTATTCCAAGAGTCCCTTGTGAAAAAGATTAAAATTTCGTTTAATGTTGAAGTTTTTGAGAACCAAGGTGATTTGAATGTTTTTTAATAGTAATTTTCTGGTTTTAAGTTTGGTCGTGTGATATGAAAACAACACCATATGTTGTTGTAGAAGTTTATATAGTCCGTAAATTAGGCTGTTTAACTTTTTTTTGAAAAATTTCGGGGTTGATACAATCGCATGTAAATCTAATTAAAAATAAAAAGTTCCTAATGGTTTGGACATGGGTCATTCTTTTACATACCGAACACCTTTCTAACCGACACATTTTTGATTTGGTTGAAATTTCTTTTATGTGTTTTATATAAAAAAAAAAAGATATCCGTGTTCGAGGATTTTTTTTTGGAAAATATAGCGGTTCTAAATTTCGAGAATTTCGTGATGTTTGGTTTGACGAGTTATTTTCAAAAATTCATAACTTCGATTCTATTAAAGATAGAAACTTCTGTTTTGTTATATTTTAAATTTAAAAGATGCTAGTTTTACAAAAAAAATGAAATCAATAAAAGTTATTAACAAACTCCTATTGTTATAAAATAATAAAATGTTTAAATCGATCTTTAGTCATTGCCCCACCCACGGAATGAGTTTTTAGTATGACCATCGTGTTCTACGCTTGATTTCCTAAAAAATACGTATTTTTAATTAATGGAGAAATGATTTTTACTGTTAGAAATAAATTAATTTATCGAGTGCGGGACATTTTATTTGTTTATAACAATAGGAATTTTTTTATAATTTTTATATATAACACTCTAAATTCCATCTTTTAACTTTAAAATAAAACATAAAAGTTTCTATCTTTACCAGAACCGAAGTTATGAATCTTTGAAAATAAGTCTTCAAGCCAAAAATCACGAAATTCTCGAAATTTAGATCCGCTCTATTTCCTCCCACTAAAAAAATAATAAATCCTCAAACACGTTTATCTTTTTGTTTATGTAGAACCCGTAAAAAGCTAAATCAATCTTTTTCAGCTAAATCAAAGATGCCTTGGTCACATTTTGTCCTAATCTTTATGGAATTTTTTGTCGTCCCGCGCTGGATGAATTAATTTATTTCTAACAGTAAAAATCATTTCTCCTTTAATTAAAACCACACATTTTATAGGAAATTAAACGTAGAACACGATGGTCATACTAAAAACTCATTTCGTGGGTGTGGCAATGACTAAAGATTGATTTGAACATTTTATTATTTTATAACAATAGTAGTTTGTTAATAACTTTTATTGATTTTATTTTTTTTTAACTAGCATCTTTTAACTTTAAAATAAAACAAAACAGAAGTTTCTATCTTTAATAGAACCGAAGTTATAAATTTTTGAAAATAACTTGTCAAGCCAAAAATCACAAAATTCTTGAAATTTAGAACCGCTATATTTTCCTTACACGGAATTGAAAAATAATGATGGGAATCCAATATTTTATTATTTTTAGCACTGTCTGCCTAAAAAATAATTCATTTCCTTGTCAATATCGAAATGATAATAATATGAACGAAATGGAAAAAGACAGTAGCAATAACTTTAAAAAAGTGCATTATCGATCAATTCTTTAAAATTTGTAGAAAGAAATTTTTATGAATTATTGATTAAAAAACAATAATTTTAATAGTATGTAATAAAAATTAAAAAAAAAAAACAATAAAAAAATGTACCACTCCAGGAATTGAACTCTCGACCCTTAGAACCTCAGTCGACCGCGATATCCATATTGCAATTTGAAACGTTACGAAGGTATTTTTTATTTAAAAATATATAAATTTTTCCCCATACAAAATTGCAGAACGCGTCTAAAGAAAGTTTCACTTCTAGAAATAATTCGAAATTAAATAAAAGTGTTTGTAAAGTGTGTAAAAAGTAGTTTCCTGTTATCAAAGCACATGTCACCGAAATCTAGATCGTTTTCAAGCAAACCTGACTTTACCAATTGAAAACCACATGTCAGAAAAAATGCCGGGTTACCTAATGTCGCATTCTTTGGCTTGATCGACAAAAGATTGATTTATTTGCTTGCCAAAAATCAGCATCAAATAAATCAGTCTACTTTTGTAAATGTAGTGCTAAATTGTTTTGACTTTTTGTTCTGTCAGTTATGTTTTTAGGTTATGTTTACATTTAAAAATGAAAAAATTTTCGTTTTATCATTTTATTGAATAATGTACCAAAAAATTTAGATTTTTAAAACTTGATCTAGATAAAAAAAGAAATCAATCTTTTTTTGCCAAAGAACACAAACAGGCCGTTTGAAGCAGATTTTTTTGATCGGACAGTTAATTTTTTTGATCTCAGATCGATTTTTTTTTTGCCAAAGAACGCTACATAAGTAGCACTGGCGTGTGAGATGCCGCTCTCCAAACTTGTTGATCGTAGTAGCATGATTATGAAATTGTAATATTCCATCTTTGGAGATGGTATGGCAGGCTGATTCAAGGCAAACATTTCGAAAACTGATTGGCATTCAAGTGAACTAGGCCTAATAAATTTTTTGTTAATTTTTTTTCTCCGAGTGTGAGAACTCCGCGTACTCTAATATCTACTATTGAATTAACGTAGAATAGCACATATTACTGTAATGCCAGTGAGATAACACTAGTCAAGGTGATATTTTAGGGGTGCCGGTCAGAAATCCATTCAGTAAATGGTAGCACTTAGGTTAGGTTAGGTTTCAGTGAATATCATCGTAACCCAAAATCAGGATGATATAGTCAAACCAAAATCGGTCCGTTGTGATACCACAGCATCGCCTAATTAAAACATGTGGAGCTTCTGATGAAGCTTAGTATTTCGCTAATTTCAAAATTACTCAGGTCGTTGAGAGTTTTTAATGTGTGAGTGTTTCAAAATAAAATTGCCGTCTGTGGACCGGCCCTTGATGAACACGTACAAAGTAGATGTAACACTGTTTCCTGTTCCTCCTCATACTTCCAGTTTAAGCAGAAGTCATTGGCGGGAGGCCAAGTCTTTTTGCGTGCTCTCGAAGGATCCAGTGACCAGTGAAAACTTCTACAAATTATCCAATACTCTCCCTCCGCATGGATATTAATTCTTTTTGGAGCGTTGCAATTCTAGTCTGGGCTAGATTTGCTTGCTTCTTTTGCTGGTACTTGTGTTTAATAATCACCGGTTTTGGTTATACCGGTAGCCTTGTTACATAAGTTAGTTGTTTGAGAGAGGCAAGTGACTAGCTTAGAGGTTCTTTTTAGGGTAGAAGATTCAAATCAGTTCCTAGCAAGTGCGTCCGTTATACAGTTGATCCTAACTTCACTGTTCCGGAACAGTAAAATATAAAATGGATGGCATACAGAGTTGAGCGGCAGTTTAATGTCACTTTTTACGAGGTTGCTATTGCATCTAGCGATTTCAATGCAGCTTGGATGTCTACATAAACTTTGATATCTCTATTTTATATAACATTATGCTTCAATCAAGGCTTTATTTATCGCGACCATTTCTGCTTGACGTATACTTGAAGTGGTCAGGTGGACTAAAAAGAGAGGTTAAAATTTGGCTCTTCTGACTACACTCTCATTCTACCTTCGAATTTAGAGCCATCAGTTAATTTTCCCAAAAACCTAGATGAGTTTATGCACCACATCCTCCTCCATCAAACCCCACTCTGTCCAAGCTTCTCTAAAGAGTATGAGAGTACTGAAACATAGTCTAGGAGGGATGAAATCAATATTTTTTTGGTTGAGCCCTTTCTCGTACAGAATTTTGGAGTGTCCGATCCGACTACCGATCTATGATGATTTGAAGGGTTGTATTGAATACTAACTGTAGATCTGGCACATCAAGGGGTAAAAAAATCAGAATGACAAACACTTGAATACCCGGGTGAAAATAAGAGGCCGAAAAATTAGAGAATTTCAGCGAGTAGTTTAGAAAAGGAACAGGCAAGCTTTCCCCTTTTCCAACCAATTTCAAGTTGTTATAGCATTTGACATTGCAGTCCATCATCTGATCACACCATACATTAAAATCGATCTGGACACAGAGAATGGTACCGAGGCATTTTGCTTGATTTGCAAGCTAAATGCCACTCCTCGCTGAGTAATGGAACCAATATCAGGGATCTTGTGTTTCCCCGTGAAAAGAACCAGTTCTGTTTTTGCAGGATTAATTCCTAACTCACGTTTTTTGACCCATGTCAATGTTTTTGCAAGGGAGGTTTGCTTTCGTTTCTTCGACGTAGTCAGCTGTTAATATTCAAGTCCCATAGAAGTGGAGGCAGGACTCTCACTTGAGGAATACCACGGTTGATCTTTCTTTTGTAAGTGAATTCCTCCAGTGTTGATGTTCCTGCAAAGAAGCATGCGTTCGATCAACACTAGCAAGGATTTCTCCACATCTGCCAGTACTTTTGTGATAGCTTTAGGTAATATATTACTGAACGCTTCCTTACTTATGTAGTGCTCAAAAAAGAAAAAATATTCTAAAATTAATTCTATAAACATAAACATTCAAATCCATCTCTTTGTGGTGCTGATAGTCTTAGTATTTACATAAAAATCGATTTGATTCTCTATAAAAAAACCTATTTCAAATTAAAAAAAAATCAACGAATATCGAGCGATCGATGTGTGGTTCAACAACACTATACTGTCATCCATCCTATTCCTTCCTTTAAATATTCAACATTTTATTTGAACTTACAGTTATGATACACAAAATAAGATTGTTTTGATTTTTGTTTTTCTTTTTAATATATATT
Organism: Diogma glabrata; assembly: GCA_963693315.1. Classification (NCBI taxonomy): domain Eukaryota; kingdom Metazoa; phylum Arthropoda; class Insecta; order Diptera; family Cylindrotomidae; genus Diogma; species Diogma glabrata. The sequence goes on along the minus strand of OY856186.1, from coordinate 450,876,456 downwards.
TTAGTTGTTTCTTTTTTGGAATGACCTCGAGTTGGCACCGGAAACAAAACACCCACTAGAAACATCAGTCTTAATATCATTATTATTATTATTTATTTTTATTTTTTCATGTTCATCATCCACTCTTAAGTTGTTGATCAAGTAAAAAAAATATCTTACATAGTTTTTTTTTTAATTTTTTTAAAGCAAAATTTATTAATTAGTTTTTAACATTGTGAGATCACTTTCATTGAAGAAGTTTTGTTAGCAGAAGTAACAAACAACGATTTTTATCTGATGTTGAAATTTATTAGCGATTTGTTTTATTTTTAGAGTTTTTGGTAGATATATGATTATAATGGATTATAGACACACAGACGCGCGGTCGTTTATACGGCCACTGTACACATCAGCTCAAAAAAAAAATTCATTTATAATTTATTATGATTAATTGAAAAACTTTAATGTTACTTAATTTAACAGCATGGAGTTTTTATTGTTTTGTAAATGTTTTTTTATTTCTATCTACGGGTGTGACAACCCCGCATACTCCAGTCCCTGCTCTTGACATAAGAGCTAACTTAAGATATATCACATACCACTGGCAATAACAGTGAGTTATTAGCCAAGTTACTAGCCAAGGTGATATCACTAGCCAAGGTGATATCTTAAGGGTGCTGGCGGATGAACTGTATGCAGTCAACGGTACCACCCTCAAACTTAACTGTGGCATATTCCTTGATGGTGACACTTGATGGTGAACTTTCTGCATAGGATCTTGATGAAACTTTGGCAAATGATACAGTTTCACTTGAATATGGAAGATCTGAATTCATTTCAAATTTTGACAAAACGGCGGGGGGGTCTCCCGACCACCTCTAAGTTTAAATCTTGATTAACTTCTAATCCCAGACTGATGTTATTGAAACTTAGTATATAAGGTTTTAGTACAGTTTCCAATATTTCCAACCAACTTCCGGTTTGACACTTCCGGTTAAAATGTTTTTTTCCAGGTGTTTTCCTACTGTAGCCTACAATTACCGATCGATTTTCATGAAACGTTGGCAAAAGCGTTCAAGTAACATGAGAAAGATTTTGTCTGCTTTTGAAATACATTGGATAAAGGGTTTGGGGGTCCACCATACAACGGGGTTTTTTTCACAATGTTTTATGTTTGTTGGGAGCATAAAACATTCATTCGTGAATGAATTTTGATGACAATTTGGAAAAAGATGCAAACATGTATGACAAGGAACTGATTAGTTTTTGAGCAATAGTGAACAATAACATCTGTACCTGATAATCGAATTAGATGAAACTTGGTACATGAGCATTTAGTACGGTTCACAACAGTTCTGCATCCCAACTTCCGGTTTTTCACTTCCGGTAAAAACATTTTTTTTGTAAATTTTCAATTATTTTCAGTGTTTTTATGCACACTACAGCCTACAATAATGAAGTGATTATGATGAAACTTATGGAAAAGGTTTCAATTAGTGTGAGAATATAATTACCATCTTTTGGGACACATTGAACAAAGTGGCGAGGGGTCTACCATACAACTGCTGACTTTTCACACTTTGTTTTTAAAGTTTGTTGGGAGCATACAGACTTCATTCATTAATCAATTTTAATGACACTTTGAAAAAAGATGAAGACTTAAATGACAAAGAATTGATTAGTTTTTGGACAATATTGGGATAAGTGGTGGGGGTCTTCCCGTACACCTGTTTATTGTTTCAATGTTTGTTGAAAGCATACAACATTCATTCGTTCGTTAAGTAATTTTGATGACACTTCGCAAAAAGATGCAAATATGTATGGCAAGGAACTGATTAGTTTTTTTACCGATATTGAACAAAGTGGTAGGGGGTCCTCCGAGCACCTGTTATTTTGGAAGCTCAATAACTTCTGTACCTGATAATCGAATTGGATGAATCTTGGTACATAAAGATTTAGTAGGTTCACAACAGTTCTGCATCCTTACTTCCGGTAAAATTTTTTTTTTACTTTTTCTCGTACAACAGAATTTATGTTTGTTGGGATAGTTCTGCTTTCTTTAATATTTTTATAATTAGACCTACGAAGTCTATAACATTGGTTAGCTTTTAATTAAAGTATTTGATGGATATTAGCTCATTATATATTCAGAACACTATGTTTCCAGAGCTGTGGTGAAGTCAGCCTATGCATCAGCGTCGCAATATTTTTAAATTAAAAGTGCTGCATTAAAAATCTATGTTCACAACACTTTTTGTATAAATACGTTTAACAACCTAGGTTCCACAGCGACATGTGCTGTTGTTCTAAGGTGTTGGTTGACATTTTCTTAAAACTTTGTGTGTTGATTCCACACGTGACCCTATCCCGGTCAATCGTTTCTCGCCTCGCATTAGAAACCCAAACAAAAGTAACCAATATGATTTAGTTTAGGCCTCAAAATCCTCTTGTGTGCAGTGAATTCATACTAAACTCAGATTTAAGACGATATAATGTATAGTTTCCAAGATTTTCGACGGTAAGAAGACAGACGTTTGATCAACAGGGTTATATTTTTTGTTAACCGGAACCATTAAAACTGTAATTTATAATCATTGATAAGACTGAGATTTATTTTTGGCTCCACTGAAAAATCGAAATCGTTAGAATTAAATACAACGGAAGAATAGTTTCCGTTTTGTTGTACTTCTGTTTCCATGCGATTATCCTGTTTGTACAAATATTATTTCATATTTTTTTTATTATTGTAGTTTATTTAAGTTATTTTATACTATGAAAAATATGACATAAGAAGAGGAAGTACTACTTGTATTTAGAAATTGTAAATAATATACCAAATAGATTATAGAGAGAATGAATTGGAATAAAATGATAAATTTAAAAAAAAATTAGAAGAGGATGTGGGTATGTTAAAACGGAAATATTTTTGAGCAGTTTTTGTTTAAATAGTTTTTGTTGATGTGAATTTAATTTTTTTGTGAAGCTGAAAAAAAATTGTTTATTTTTCAATTAAATTTTAGAATTTGACAAGTTGAAGTATGCAATTTATAGACGAATTCATATCGAGTGTTTATATTGAGTTGATTCTGAAAATTATTTGTTGTTAAAATTTTCCGTTGATGAGATCATTGCAGAAATGTATATTTTTGTGTACAATGAGATTCAAACGAATGAGATTCAAACGAATCAGATTCTGGAAGAAAGTGATGCACCAGTATTTCGAATGTTGTATCAACGGTATAAGTTGCTTTGTTTAATTTGTATTTCAAAGTATTGTATTAAATTTCTGTTTTGTAAATTAGTTTTTTTCTTTTTTTTTTTATGGTATATAAGTATTAGTAGTTTTGTTTTATTTTATTTTAATTAACTTCTCAAACTGGGAAGTTATTGTTTTTAAGTCAATTTTCGAAATCGAAATTTTTATGATATCTTTACGTTTCAAGACCTTCTGAAGCTGACAGTATGTGGACAAAGTTTGTCCAATACTTTCTCCACAACGCATCACCCAATTTCAATGAAAATGTATCTTGGTGTTACTTAGAGCCCAGTCATTTTCTACCGAAATCGGTGCTTTTTTTTTTAGGGGTTTCCAAAAAAATGAAGATTTTTTTTTGCAAATATCATGAGAATAAATAGTGCTATCAAAATCATTGACCCATTCTTTTGTTTGTCGTTATGTCAGATATTTATAGTAAAATTTGTATGAACAATCCTTATTATTTCGGTCTGAAAGATCTAAGTATTTCATTCTCAAGCCAAAAGTGAAATTCTAGCCCCCACTTTTTTTGGCATTTCTCGACGTTCTAGAATCTACTGGTACTGATTCTAAAAAGGCACAAAAAAAAATGTATGTCTGTCAGCCGGCCGATCGTCCGGTCGTTCCTCCGTCGAAATCTAGAAAACCGCTGGAGGGATTTCAAATTTTTTTTTTCTAAAAACAGGTACATATACTCAATGGGCAGGTACGAAAGGACGTTGTGTTCGATAACTGTACCGGAAGTAAGACAAAAAAATCGTCAAGTGTGTCAAAACAAGGAAATTGTTTGCTTAAAAACGGTAACTTTAAGTGATAATGAGTAGTAGCCTTGAATTTAAAGAAATCTCGATAGTCGGGATTGGTATGTGAGACTAAAAACTAGATTATTGCATTACAAGTTTGTCAAAAAAATATTGTCAAAGAAGAATGCTTTTCATTTATTTTTTTACCCAATTTTTTGGAAAAAAATAAAATTGATTATTTGTATGACATGAAATGTAATTAAACATGAAGTTGGACATGGAAATTTTTGATTTTATTGAAATTTTAAAAAAAGTCTGTATTTTTGATTTTGTTATAATTTTTGCAATAATTTTATGAATTTTGGGAAAAGTTTAAATTTGATTTTATTATAATTTTTGAAATATTTTTGGAATTTTCATTTTGAAAAAAGTTTGTATTTTTGATTTTGTTATAACTTTTGCGATATTTTTAAAATTTTCTTTGTATATTTGATTTTGTTATAATTTTTGCAATATTTTAAGTATTTTGGAAAAAGTTTCAATATTTGATTTTCTTATAATTTTTGCAATATTTTTAAGAATTTTGAATCAACGTAGCGATACCAATAAATGATATTTTCTTTGTGTGGATTTGAGTTATTATGTATATATTTTGTTTCAAAATCGTTGAGATATATCGAGCACACCAATGAAATTAACAGAAGCGATCCAAAATCCAGATATGCCCAACATTTGAAAATAGAAAAACACAAATACACCAATATCAACACAAATTTAACCATATTACATAAAAAAAGAAAAGGACAAAATCTAGATAGATTGGAAGAAATAGAAATATATAAACATAAAAACAATAACAATATTTTAAATGATAAAATCAACACTAAAACTAACAAAATATATGACATAATAATAAAAAACAGCAGTTGAAATAGTATATAAGTAATAGTTTAAGCAAAAATTGTAATAATAATTTAAGAACTGAGGATGACGTAAGTCGAAATCGATATTCTTTAAAATAAAAAAATAAAAATAAAATTGTTACTATAAGGAAGTTTTTATTATTATAAACAAATTTAAAAATAAACAGTAAAAAGTATATTTTTAAATATTGCATTTTAATTCAAAAGTGACAAAAGCACACAAACAGTGAATAATATGGAAAACCATAATAACACATATAAATCTAAAATTGTTTTCGTTTGGTTTACATTTTTGACCCAAATGAGTGGTGTCATATGAAATAGTACCTAATTTACGGAACATTACAACTTTTTTTTAATTTTGCAATGCAGTTTTTGTGTTATTGTAAAAAAAATATTTTTTTTATGTAGCCTCTCTACCCCCCTAAATTTCGACACTTGCACTGAAAAAAACATGTCTCATTTCCAATCGAAATGCAATTGTCTCAACCTCACCGTGCGGTCACATATGGCGAATCAAACTACGAAATTGCTTCAACAACTCTACAATTATAAATCGATGAAGTTGAGACAATCACACGAAATATTTATGTGAAAATAAAATATAGTTCAATTAATCTCAAATACTTAAACTTTAAAATGAAAAATTCATGATATAAGGCTAAAGAAAATTTTTTTCAGGGAAATAGTTATTATCTTTATTCAACTACTGTTATATTGGACTTTATATTTTAAATAAACCTCATTCTGTTGTTAGGAAAATGTTATCGTGTAGTTGTCTCAAATACAGTGAAATTGTTTGCAAATAATTTTTCTTTGCATGAATAATCAACTGCCAACTTCGAGATGAGGTTGTCATGAACTTCAATTTTTTTTTCAGTGTGATTGACCGAAAAATAATCAAATTCAAACCATTTACAAGTTGGTGTAACTTAATTTTTCTTGAGTTACCATAAACAGCTATTGATAAGATTTGACCTGAAGCAACATTTTTTGTGTCATTTTTGATCAATGTATGTATGTGATTGTACTTACTTCGGTCTGAAAGACCTAAGTATTACATTCAAGAGCTAAAAGTGAAATTCTTACCCCCCCTCCTTTTGTTGGCATTTCTCGACGTTTTAGGACCTGCGATTCTAAAAATGCAAAAAAAAACATTGTATGTCTGTCTGTCGGCAGGCCGTCTGGTCGTCCGGCCGTCACAACCTACGAAATCTAGAAAACCGCTGGACGGATTTCAAAATTTTTATTTTTAAAAATAGGTATACTTAATAGGAAGAGCCGAAAGGACGATGTGTTCGTTCGATAACTGTATCGGAAGTGTGTCAAAAAATCGTCAAGTGTGTCAAAACAAGAAAATTTGCATATTTTTTGCTTAAAAAACTTTTATCTTAAGTGATTACGAGTAGGAACATTGAATTTGGAGAAATCTTAATGGTCGGGATTGGTATGTGAGACCAAAATCTAGATTATTGCATTATAAGTTTGTCAAAAAAATGTTGTCAAGTGTGTCAAAAGAAAGATTTTTATTTATTTTTTTACCCAATTTTTTGGAAAAAAATAAAATTAATTATTTGTTTGACATGAAATTTTATTATTATTATTATTGGGAATTATGAAATTATAAGTTTGTCAAAAAAATGTTGTCAAGTGTGTCAAAAGAAGAATTTTTATTTATTTCTTACCCAATTTTTTGGAAAGAAATAAAATTAATTATTTGTTTGAAATGAAATTTTATTATTATTATTGAGAATTGGCATTATAAATTTGTCAATGTATTACAAAACTAACGTAATGTATTACTAAACTAAAAAATGTTGTCAAATGTGTCAAAAGAAGGCTTTTTATTTATTTTTTACCCAATACCCAATTACCAAACTTTACCCAATTTTTCGGAAAAAAATAAAATTAATTATTTGTTTGACATGAAATTTTATTATTATTATTGAGAATTATGGCATTATAAGTTTGTCAAAAAATATTGTCAAGTGTGTCAGAAAATGAATTAATTTTTTTTGATAATATTTTGGAAAAAAAATTTAGCTGTTTGTTTACGTAAATATAATTGAACATGGAAATTTTTGAATCTGTTATAGTTTTTGAAATATTTTTGGAATCTTGAAAAAAGGTTCAATTTTTGATTTTGTAAGAATTTTCGGAATATTTTTAGAATTTTGAAAAATTTAAATTTTCGATTTTATTATAATTTTGGGAAAGTTTCAATTTATGATATTGTTATATTTGCAATATTTTTAGAATTGTGGAAAAAGTTTGAATTTTTAAGAATTTTTGGAATATTAGAATTTAGAAAAAGTTTAAATATTTGATTTTATTCTAATTTTTGGAATATATTTAGAATTTTGAAAAAAAAATAGAATGTTTGAATTTTATATATATCTTTAGAATTTTGAAAAAAGCTGCAATTTTTTATTTTAAGAATTTTTGGAATATTTTTAAAATTTTGAAAAATTTTAAATTTTCTGATTTCATTGTAATTTTTATGATTTTGGAAAAAGATACAATTTTTGATTTTGTTGTAATTTATGCAATATTTTTAGAATTTTTTGAAAAAAGTTTTAATCTTTGATTTTGTAATAATTTTTGAAATATTTTTAGAATTTTGTTTGAAAAAAGTTTGAATTTTTGATTTTATTTAATTTTTACAATATTTTTGGAATTTTGAAAGAAATTTAAATTTGTGATTTTGAAATGTTTTCTCAAAACGCTAAATGGAGAGGTTTTTGAGTAGTTTGCTGATTGTATAATCTTTTCACTAAATTATGTTAATTTATGAACTGTTATAATTTTCCAACAACGTATTGATGTTTCGTGTTAGTTTTGTAATACATATCTAAACAGAGATAAAAAATACAATTATCGCTGTCAAAACTAAAAACCATGTCCTCATAAAAGTTTTTTGCCGAAAACTATATCAAAATCCTTAACCCAGACCCTGCATATTTTTCTTTTGACAATTACGATTAAACATTTTTTGTTATGCGTCTATAGTCTGGCAATATAAAGAGATTACAACACAACAAGTTGTGTTGTAATGTCTTGTATTGTAAAGTCAACAGTAAGTTTGTTACCGAAATCTATCAAAACCCTCAACACAGACCGAAGTCTGGATATCCCTGAGCTGTGAGATTTCAGCCCCTCCATATACATATTATTTGACTTACAATAATGTGAAAAAATTACATATTATTTTCGATACGCAAACGCACGAGTCTTGAACATGGAATATTTGAGTTGTTTTGAAAATTTCCCAAAGGTGCAAAGGGGGTTGAGTGTATATCGCCAAAACAACCGTTTATTCTAAACTTCAATCAAACTCAATCCTGACATTCAATTTTGTTGAATTTTGGAGCAGAAGGTTTTTGTAATGTTTATCGTAGTTTTGCAACTTCCCATTTGTTACTTCCGGTTAAGTAGCTTTTTTATATTCTTTTATTGATATCACAACAACAAATTTCATGAAATTAACGTTTGTGAAATATTTCAGAATTGTTTCATGAAAAATTTCAAAAAAGTTTTGTTTTGGAATGCCAAATACTTTCAATAAGTAAAATATAATCACAACTTGTTCGAGGTAGTGTAGATGAATGTGAATTTGAGCAAGTTTAATTTTCATTGGAACGCGCCGAATTTGAAATGATAAATTACCAATTGAAATGGTTCTTTTTATGTATTTAAATTAAGTTTAAATATTATAATTAACACAGTTTATGTTATATATATTCACAGATATATAATTCAATTTTGAAATATGAAAAATCACTAAATCAACTTGTTTTTATAATTATAGAGAAAATAAATCCATATATTAAAATCAGAAATGATACTATTTATAAATTATTAACTTAGAAAACGATAACATAACATTCGTAATTCATGTTGCAACGTTTTTTGCCAAGTTAATTAATTATATTTGGCTTGGTAGACTTGATCAGGAAATTAAAACAATGCATTTTCTATACAAACGGGCACTGTGAATAATTAATTTTAGTGATTCAAAAAATGATTGTTTATTTAATTTTTTTTATTGTCATTTTTCAGGTTGGTTTACACCAACACTACACACTTCCCACCTTATTTAGATAGATACAGATACATGTGACCATAAGATTGATACAAAAAGATTATGCAGATTCCTCATTTTATGCTTTTAATTTGATACTTCATTAGTTTCTTATAATTTGCTCTTCGACTCATTGACTTAAACTATCAACCAACCATTTCTCAGAACCGCGATTTCAACCTTGCACTTCCCATTTTTTTAATAGCAATACAATAAAAATATGAACAATAAATCACTGTTACCAATGGTAATCAATCACCTAAATAGTAATTTGGCTGTTAATACATATAAATCCGTCACAAAGTCCATAGTTCTTTAATAAAACCACAATTAAAATTACTTATTTACCTGAGGAGTATCACACAACTTTAGCAAAACACGTGGTAGTTTCATGTTTATATGAATAAAATAATGAATGAATAGAAATCTTATCTAATGTTTAATTACTTTTCGTTATATTATTCCATTTTAATTACAAAAGTGTATGGAAATATCCCCCTTTCCCCCCTCTTTATTTCTTAAATTCCAATTTAAAATAAAAGAAATATGTCTTACGCTTGTGTGAACCTATAACGAGTTACAAACAAAAAGCAATTACAAAATAAATGAATGAAATTTCTCATTATATTGTTTTTTCATTCATAAATTTTATATTTTTGTTGTCATTTATTTTTTGAATTAAAGTGAAATTTTCTATTATCGTCTTCCGTTTTAAATTATTTATCAATGAAACGTAACAAGACGATATCGTTCTTTTCATGAAAAATAATTAATTATTGAGTAAACAGAATACTTAATAAGATTTGAATTTCCAACATTTTTTTTATATCTTATCTTATAATCATTTGAAAGTGGTGATAAATTGTTGATAATCTAAATAATAAGGTTAAATACCTTAATCTTGTTGATTACAAAAAAATAGATCTGATTCCCATGTTCAATGTCAAATAAAATTTTATATAATTTCCTTAACATATCAATTTTAGTTTTAACTTTACATAAAATCCGTCTAAAAATCAACCACCATGAATATTTGAACAAGAAAAATTCCACGCTTTAAGAAATTTCAATTTTAAATTTGAATTTATATAAAAACTTTTCTTGAAATTTGATTTTCTAAGAATGCACTGCTGATTTTTGAAACAACAAATACAAATAAAATTCCCAACATATAAATTTCCTTCTCTCCATTATTATTATTTGTAAAATTTAAAATTTCGAAAAAATCATGAATGAATATTATTAAGAAATAGTCATAAAAAATGGAATGTGTGAGTGAACATTAAATAAGAAGATAAAAAATGAATCGAATGACTGGATGGGTAAATTTTTTTATTTTTGACTTATTAATGAGAAAAGAAAAAAATAGATTTTATAATTCTACAACAACCGGATATACAGAATGATAGTTCTACGGGTTATAGTTTTTTTATTATTATTAGAAAAATTGACATAAAGATATATTTTTTGTTTTGTATAATTTATCTTTAATTTATAACAATTTTTTTTGGTTAAAATAATCAATGAGAGGGGGAACATAACATCAAAAAGAAAATTTGTATTCTAGTTACTAATTGAAGAGCAATTAAAATTTATTTTAAAATATAATATAATAAAATTATTATATTTTAAAATAATAACCACTCCACACCACACAATTGGTGACTTCGACGTGACTTTAACATTTAATTTAAAATAAAAGCCTATATAAAAAGACGGTGGTGAAGTGAATTTTATTCCACAGAGAAAAGAACATTTCACACAATCAATCAGTAGTATTACTATTATTTTTCAACCCTGACAGTTCGGTAACCAATATTTAATGGGTGTAGTTAGGCGTATATAATTTAACATTATATTCCGTATACTTGGACACATGTATAAACATCAAGGACATACTCTTTAGAGAAAATAGTTTAACCAAAACAATATAAAACACCTGTAAGAAAACAAAACAAAATTAAAACAACGCAACAGGAAATTGTGGTTCATCTAATATAAAACTAAAATAAAACTACGTAGTCTATGAATAGGTAAAAAAAAAACAAATTAGAAGAATAGATTTCACACCGATGTGTGAACATTTAACGTTCACACCTATGTTTGAAAATACAATGAAATGAAATGATTTAAAGTGTTTGTATGCTTTTGATGTTTAGGATCGGTTTGGATTCTAGAATATTGTAGAGATATTGCTATTGTTTCGTCTAGTATATATAAGAGGGCGCGTTAGGGATAATCATTTCAGTTTTAAATTAAAAGTCATACAAGTAGTTTTATATCAACAGTGATATAAGTGAGTTGACTAAATTAGCGGTGACACGTTAGTCATAATAGAAAGTGAATAAAATAAAAATAGGAGATTATTATAAGTAAAAAATATTGTGAATAGAAGAACAATTAAGGGAATAAAAATTATAATTTTAGTATGTAGCCTCTCCACTAGCCTAAATTTCAATACTTGATTGACCGAGAAAATAATCAAATTTAAACCATTTACAAGCTGGTGTAATTGAATCTTTCTTGAATTACCATAAACAGCTATGGTTAAGATTTGACCTGAAACAACATTTTTGGTGTGATTTTTGATCAATGTATATATGTGATTATAATTTACTATTGACATTTACGATTAAACATTTATTTTGTTATGCGTCTATGGTCTGGCAATATAAAGATATTACAACACAACTTTTTGTCAATTATTTTTGATATTGTGTTCTTTGACATTCACGGAACCCTTGGCGAGCGAATTTTATTCGCATTTGTCTGACTTTTTTTATTCTTTGTTTATTATTCTTATCATTTAATAAATTTCGTTTCGCATCGTTTTTTATTGTTCGTGAAACATGGGGAAACATTTATCTTAGTGTGCACATATGTTCTAAGGCGTTTTACTTCATGTGCACGGTGTGGTGCACAGCATGTGCATGACATGTATTATGAACAATTTTGTTAACGGGGATTTTTTAATATGAACAATTAATGCACATTTCGCGCGTTTTCCGTTAACGTTTCTGGTATTCGTAATATACTGAACTATCACTTGAGAATGTAGAAGGGAACAACTGACATCCATACACCTATTGAATCCATATTCATCGCTGAAAGAACCTTCTGTATAGCACTGAAAAAGGTTATAAAATCAATCTCAATACGATTTGGGAATTAGTATTTTACTTCGATCTGAAAGACCTAAGTATTACACTCTTGACTTTTGTGAAATTCTTGCTCCTACTATTTTTGGCATCTCGACGTTTTAGGACCTGCTGATTCTAAAAAAGCAAAAAACATAAAATGTATGCCTGTTTCCGTAGAATTTTGGAAAAATTCGAATTTTTGGAATATTATCAGAGCGTTGGAAAAATGTTTCAATTTTTGATTTTGTAATAATTTTTGGAATATATTTAGAATTTGGAAAAAAGTTTGTAAATTTGATTTTGTTATAATTTTGCAATATTTTAAGAATTTTGGAAAAAGTTTCAATTTTTGATTTTCTTATAATTTTTGTAATTTAATTTTAGAATTTTGAAAAAAGTTCCAATCTTTAATTTTGTAATAATTTTTGGAATATGTTTGGAATTTTGAAAGAAATTTTGATTTTGTAATATGTCTCGAAACGCTAATTGGAGAGATTTTTGAATAGTTTGCTATGTGTTTCATCTTTTCGCAAAATTATATTAATATAAGACGATCTGTTATAGTTTTCTGGCAACGTTTTGATGTTGCGTGTTAGTTTTGTAATAAATTTCTAAACAGAGATAAAATACTGATACTTTTACAAAGATTTTTAATTTTGATATAGATTCGCTGCTTAAAACTAAAATCAATGTCCTGTATATCAAAATCCTTAACCCAGACCGAAGGCTTGATATCTCTTCAGCCCCTCCATATTTTCTATTTGAAATCGAACGATAATGGATCTTAGATGGATATATGATCTACGAGTTTGGAAGATAAGTTCCAATGGAGATGGACATTTCACCTATTTTAATTCTAGATTTTATTTGAATATATGCTGGCGCTTTATACTAAAAATTATTACTCATATGTCAGTTTGCTGCTAATTAAAAAGTTTACTAATTTGATTCATCAAGATTAGTATAATTTAGCATGAATTGGAACATAGTAATATATTTTAATATAAATCTTACGATGAAGATGGCGTACTTAAGTTTAGAATTAAGTTTTGTTTATAAATATATTTATGTGTAACATTTAGTTTTTCACGTGCAATAAATATTTTCGGAAGCAAAATCTAATATTTGAAAGAATAAAAAATGGGTTGGTGGGTAGGGGTGTGTGGAACATATACGTTTTTTAATTATGTTATTTTAGAACAAAATTGATTATTTTTTTGTACTTTAAATTCCCAGGAAGAGCTACTGAGGCTGATTTTCAAATAAGGAGTGGCTAGGCTGTCATTTGGCAAGCTATTCGTATACCAGAACAATTGCATCCCAGAATAAAATAGTTTTTTAATTGCAAACATTAATCCCTGTTATTTGACCATAGTTTGCTTTAGCAGGCCTGGCAAACTCATTCGCTTCGGTTTTTTTCTGATCTAACGTTGAGAGTCATTATTTTTAAAGCTGGACACTTTTGATATTTGATGTCTTCGATTTTCCTTAAATTTTCAGGATTTATTAGTAGTACTGTGATAAGAAAAAGTGCAGTTTATCACCTCTTAAATGTGGCGCGTTTGACCTTGAATAGAGGTCAAAGTTTAAAATCACGGGTAAATCATATGATCATTTTGCTTCATAAAACCATTGGTCACCGATGACATTCTTTTTGATATAGATTCTACTTGATACTAGGTAGATGTTAGCATAAATAATTAGGTGGGTCACTCATGGCTTTGAGGGCCAAGGTCATTCGAAAATGATGTTTTCGTTGCCTTTTTTGCCTTGTTATCGGACTAAATATCTACTAAACCCATGAGTGACCCATAGCAATAACTATTGGATTACTTACATAACATACGAAAGTACTTAGAAAAATTTAAAACAGTTTGGGCTACTCTTGGCTTTAGAAGCTACACGGTCTCAAAGTTGATAATTTTTCAAAAAAGGCCAAAGTTCAAGGTCAATAACTCTAGAAGCCATCAGTCAAAAAAATTGAAACATAGCTGTAATTATACTTCATACTGTGTAGTTTAAGATCCAAGCTTAAAATCCGTTGGGAAAGTGCTTGTTTTTTTAATACATGCTTTTTTCAAACAAAATGTTACAAAATGTATCATTATGCAAATTTTACATATTTTTCAGTCTATTTTTGATTTTATAATGATTATAAATTAATTTTTAATTAGGAACATAATCGATTTAGTAAAAAATTTCAAAATCTCAATCCCACAATACTCCCCCCTTTGAAAAAAATAAATATATTGAGGTTTTGAAATATATTTTATTTTATGGTTTTATTTTGCTTCCATTTCATTTTTCCTTCAATAACCGATTGCAATGAACCCGACTGTGGTCTCGCAATGCCAAGATTCTCTTTTTGGATTGCGGTTTTATCATTAGTTCCCACAAACATACAGCGCCCATAATAATTACTAGTAAAAGTAATTTTTTATTTCTATAAAATATACTTGGTATACAACTAAAATATTAGTGGTACCTTTAAATAATTCATCAATTTATTGTTTATTAAATATTAATTTAAATAAAATATTGGTGCATTAAACAAAGTCAAAATTTTCAAGCCGTTAGGATTTGACTGATCAGAGTAGATGAACCTCCAAACTCTATATTTCATATTTTCTTATAATTTACTTATCTTTTCGAGGATTAAGTTGACTTCATTTTGATCTTCTGAGAAAAATTTAATAAGAAATTTACAAACATAGAAAATGTTTAACCGCTCCCGCATGGAGAGATCAGTTTTTATTGTTTTGAATTTTTGTTTTTTTTATTTTTGATCTACGAATGTGACAACCCCGCGTACTCCAGTCCCTGCTATTGGCATACGAGTTAACGTGAGATATCACATACCACTGGCCATAGCAGTGAGATATTAGTAGAAAAGGTGACATCTTAGGGGTGGTGGCGGATGAACTGTATTCAGTCAACGGAAGCACCCTCAATCTTAGCTGTGAAATAATCCTTGATGATGAGACGCTATTGCTTCCTTGAGGCAACGAGCCTTCATATAACTATGTGTGGGCTTCAATCTTCAAGAAAGACGGTGCGTCACGGGATCAAGAGGAATATGCCACCGGCTGGATTATTGGCAACTACATTTTTGTTTTGTTTCAGCAAATTTTTGTAAAAATTTGCTATTTACTTTTTAATTTCCTTTTATTTTTTCTATTCTATCATAAAATATTGGCCTATGTCATATTTCGTCAGTTTATATGTGTTATTATGGTTTTCCATATTATTCCCTGTTTGTGTGCTTTTGTATTAAAATGTTTTTTTTTTAAATATTGCATTTTATTGTTTAGTTATCCATTGTTTAACAAAAAATATAAAAAAACAAAAAAAGAAAGATTTACGTCCATCAAAACCTTTGAACGTATGTTTGTTATGCCCGCCAAATTACGCGATATTTAACAGGTAGCATTTTATAACAAATCTACGTCAACTCTAGAACAACAAACTAATAGTTAAATTAAATTCCTGTTCAACCACCAAACATTTCCATTTTTCATGTATAATACGGCTACATTACATTTTTCCATTAACCAAACAATCAGTATACATAATTTTCGGACTTCCTGTAAAAAACATCAAAGCATAATAGTTTTTTTTTTATGTTTGAGTTCTCTCTAAAATATTTCGAATTTAATTGTTATATTTTATCTCTTTGCTAAATAAAACGAAAACGGGAGAGTTCATGGATCAGCAAACAATCATTCTCTTATTTACTTTTATTTTTAAATTTTAAATACCAAAAATATTTATGAATTTTGGTCAGTGGTAACCTGAAATTAAAACCAAATTATTGTACTAGTACTTAAAACTTAATTATTAAAATTAATCGATTGTTTTTGTGAGTTACAATTTAAAATTAAAAGAATAATGTTCGAACGAAAAGGAATAATAAAAAAAATTTATAATATAGAACAAAAAAAAAGGGAAATATATGTTGTGCCTGTCCACCTGTATGTGTAGAAAGCAGTTTTTTTTATTATTGTGAAATAAAGTTTAAAAAGAAAAAAATTATCACAAGAATTACGTTGCTGTTTTTATAAATTTCATAACTATGTTACCTTGATTGAAGTAAATAAAAATTTGTAAATAGAAATAAGTTTAATAATTTTATTTTGGATTTTTGAGATCAATTAAACTCAAGTAAGTAAAGAAGTAATTGGAATATTTTCAATTCAAAGGTATGGTTTGAAGTTTCTCAGAAAAAAACTACAATTCACATTTTTTACGTGTTTCGGATCGGATTCGAACCTACCCTCGTCAGTGCCCGGCTCGAATCTTTGGGCAGACACGCTATCGATTACGCCGTTGAGGCGATGACAATTTCAAAGTTGAAACTTCTTCATCACTTAATTATTTTTTACTTAAGTTGAATTTTTCCACTGTCATTAGACTCCATATTATGGAAATGCTTTTTACATTATATGGGATTTTTCGCATTAAATTTCTAGACAATACTTTGTGTGAATTCATAGAATGGGGAACATTTCTATTCTAATTAACATCCTAAGTCACGATTGTATAGTCATTATTGATTGTTTCCAATCAATGTGAAATCAATGGCTGACACTTGGTCAATTTGTAGTTCTATATGTATTAACATTAGACTACATTAAAGGAATTTAAATTTATTTTGGATTTTTGAGATCAATTAAACTCAAGTAAGTAAAGAAGTAATTGGAATATTTTCAATTCAAAGGTATGGTTTGAAGTTTCTCAGAAAAAAACTACAATTCACATTTTTTACGTGTTTCGGATCGGATTCGAACCTACCCTCGTCAGTGCCCGGCTCGAATCTTTGGGCAGACACGCTATCGATTACGCCGTTGAGGCGATGACAATTTCAAAGTTGAAACTTCTTCATCACTTAATTATTTTTTACTTAAGTTGAATTTTTCCACTGGAGTCTAATGACAGTGGAAAAATTCAACTTAAGTAAAAAATAATTAAGTGATGAAGAAGTTTCAACTTTGAAATTGTCATCGCCTCAACGGCGTAATCGATAGCGTGTCTGCCCAAAGATTCGAGCCGGGCACTGACGAGGGTAGGTTCGAATCCGATCCGAAACACGTAAAAAATGTGAATTGTAGTTTTTTTCTGAGAAACTTCAAACCATACCTTTGAATTGAAAATATTCCAATTACTTCTTTACTTACTTGAGTTTAATTGATCTCAAAAATCCAAAATAAATTTAAATTCCTTTAATGTAGTCTAATGTTAATACATATAGAACTACAAATTGACCAAGTGTCAGCCATTGATTTCACATTGATTGGAAACAATCAATAATGACTATACAATCGTGACTTAGGATGTTAATTAGAATAGAAATGTTCCCCATTCTATGAATTCACACAAAGTATTGTCTAGAAATTTAATGCGAAAAATCCCATATAATGTAAAAAGCATTTCCATAATATGGAGTCTAATGACAGTGGAAAAATTCAACTTAAGTAAAAAATAATTAAGTGATGAAGAAGTTTCAACTTTGAAATTGTCATCGCCTCAACGGCGTAATCGATAGCGTGTCTGCCCAAAGATTCGAGCCGGGCACTGACGAGGGTAGGTTCGAATCCGATCCGAAACACGTAAAAAATGTGAATTGTAGTTTTTTTCTGAGAAACTTCAAACCATACCTTTGAATTGAAAATATTCCAATTACTTCTTTACTTACTTGAGTTTAATTGATCTCAAAAATCCAAAATAAATTTAAATTCCTTTAATGTAGTCTAATGTTAATACATATAGAACTACAAATTGACCAAGTGTCAGCCATTGATTTCACATTGATTGGAAACAATCAATAATGACTATACAATCGTGACTTAGGATGTTAATTAGAATAGAAATGTTCCCCATTCTATGAATTCACACAAAGTATTGTCTAGAAATTTAATGCGAAAAATCCCATATAAGTTTAATAATGTTTTACTAGTAATAATCTACTAGGGGCGCTGTTTGTGTGTGGGAACTAATGATAAAACCACAATCCCACAATGGAATCTGGGCATTGCGAGGCCACAATCGGGTTCATTTCAATCGCTTATTGAAGGAAAATGAAATGAAATCAAAATAAAACCAGCAATACAAATATGTATTTCTAAACCTCAATATATTTTTTTTCAAAGGGGGGAGTATTGTGGGATTGAGATTTTGAAATTATTTACTAAATCGATTATGGTCCTAATTAAAAATTAATTTATAATCATTTATAAAATCAAAAATAGCCTGAAAAATATGTAAAATTTGCATAATGATACATTTTGTAAAACGCATATTGGAGGTTTGAAAAAAGGCATGTATTAGAAAAACAAGCACTTTCCCAACAAATTTTAAGCTTGGACCTTAAACTACACAGTATGAAGTATAATTACAGCTATGTCTCTAACTTTTTGACTGATGGCTTCTAGAGTTATTGACCTTGAACTTGCTTGTTGCTTTTTTGAAAAATTATCAACTTTGAGACCGTGCAGCTTCTAAAGCCAAGAGTGCTCAAGCTGTTTTAAATCTTTCTTAATACTTTCATATGTTGTGTAAGTAATCCAAAAGTTATTGCCCTGGGTCACTCATGGGTTTAGTAGTTCCAGTCCGATAACAAAGCAAAAAAAGCAACGAAAACATCATTTTCGAATGACCTTTGGCCCTCAAAGCCATCAGTGAGCCACCAAATTAATTATTTATGCTAACATCTACCTACTATCAAGTAGAATCCATATTAAAAAAAATGTCATCGGTGACCCATGGTTTTATGAAGCAAAATGATCATATAATTTATATGATTTACCCGTGATTATAAAATTTGACCTCTATTCAAGCTCAAACGCGACACATTTAAGAGGTGATAAACTGCACTTTTTCTTATCACAATAGAACTAATATATCCTGAAAATTTGAGAAAAATCGAAGGCATCAACTATCACACCCTTTTACAAAGTGTCCTACTTTAAAATAATGACTCTTAATGGGATTGTAAAAAAATGCTCAAACTACGGGTTAGTTTATTCATCGGGTCAAACTTGGTAAATTTATTCGCCAAGGCACGAACCTAGTTTTGATGCCGCTATGGGGTTAATTTGACCCATAGTTATCATGTTGAGACTGACAATGTGAAAATTGGTCACATTTTTACCTTGGCTTGTTTAGGACCCAGATCCCTTCAATAATTTTTCTTCGCCTTAAATATTGCATACACAATTTAATAACTTAAATAAAATAAATAATATTATACAATTTTGTAGGCTTATATTTTAATTTTAATATAAATGTATTGAAAATATAGCCTATTTGAATTTAAAACGTATTAATTGTTTTTATTCGTTATTTGACGTTTCGGGAAAAAAAATTAAACAAATTTAAAAATAAAAAAAAATACAATTTCAATGAACTGTTGTGGAATTAAATTTACCACTTTAACTCAGTCATTGAAGATATAATAGTTTTTTTCATTCCGGAGCCTTTCCGACTGAAGGAGTGTTTCGTTTCCCTCATAATTATAAAAAATGATATCTAAGTTAAATTAAAGTTTTCCTCCATAAGTTTGATTGCTGTTTTATCTCTCTGATTTTTCATCGTTATGATCCTGCATTGAGGGAAAAGTTTTTGTTGATTTCTAAACTTTTTTATTTTCGATCTACGGATGTGACAACTGCGCGTGCTGCAGTCCCTACTATTGGCATATGAGTTAAATTGAGCCGCCAAATCTGCCAATTCCGCTAGCCAAGGTGATATCTTATGAATGCTGGCGGATAAACTGCATGCTGTCAACGGTAGTACCCTCAACCTTAATTATGAGACATTACTTGTTGATGGCACGCTATTGCTTTCTTGGAGAAACGAGGCTGCGAATAATTCAATATCTGTTATTTAAATATTTATAGAGGCAGTGCGTATATGATCAGGGAATATATCACTCACTAGCTGGATGATTTGCAACCCAATTTTAGTTTTGTTCGTGCAAATTTTTTATGCTTTTTATCCTTTTATTTTATTTGTATTTCCTCGATCCTATCATGAAATATTGACATATGGCATATTTTATTATGTGATAGAATTTATTGTTTAATTATCCATTCTTTAAAAAAAATTTAATAAAACGAAAAATCGTCTTTCAAAATGTCTTAGAAGCATGTTGTTTTTAATTGTTGTGACATACATTGTAATTCCTACTACAAAACACATTTTATTAAAAAAATTATCTCTGTCAATAGACTCAGTAGAGATGATATGAGTGAAACTTTCAATTCTCTTTAGTGTAAAACAAACTAGACAAACTAGTCTGGAATTAAATTATGGAACATCCAAACAGATGACTGAACAAAATAATTTCATGTGAGGCGATGAATATATTTTAAAACCACGGTTTTAAAATCATCGACATACAAAATACAAAACATATTGTTATTATCCAATTGATTCTAACTGTTTCTGACCACGTAATAGTTTCAACAGGATGGTACAACATCCCACACAACACGTAAAAAATTTTAAAATTAAACTTCGTATTGGATCAACCTCTGTAATAAATAATTTTTTCATGATTTGAATCAAAGAGAGAATGTAAAACTAAAATAATATAAAATAGATTATTATGTGGAGGACCGGATAAGCCCACACCAATAAGGTGAGTTATTTAAAATTAAAGACGAACGCGTCTTTGGTTGTTTTTTTAAAAATACAGGTATCCAATTTACCACAACCTCTTAATCCTACAACAAAAAAAAAAAGAAACTTAACATTTTTATAATTCAAAACAAAAAAAAAAATCAACCGGATGAATTGGATGATGATGAAATATTTATTTTGTTTAATCAACATAAATTCAAAACAAAAAACGAATATATAAATTTAATTTAATATTCAAATCATGTATTGTCGGTTGAATATGAAATCTGTCATAATCGTTCATTGAGCTGATAACTTTAGGTATTGCGATATTTGATGTGTAACTTTTTTTTTAACAAGTACATAAAAAATGTTTGTAAATTCTCAATTTTTTTTTATTATTTTTAATGTTGACTAATTATGTGTGTTTATTTTCAACGAATAAATGATAAATTTCACTTCCATTTCCTTCATATAAAATTCGTTTCCGTTTTAACTTTTTTCTTGATGTTAGTAATTTCCTTTTTTAATGTTAAGAGAATTTAGATTTTAGTTATGAAATATTTCTCAAATTACATTTTATGATTACGGTTTCTGCTGGAAATGGAAGTAAGTAATTTGATTTCGTTCGACAATATAATCCATTTTTTTAATTTCTACTTAGTCAAAGTTGTTTAGGTATGCAGATGAAATTGATGATTAAGAAATAACAGAAGCAAATCAGCCGGCTCCGGCTGTTCTAGAGTCTAGACACTAACTCTATTGAAAACTGTGAAGTGAGCTTACAAATTTTAAGCATACCTAAATATAATATTAATTTATACCAAGAATTTTATAATACCTCCATTCTTACTCATTTCTAGGAAAACAGTTGTTTTTATTGACCAATCTAATCAACAGCTATAAATAAAACTTCCGTCCATCCAATTTAGCTCCTCAATCACCAAAAATCACTTTTATTAGTAAATATATCAATTAACTATCAAAAACAATAAAGTTTTGGATTATGTCATAAAATTAAAATTCTATTAATAATTTTAAATGATCCATTGTCTATTATCTATTATTATATTGACCTGAGGATTTATTTAAATTATCTAAATATTTTTTTCTTTCTTTATATCTTAATTAAAATGTCATCCGGTCTGCATGTTATTATTCATTTTATTGATAGTTTTGATGCTATAGGCCTAAATTTATGAAAATACATTAACTAACCACCTGTAGTTTACGTGTACATAAATGCCTATTGTATAAAATCTACTTTTTCCTGTCAAAATTCCACGTGAAACTATTTGAAATTTTTTTTTGTCTTTTTGATTTCAAAACGGAAATTTAAATTAGTTTTTAACAAACAAAAATGAAAAATTATTGATTGGTGTTTCGGAGAAACTTTGATTATTTATTGAACCTTGTAAGTAAGTAATTTTGATAATAAATCGAGTTATTTTTAAAAAATTGAGAATAACATAAAATATAAATTACAATTTCAGAAATCTTGAATCAAGTTGAAACCGAAAAGCGAACCAACTCAGAAAATCCAATAACCAAACAAACAAGCATTTTTTTCCTCCACTGTTCCTCGTGTAACATCAAATCTGTTTCTTATCAAACAAGAAACACGTCTCCTAAAATTACGATATGACGATACAACGTATGAATGAATTTTATTTATTTCTTTATATTTTCTTCTTAATTAAATTGTTAATGGCGCCTCTAAATTATTATTATTTTTTTTGTTGTCTTTCGTAGTCTTCTGTTTAATATCTTTTCGTGTAAAATATATGTATCTGTAAATAACCACTCTAAATTTAAAACAAGTATTTATATAAGAATTCTATTATTGTTAAAAAGAAATCTATAAACTAAACATAATTTTTTTTTAATTTAATACAAAACAAGATTGTTTATCAATATTTTGTATAACAAATTGATCAATTTTGATTAATTACGTGATTTGGGGATATATGTTAATTGATCGTCTGCCTTCGGTAGCCAAGGTGACGAATTTATACTAAAAGCTTTTATAAGCAAACAAATAAAAAGAACAGGGTCATACATTTTTCAGACGGAAGTGTTCATAACTTCAATAACTGTTCATAACTTCAACGTAATCTTTTGTTATTATGGTATAAATTGTTTCTAATTACTGCTGAGAATGTGTGTGATTCCAGACCAGATCGTTAACCATTCATTCTATTTCTGAAATTAATAAAAGAAAAACCATCAACATAGCATATGCGGGCATTATTAAAAAAATTGTGTAAGTAGGTGGATAAATTCTAAACATGTTTTTAATATGAAGAAAAAGAACAAATCGTCGCTTTAATAATGAAATAACGTATACCATATATACGTTGTTATTATATAATGGGTGCGCTGCATTCCCCATAAGGATGTCTATAAAGTGGCATTTTAACATTTTTCAATTTTTTTATAACTGGGGGTGAAAATTAATATATTGTTAATTAACGTACATGCAAATTTGAATTTGGTTAAATATTGAAACAGCGTAAATGCATGTACGATATTTCAATTCATACAGAATAATAACTTGGGTAAAATCAGTGTCGTATACTTTACATACATTACGATCGCCACACGAAATGGTAAATCTAAAATATTGTATACGCATCATTCATTACTACATGATATTCTGGTTCATATAAATAAAAAATTGTAAAAATATTATGCGTTAGTTCTAAATAATTAGTTTTAGGCTTAATCGTACTTCCATACAAAATGAAATAACGTATATGAAATATGAAATAACGTATAAGGTACCTAATTGACTTTTCACCTCTTTTTAGGTAGAAAAGCCAGCAGGTACCAATGTGAAATTTTAATATGCTGTGGGGAAATTAGTCAAGATTAATTGGTAGACATTTTTTTTCCAATATCTTTATTCATTCAATAGTGCTGCCGAGTTTATGAAAATCGAAAAATCTTTAAACCCAATTATCTCGAAACTACACTTTTGCGAATACATTGTTTCATTATTAAAGCGACGAAATTAGGAATGGCAATCAAGAACTTCAAAAGTTTAGCAGAAACATAGTATACTGTCCACATTGTGTTCCTCCATTAGAAACTTTAATTCATGACTTTTTGGTGCCATAGTTTTTCATTTTTAAATAATTTTAATTTGTATTCCTCTGCTTTTTCCAGAAAATTCTATCAGTTCATTCCGGTATAGATCCAGATGTATCGACGTTTCAGCAAAATTTCGAATCGTGCCGTATCATCGATACCGTCGAAATCGCTACATCGAAAAATATCAATAAATCGAAAAATAATACATCATTCTATCGAAAAACCAAAGAATCGAAAATCATAACAAAAAGTCGAAAAGTCATTGCACCGAAAGATCGTTGCATCGAATTTTTTTCGACGTACTTCAAATATCATATAATTGAATTGAAACATATAATATGGTCGAAATTAAAAAAAAACCATATCGAAGTATCATAACATCGAAAATATTGAATAAATGAATTAATCATTATATCGAAAAGCATTCATTCGAAAAATAGGGTATACCCTTATCAGTGCTAGAAATATTGTAAATTTAAATGTCAGATAGCATCGTTGTGTATTAGTTATTAAACTGGTTTAAATTATATTTCTTCTCACTTTTCTAGCGGATGTTTTTCTAGACTCCAAAGATGCAGTTCTGTTAAAATATGTGAAATCTATAAAGTTAAAAAACATTTTTGAATGCTAATTAAATAGCTCAAGCACCTCCTGATATAGAATGAATGACTGCTATAGGTTATATTAAAAAATTAGCAGACCACGCGTTGCTATGGCTCAGCCTGGTTGCTTGAAAAAACAAAGAAAAGAGAACGCACACGTTACTAGTATGAATAATTTCACAATGCTTGTAGGTATGCAATTTTTTCCTTGTTCCATTGTCTGTGCAGATATAGAGATTGTCTGGTTGGCTACTCTAGAACACACAACATTTAATTGTCCATGTGAAAAGCAATCAGTATCTAGATCTAAACCGCATAAACTTTTAATGATTTGCCGTAAGCTTTGTTGATGGTGAATTGCAAATGCCAATCGAATTGGGCAATACAATCTTGTAATTTGAAATGGCATATCCGTTGAAATCATAGAAATTCGATGAATGAGGACATTTTCACATTTGAAAAGACCTTTCAAAACTATTGTTTCCCCGAGCATAAATTTATCAGAGCTCAGGTTTGCCCTAGTTGGGAGCCTGAGGGCAGCCTGATTAGGCTCTGATCTTGAGTGATTGGGATAACCAGATCAGGCTTGGAGCTAGTTAGCCGTACTCGTCTAGTATTAGATTAGAGCTCAGATCCGGCTCGGATTGCGCTTTCCCTATCTCTATCACAGAAAAAATCAATCGTAAAAAATATAAAATATTATTATAGTTTAATTTAAATAAATTAAATGAGCAATTTCAGACAAGTTCAGCAAATTTTTGGGAAATTTTGACTTGACCCCTTTTAATTTTGATTATTTTTTGTTTATAGAAAGTCTTTCATAAGTAAAAAATACAAGTTCTTCTAGAATTTTTTTCTACCAGGGGTCTTCACAGGGTGCCCCTCAATTTTTGTGATTTTGTGATGTGAGTGCATTTTGAACGAGCGATTGTAGAAAAACTGCTCAATCGATTTTCATAAATGATATGTCGTTGAATAAGTATTAGAACAAAGTTTTTAAAAATGTACCGTTTTAAATTTTTGAAACTAATTTTTAACGGTGTAACATAAGAAAAAAACTTTAAAGATGGCGCAGCCTCTTTTTTTTTTTTTTTTTAAACTTAATTGAAGCTTATTTTATATCTAACTAATTGTGAAAGTTTAGGACACGCGTTATTTTTTGTTTTAAAGATAAAACTCGTTGTGCATACGACGGTCGGGAATCAGTTTTTTTTTCTGAATGAAAATTATAAAAATTGTGTAAATTAAAGAGATGTTATTTGATTGTTATTTTTTTATATAATGATCCGGAAGATGGACCTAGCCTGAAATATTTTGATTAATTAAATAACAAATATATAATATAAATTGAAAACGTGGTTTTAATTGAGGAAATACAGAAGAAAAAATTAATAACTATACTCCCGGCGAAACAAACTTACAATATAAATAAAATATTTTATTATTAAATAAACTTTTTAAAATATGATAAAAATTATATATGTACAATAAAGAAAATATGAGCAATTTCAGTCAAGTTCAGCAAAATTTTGCGACATTTTGACTCGACCCTTTTTAATTTGGTTTATTTTTTGTTTATAGATAGCCTTTGATAAATGAAAAATAAAACTTCTCGTAGAATTTTTTTTCCACCAGGGGCCTTCACTGGGTGCCCTTGAATTTTTGTAAGTTTATCATATTATCAGTTCATTTTGACGAACGACTGTAGAAAAATTCAGGCCCTGATCCGATTGCCCAACTAAGGGCAAATATAAAAACCAAGTCAGGCCCGGCTATATTCAAATAAGGGAGTGTTTTAAATCAGGCCAGGAACAGGCCCACCTTAGATTGCCCTGTATAAGGATTGTCCTTTCTGGACTGCCCTCTAATAGGGATTGTATTCAGGCTTTCCCTAACTAATTTCTGCTCGGGGTTACGCTATTGCAAGTTGCGTGCTGTTGCAAAACTTTGACTAGTTGATATTTCGCAACATGATAACTATTAATTAATTAACTATTAATTAATTAACAATGAATTAACTATTAATTAATTAACATAACTAATTTGGATTTCTGTTGAATATTAAACTGAATAATACTGTTCATTTCGTTGACATCTTTGTTTTTGGCCGCAAGAATACCCGTTCGTTCACTCGGCCAATCATGATTCTTATGATTGGTTTAAATATTGAGAAATACTTTTTCAAATAATTCTTCTTAGAACAACACTCAATTGCAAAACAATGAGACAGTAAAATTCGTTCTGAAGTCAGATAAACCGGCACCCTTACGTTTCCAACTTGCAGCGATTAATGTTAGAATATATCAGATGATCGATCGTTTTACAGCTACACACTTATATTTTGGGTAATTTTTTGTTTTTACGCGGGATTACGCGGTAAGAGTATTTCAGGCAAGCATTTATTTCATTCGTTGGTGTTGATTGAGGATCAAATGTTGTGATGTGTTCATGCAAATATCTAACTCATTCTCTCTCTCTCTCTCTCTCTCTCTCTCTCTCTCTCTCTCTCTCTCTCTCTCTCTCTCTCTCTCTCTCTCTCTCTTTCTCTCTCTCTCTCTCTCTCTCTCTGTCTCTCTCAGGCGCTTACATATCATGAAGAGATTTTTGTGTCTTTGGAATCGCCTTCCAATCATCTCGTTCCATCACTTAATCACAGGTTTGACATCCCATATAACGAAGGTGATGTTCGACACGTCAGCGTTGTCTGAATCTTTCTCTTTGACGAACACTATCTGGTTTAGAACCTTTAATTCACTAGACTTGAATTTTAAATACATTTTTTAATTATTAAGGACTTTTGTGAGCAATTAAACTCACGTAACTACGGAAATCAATAGAATTTTTCAATCCAACAGTGCGTTTTGGATTTTTTCTACGAGGATCAATCCATTTCTCGTATACATGTTTTGGACTGGGATTGAAACTTTCCTCATCAGTGCCATGATTCGAATCCTTTAACAGACACGCTTTGCGCATAATAAATTAGAAACTTATAAATATTGTTACGGTTTTAAACTTTCGAAATGGGCTAATTCTCTTTTCGATTAATGTTGTTGCTTTCTGGGTTTGATCACTGTTTGATCACTGTAAGTAATAAACCCAGATTTATAAAGTCTTGAATACCTTTGTTGTTTCATGACAAAAGGATCTTCTTTAGATTTTGTGAGAGAAAAGAAAATGTTTGTCATGGATTGCTGCACTTTTTATAAATAATTTCATTTAAAAAAAAGCTTGTTACTTCGGTCTGAAAGACCTAAGTATTACATTCATGAGCCAAAAGTGAAATTCTTACCCCCACTTTTTTTGGCATTTCTCGACGTTTTAGGACCTACTGATTCTAAATAAGCAAAAAAAAAATGTATGTCGGCCGGTGGGCCGTCATTACATACGCTGCAG
Source organism: Diogma glabrata (assembly GCA_963693315.1). NCBI lineage: Eukaryota > Metazoa > Arthropoda > Insecta > Diptera > Cylindrotomidae > Diogma > Diogma glabrata. The sequence goes on along the minus strand of OY856186.1, from coordinate 450,848,624 downwards.
AAAACACCGCTGAAGGGATTTCAAAAAATTTTTTTTTTCTAAAAATAGGTATACTCAAGAGACAGGCCCGAAAGGACGCTGTGTTCGATAACTGTACCGGAAGTGTGTTAAAAAATCATTGTGTGTTAAAAAACAGCAAATATTTATATTTTTGGTTTAAAAAACGTTCATTTTAAGTGATTACGAGTAAGAACATTGAATTTGGAGAAATCTTGATGGTAGGGATTGGTATGTGAGATCAAAAACTAGATTATTGCATTATAAGTTTGTCAAAAAAAATGTTGTCAAGTGTTTCAAAAGAAAGATTTTTTTTATATTTTTACCCAATTTTTGGGAAAAAAATAAAATTAATTATTTGTTTGAAATGAAATTTTATTATTATTATAGAGAATTATGGCATTATAAGTTTGTCAAAAAAATAATGTCAAGTGTGTTAAAAAATGATTTCATTTATTGTTTTAGCCAATTTTTTGGAAAAAAAGTGTAGCTGTTTTTATGACGTAAATGTAATTGAAAATGAATTGGACATGGAAATTTTTGTATTTGTTATAGTTTTGAAATATTTTTGGAATTTTGAAAATAGTTTTTATTTTTGATTTTGTAAGAATTTTTGGAATATTTTTAGAATTTTGAAAAATTTCAAATTTTTGATTTCATTATAATTTTTGGAATTTTGAAAAAAGTTTGTTTTTATTTAATTTTTACAATATTTTTGGAATTTTGGAAGAAATATAAATTTGTGATTTTGTAATTTTTTCTCGAAACGCTAAATGGAGAGGTTTTAGAGTAGTTGGCTGATTGTATCATCTTTTCACTAAATTATGTTAATTTATGATCTGTTATAATTTTCCGGCATCGTGTAATGAAGCGCTGCCTCGTTGACTAATCAACAAAGTGGCATAGCAGGTCGCGTACCTAGCGAGGTTGTATTAATAGCCCCAAACTAGCTGCAGTCCATGGGGACGAGAAAGAAATCTTGCTGCTCCAGCACAAATACCGATTTAGTACGCGTAACATGAGATAAGAACGTAGTTAAGAAAAAAAACAAGGGAACTAAACAGACTCTGGCGACCCCCGTGTACGAACGAACCACGATCACCGCGTTCAACCCCTACAATTCACAACACTCATTCACATGCTCCCACGTCTCATACATACACACACAACCGGCGATTATTCGTATAATGGCGTAACTTTTCATCCATAGTCCGAGTATTCTCACCAATAATGCCATACATTTTAACAATGGGAGAGTGTAAACACTGATTGATTTGTTGTTGGGTAACCCACGAATATGTAGTAGATGATATAAATAAAGATGAAAAATAGAATTTAAAATTGGATTTATAGAAGTAGATTCGAGAGTTTAGCCCAGAAACCTAAGAAAAAAAATCGGTTGAACCAATAATGCTAATGTTACCGATGGGAGACATATCATTAAAGCTATGCCGAGTTTTTTTTAAATTTTATTTGCCAGCCCAAGAAAAGGAAAATTTATCTCTCCATGCTCGGATAAATTATAACAAATCGTATGCGAAACTAAAAATATTGTAAAGGTAATAAAAAGTATTATAGATTACTCTTATATGTTTCACTTCTCGCGTATCCGTCAACATTGAATTCTTTTCGATGTGCTGCCGATCGACCATTTTGCGTTCAACAACCGACTTCTATAATTTACCCTGTTGGTTGTTCTTGATTTCATTTTTCACCATTAATCACCGTATAATTCGCATCGAATGAAATTGACTTGGCTAAGTCCGTCGATTCGAATTTATCCCAAAATTTTTGACTTTATGCGTGTAATTCCGCTAATGCATTATTGACCATTAAACTAGTTGACAATATACTCCTTTTTTTGTAGCTGGGTTTTTCCCATTATATTTTCATTATCATTATTCGGGCTGTCAGGAACCTTGCAACCCCCAGACACCATTTCCCTTTTTATTTTCTTCATATTTGTCAACCACACATTACTACTACTAAATGACTACGTCACCTAAAATAATGCATTAATTAAAAGTTAAATAAAATCAAGCAAACATTATGGGTTTAGCCCTACGCCGTTGCTGATTCATTTACAGAACGAAACGAAATCGAGGCTGTAATTACATATTCCTTCACCCGCCCACACACACCCCATGCACTCACGCACACGTACATACACTCAAGCACACATATATATATATATATATATACTTAAAATGACTTACCCCATAGTTGTCCAGATCCCACTCCAGTAGCTACAAATTAACCGCTCATCCTCATCCAGTTCTTCGATTGGTGAGCTCAGCAATCAGGAACACGACCACGGTGGAAAATTTATTGCAATCCCAAACGAACGTGTTGATTATCAGTAATATTTCTTTTTCCTCTTTCTTTCATTACCGGAAATGTATCGTAACACTCAACAGGAAGGATGATGGCCTCGTATAATCACAAAAACAAAATGGTGGTCCCGTAAACGTATTAAAACAGTCAGCACTCCGGATATAATCGTAACATGCGGCCAAGTATCTTCTGTAAACTACACTCCAGCACACAATTTAACTTCACGATTTATCCACTGACTCATTTCGCCTTAATACTAGTGTTATCACGGAAATATAATAAAGATCTTGTGTAGATGGACTTATGATTGTATTAACACATCTAGCTGGAACATAGATGATCACAGAATTTCAACAAGCAGTTAATATAATTAAGATTATGCTTTTTATTATGTAACAGTTTTTTTGTTAAATTTTATTTAATTTTACATAGATATTGGCAATTTAAGCTATCATAGAATTTACACTATTTTTTTTTTATATCAGAATGCAATTATTATTTATAGTTCTAGTTATCACTGTTCTAGAAAACAATTATTATCACAGCAATTCAACTTTCTATCTTTAAAAACATATTATTATGATTTACCATTATATCTATCACAACACAAAAAAGGACCTTTTCATTATTTAACCTAATTTATTTTATACACAAAATTCTATCGTTAGCCAATATATTGCTCTTTCAAATAGTTATAACCAAAAAAAAAAAAATATGGTAGATAACCTGATATGCGTTTTCAATTAATTTTCCGGTTTCGCATTATCGTAAAACAAAATTCAATCAATCTTACCCCTGGTTATAACCATTGGTCCTGATTTTTTTTTCCGGATTCAATCTTTTCTTCTTTAATTATTATCTGCTTTAATTTCTTTATTTTTTTGTAATCACGATTTACCACGCTAAAAACACTCAACGTGTAGCTGTCAAAGCAACAAAACAGCTGTTCTCTTTTCAGACACAAAGTCGACTAACCGAGATTCTATGTCTTCAACCACGTATTTATAGTTAAAGTCACGCCGCTTGTGAACAATAACATATCGATAAACACGATAAGGTTGGTTTCTGGGGTATTTCCTTCGTTCATTATTTGTACCCACTAATGAATTTACATAGCTAATTGGTATAAAAAAAATTGAAAAGAATTAAATGACCAACATTGATTATTATACGATTGTGAGAATTATATATGAAAATAGCGCGATTAGGCCTTAATGATAGTGTGCAACTGTTTTGTGATAAATTATAGCGATTAAAAATTACAAATTGAATATAAGAAATTGGTATATTGGGAAACAGCACACAACTGTTTCATGACAATTTTCAAACGGAAACCATTGCAAATGACGATTACGGATTGAGTACAAGAAACTATGTTTAGAGGAAAAACGAAAATACTTATGAAAGTTTCTGTTAATGTAAATTCAATGCGTGTGAGACAGTGGTTCGACTCTTAATTACGAAGTTTGAATTACACTTCATTACAATCGTATTGATGTTTCGTGTTAGTTTTGTAATAAATTTCTAAACAGATATAAAAAATACTTGTACTTTATTAAAGAGTTATGTTTGATATACATCGCTGCCTAAAACTAAAAACCATGTCCTCATAAAAGTTTTTTGCCGAAAACTATATCAAAATCCTTAACGCAGACCGAAGTCTTGATATCTCAGAGCTGTGAGATTTCAGCCCAGCCATATTTTTTTCTTTTAAAGGTTTCAAAAATCGAAATGAATTTTCTACCTGTCTGACCAATATAATTTTTTTTACTTTTTTTTTAGTGACATAAAATGAGATTCATGCTAAGCTTGATTTTTGAGCAAGTCTGATTACAATAACTCCTATTCATTCATTTCATTTTGTTTTGAGGAACTTGGACCGAACAAAATAGGATTTTTAATTGGGTTGAATGAGTTGTATTATGAATGGGTTTCCTTTCATATCCTGTACTTAAGATTATCCATTTTACCGAAAAGATAAATAAAATGTTAGTTACATATTATCAAATTCAAAAGCACTTAAGTCAAACGTTTTAATTCATTATTCGTAGATAACTTTCCTTTAGATTTTATTAATATTAATTAAAAATTAATTTTTATTTAAACACTATGCCTGAATAAATCAAAGATTGCTACAATTACAAACAATTATACACACTTTTAAAAGATTAAAATAATCTTAATACGTGACAATTGTGTTGCTGATAGTATTTTCGCGTAATTTTTTAAATTAGAATGACTTTTATGTATACACATATATTACTCAAAACACCGGAAATATAAAAGTTATCGTTTTGTCTGGTTGATTTATATAAAGGAAAAAAAAGTAATTCAATATCGTTCGAATAATTTCTTAGAAATTTTATTCGTTTTGCTAGAAAACATAATCACGTGCATTTTTTTGTCTTTTGATTGTTTTTTTTATTCATTTTCCATTCATAAATATATATTTTTTTTATAATCAGCGATTTTTGTTTTTTAAATTTTGATTTTGATAATACTAATTTTTCATTTCCTTTGATTAACAATTTAAAAAAAAAATGCTACTTCATTATTAGACAGCATTTTATGTTTCCAGTGGTTTTAATTTCAAAATATTAATTAATTTACAATAGGTTTGTATAGGTTTTATGATAAATGGAACGGAAATGACCGCAAAATTTATGATGAGACACACAAGTATTTTGATTAAGTAAAAATATTGTATTTTGTGTTCGATTGTGTTTTGTTAAATTGAAATTGAAAATTTTTCGAGTCCGTTCCAAATTAAATGAACTTAAGATTTCATTTTCAGTGGTGACTGCTGAATGAAGTTCAGTTCTTACCTAACGATAAGAATATAAGCCAAACAGTAAAACTAGTTCTCAAAAATGACCATGCTTATAGTTTGCCAACGAAGTTTTAATTCAATCGTAACAAATAGCTCGATTTTATTAATTTTTTAAAAGAGTTTCATTTGTTATTCATTCCAACTTAACCGAACAAACTAAATAAGGTTATCTATATCAATCATCATTAAAATCATAACACAAAATCATCATCAATAGCGCACATCATCCCAGCTAATAACTAATAAAATAAATAAGCAACAACAAAGCAATTATCATTTATTTTTACAACAAATTTAAACAAACATTGCATAGCAACAAAAAGTTTATACTATTATTTTATAGATATTTTTATATATAGTTTTTTTTATGAATGGATGTGTGGGATGAATATTACACTACATTAAAGAGAAAAAAATGCTGCTATAGTAACATCATTCATTCATTAATGGACGAAAAGAAATATTTCTATCGATTTCACTGGAACTAAATTTGTATTTATTCGATGGAATGAGTTCATGAATGGTGTGAATTTAGTGCTTTTTTTTTGTTCGTTTTGAAATTTTATTTGTGTGTAAGAAGGTTATCTATCATTATCAAAATTATGTGTAATTTCAAATAGATTGAATCAAAGTAAGTGCTTCAGCATTTATCGTAATAGTTGATAATTAAATCAAGTAGCTAAAGTAGACTCTTAAAACCAAGTATTGACTATTTTATACCAAGCCCGCTGGTAACGACACAAACATTTGTAAAAGCAATGTTTGGTTACAATTTCCAACAAATTTCAACTTGACCAACATGGCTTACTGGAATGCGAACAACTAAACTGACTAACAATGTTAACTGACTTGCAGATGGCGATTTTTTAAATCGTTGTGGACATGTGACCATAAATGGTCGGATGGCTTTAGTCAATTTATTTATGTGCAGTTCAAACAAAGACGGCGGAAAGTAGTTGGAAAACATTTGCTGTACAAACCCTATCCATGGAAAGCAACCAGAGATTAGTTTGAAAAAAAGAAATATTTTTTGGTGCTGTTTGTGTTTCATACAATTTAATCAATGTTTTAGTCGATTTTTTCTTTCGTCATTGGCTAAATTAAATCGACAAGTTATTATGTGCATGTTCAACCTACTACAGTAATTTCCCAATTTACTAATTATATTGATTAATTATTGGTTAATTGGAAAGCCGGTATATTGTTGATTGTAAAAGATTAAAGATTTTAATCGAGACACATTCGAACTCAAACCCGGGTTCTCCGAGTTCAATTCAAGCTTACTATATAGAAAGGAAAATACACACTTATGGATGGAAAATGCTATGTGGATGGAAAATATATACAGAAAACTCTTCAATAATATTAGGTCGATGAGTTTGGCGAATACCGATTCAGTCATTTGAAGAATGAAACTTCAGCTAATCTAAAAAACTAAGGAGTACTCATTCTACAAAAATATGTAATTACTTCACACTCCATTGCCATGATCTGCATATACTGAGCTCACTCAATATTTTGAAATTCCAAAAAGAGACCGATTTGGATGGAGGGTTTGGTTATGTGGCTATATATCTCTCTTTCTAAGCGTGCTGATTTGAACATATAGAATTGGAAACCACTTCATTGTTTTTTCTTATTAGCGTTGAAAGACATATTTCGTAATTTTTGTATGCATTAAATTTAAAATGAAAAAAATAAATAAACAAATAATCTAATGACAGAATTAAATAAAAACAAACCTACATCAAGTGGTTTGTGTAAAGTGGATTTGTAAATTAAATTATTTTACTTTTAAAATCAAATTTTTTTTCGTGGAATGCATATGCTTACGAATAAATTTACTGGGGCATGAATATTGTACAGTGAAGTTTTGGAGACTTAAAGACTGTATATATTATACAAATATGAATTAAATATGGTTTTATATAGATATTATATAAATGATGTAGTTAATGCCGTTGGTGTTTATTAATTTGATTTCTAATGAAACTTGGTCTTGACAACATTTAACCTTGATGTATGATGATGAAAGATATACATCGTCCACAGAACAAAATTTCTGAAGCTCGATCTTAACAAATATGTGTTCAACATAAAATAAATAATCATTTAATTCTTTTTAAAAAATAATTTAATTGAAATAATTAAAACGTTTTCTTTAGCATGTACAGTAAAAATAAATTTCTTAGAAAATATAAATGAATAAAAGTCTAAAGGTGATAATCAGATATTCATATATAAATGTATTATATGAAACTTTGCGAAGGCGGTGAAACACGTATATTTTTTTGTAGTTTCCGATTAGTTTGAAATAAATTAAATAAAGTAAAATTTTATTTTACCACCAACGCATTATTTTGATAGTATATTCTTTAAATGGAGTAATTAAGTGTTGGGAGAACGTAAAAATATTTTAAAATTTTGGAAGAGAATCTTCAGTTTTTAAGTGTTGACATTGAAGTTCGATGGTGTTGGAATTTTTATTTTTGTTTAAAGTTTGAAATGAGGTAGCTAATTAGGTTTTGATTATTGATCATAACAGGTGGTGGTGTCGTTCAGGAATTGGAGTAAGATAGTTGAGTTAAATTGATCAGCATAGATTCATCATTTAGCTTATGACTAGTTCAATTCGATCTATTTGTTGAGTTTTTTTAAAACCTACTAGAAATATGGTTGGGCTACTTCGACCAATAATATCAACCCACTGCTTATTGCATGCAAACCTTCTCCTTCCATGGTTTCTTTTAATTTTTATGGTTCCGTTTTTTATACGGAACACTATTGGTGAGAGTAAAACGTGTTTTTCACATTATTTCGATTATCTCGATTACTATAAATCCAATGAAATTTGGCATGCGTATAAAACTAATCTGTCCACACAAAATGAGGAGTTGAAAAATAAATAAAATGGTTTTCGTTTGGTTAACAGGGCTACGATGTGAGGCCTTTGAAAAAATACATTTTTATATCGAGTAAAGTAGGGTATCATATGAAAGGGCTTCACTTTAGTATTTCTAAAAAATGTATTTTGGAATTTTACACCCCACCATTTTTTGTGTAATTCTAAATAATGGCGTTTTCTGTGTGTTTTCTTTCCTCGATTAGCTCCGAGCCTAAGTAATCGAAAATCTTAAAAAGTATTTTGAATGATAGAAAAATTAGTAAGTTTGTAAAGAAAAATATAGTAAAGTACCAAATACTAATAATTATATTTATTAAGGGGAAGGATATGAGAAGGGGTAAATACACCATTTAAAACCCGGTCAAGTGGGGTGTTATTTGAAAGAGCACCAAAATTAAGAAACAGTTCAATTTTTTTTTAGAATTTTGCGATTCACCATTTTTGAATTATTCTCAAAAAAGTGCAATAAAAAGTTGATTTTTCGTTAAGGGTTTATCAAATTTCCTATCTGATTTTATTTCTATTTTATTTCTATGTGCTTAGAGCAGTGTTTCTCAACCGATGGTCCACAGAAAAAGTTTAGTGGTCCGCGAACTTCTTCCAGCTACAATTTTAATTAATTGAGAATACTCAAATGTGAATGCTATTTCGTTAGTTAAATTTTTTTACTACGATGGCATATACAAATTTTATTTTCATGCAGGTTTAATCCCTTGTGAAAATATATTTTCCACTAGTGTCAAATCATTTTCACTAAATGACAAATTGTTTTTGCTATGGTATTTTCATGCAATTTTATGAATTTTTAAATCAAAGTAACCATAAAAAAAAGAATATGAAATTTGAATATTATATTGTCGATTTCTAATTTAATAGCTTATATATTTACTATAGTAGAAAAAATTACATTTTCTACGCGAGATGAAAACGTATAACATTTACGTGAACAAATTATCGCTTACGAAAAAACAGCAAAATATACTATGTTTGTTTAATATCGTTCTTACTCGTAAGATAATTTTTTTTCATCTCGCTCTTTTGAAATCGATTATTTATTTTCTTTCATTCCATATGCATAAAAAGAAAGTTAGTACTTTTCGTCATCTTTTTTATTTATTTTGATAACAATACTTGCATAATTGGACAAACAATTCAGAAAAATAATTTATTTTAATTTTTAATATAAAGGAAAGCATCAAATTTGAAGCAAAAATTAAATGTGTGAGTATTTGAATAAAAAATTTATCTTTAGGACAACTACAAATATAGGTTTATTTTTGTTTTTACATCTTTAATGGTGTGAGTTGTGAGTCGTAACAGAATAAAATAAACAACTACTGAATATGCACGAAAGCAAGAGAATAAAATTCATTAAACACGAAGCCAATACAACGTTTCATCCTTCCGACAGAGTAACATGTATTAGTTTAAATTGAATTATTTTAAAATTCATCGGTAAAACAAGTAAAACGAATAAAAATATAATGAATTTTATTTTATTTGTTTGTACCATAAATTCCAAGTAATTAAATAAATTTTATTTAATTTCCATACTTATTTAATTGTTAGGTATTTTTAAAATGAAATGACCTACAGTAAAAAACCTCAAATTTGCTTAAATGCGCACGCCCTTCTCTCGAATATTATAAACGGCAAAAGCTACTATGATTAATTTGAATTAGATTGACATTGTGAAAAAAATAGTATATTTTATGATTGTTTTTTTGGTTTATCAATTCTTACTGGATTAGTAGTTAGAACTTTGATGTCGTTCGTTGTATGCCATTTCATTTTAAAAATACCTAACAATTAAATAAGTATGGAAAATAAATAAAATTTATTTAATTGCTTGGATTAATGGTAGAAAAAATGAAATAAAATTATTTGTTTATTTTATTATTCGTTTCACTTGTTTGATCAATGAATTTTAAAATGATTCAATTTAAATTAATACATGTTTCTTGATTTTGGATTTTATACTCTCGCAAATTTGCAAACTTGTGAACTTTTGCTCGAAAAATAAAATATAGCTTTAAACACTTACACCAAAAATTATTATTATTTCGAATGAGAAGCAAGAACGATAATTTTTTATTTTTAGTCCTGCATTTGGGAATTTTTTTTTCTTATTTGCTCTGAAAGAACGGAGCAAATAAGTGATATAAGAAGCGTTTTAAACTTTGTTTATTACACATCAAAATTCGTTCTTTTCTCATTTTGGTTTCCATAAACTTTATTTCGTTAATCCCTGTTGCTTTAAATTACATCATGTCTGTAAGTGTGAGCAAGATATAACCTGCACTTACCCCCATATAACATGAAATATTTCGCAAGGTCTGCAATTGAATCATAAAATATTAATTGGTCCGTACCATGAAATCAGTTGAGAAACACTGGCTTAGGGGATGGGAGTGGGGAAGGGTGAAAAAAATGTTTTTTGGCTCGCATGAGTGGGGTGTCATTTGAAAGAACACCAAAATTAAGAAACATTACAATTTTTTTAGAATCTTGAGATGCACAGTTTTTGAATTATTGTCAAAAAAGCCCTATTTTAAGTGTTAACACCCCCTCAACCCCTAAATTTCGTCGTTGATTAACAGAATTGAGTCGTTTCTTAGCTACCATAAACAGCTATGGATAACATGTAACCTAAAGTAATATTTTTATATCATTTCGATCAATTTAGATGAGATTGACATTTACTAGTGATATTAACGATGAACCATTTATTTTTTATGTGTCTATGGTCTGGCAATATAAACCCTTTACAATACAACTTTATGTTAATTATATTGATATTATTTTCTTTACATTCACGGAACCTTTGACGAGCGAATTTTATTCGCACTTGTCTGACTTTTTTTATTTTATTCACACTTGGTTCCTCTTGCTGAGTTAATTTCTTTTTTTCAATTCCGATTTCAATAAACTTTGTAATAGTGAACTTTTATACACGAATAAAATGAATAAATAAACAGTTCTGTATCCAAGCGAATCTAAATCGGGGAGATCTATTATGAAAAAAGGTATATTAACCAAAAATACATCAATGCTGAATATTAAAAAAATTAAAGAAAAAATATAATAAACTTAATCAAAAAGCTTACATTAATGTATTTTTAAAAACAGTCCTGTGAAAAAATGTTGATTGCAGGACAAACTAAATGGTATTTCCAAAATCATCAATGTAACAATCTGTAGAGTCATCCATTGACGCTTTGTAAAATGCAATGCACTATATTCAATCATATCACACCCAAAGATGAGTATGGTCGAAAGTTGAAACAGCATGACGATGACTCATATGATAATCATTTCTAACTTTTATATTTCAAAAGCATATACTCTTCCAAATCATTACATAATGCCCCATTAAAATCTGCGATGTCATTAAAAAGGTTTACAGTGGTGTTTTGCAGTGTTAAAAATTCCTCACATATTCCTTCTGACATATGTTTACTGTTGAAATAAATCTATCACATCCAACTATTGACGATGAGCTAAATTTGTGTAATATAGTTTCAAAATTAAATTTGTATCCGCTAATTTGCAACTTAAGTTCAACATATTATTTTTATACAACTTTTCGTTTACTTTGATGCAAAGAAACTTTTGAAAAATTATCACCTTTTCGAACACAATTTCTTTCATTTAATACGTAATCATCCATAACATTTTTTCTTCAACCACCATCACCATACTTATTTGTAATAAGTTAACAATATTTTATTTGTGTATTTTCTTTTAAAAGTTGCTTCTTTAAATCTTTATACACAAAACTAAATTAAAATGCCACGAAACTTAACTAACTAATTTCAAAAAATAAATTCATCTTACATGCTTAGTTTGAATTAAATGTTCAATTTAAACAATTTACATTAAAACTTGTGGCACAATGTCACTACTGATAATAAACTTAACTTTTGATTCCAATTTACATAATCACCGATAGATTATTTGTAGCTAAAATATGCTATCTTTTGTTTCTTTTTTATATACCTTGGTCGCTCTTTCGCTCAGTTCAACAATACCATTATCTGATATCATAATTACCATACTACAAAAAAAAATCGATCCATAACACGAAAGTGAAAAAATAAATATTGAACAGCCGTAATCCATTATGGCGAAAGCTTTTGCATACTTGCATGACCCAGTTTTTATTATTGATACAAGTAAAAAAAAGTAAAAAACGAAAATTAAATTCTTTAGGTGTATTCATACTTAGAACCATTTATTTAAACGCAACGAATCAATCTGTGTGACGCAACGAATCAATCAACTTGCCATTGCATGAGCATATAACAATTTTTATATATATTTCTTTTTTAATAAAAAGTGTTGTGTTATAGGGATTACAATATGTGTCACAACAACACTTAGGCCTGTTGATGAACACTTTTTTTAAACGTTTGTGGATTGAACGCCCCCGAGACTATATAAAATGTACTAGCTCACACAAAAATGATTAAACTACTGTATGAGAAAATGTTTAGAAATTTTGTTGATTGACTTGTTGTTTTTGTGCTTGATTTTGAGTCACAATATAGAGTATGAGTTGAAATAAGGCTGGTCGTTACAACTTTACAAATTATTGTCGACAAACTGATGTGCTGGTCACGACGATATATGGGTTTTTCGTGATGTCTAAAACCTTTGTAACTCGATAGCAGTTTTTAAAGTTTTTATTCGTCTTGGATATCGATGCTATCCAATGCATCACAAAATTTTTTCTTAAATTTTGAATTTAGAATTATTTCACCATGACGGTGAGTTAAATAGAAAGTGTTGTATTTTTTCGGAAACGACGAGTAACTCTCATACCCACTTTTGAATTCTTTTTACTGTGAATTGAACTGAAAATCATTTTCAAAACGAATCGCTTAATCTGAATGATATAACCAACATTGTCCTTTATATGCAGTGCCGGCTGAAGTTGCCGGGATATCCTAACTGTCTTTTCCACAATACTGACTACAAAAAGGTTTTATACAGGTTTATAGAGAAAATGATATATTTTTTTGATTTGAAGAATATCAATTATTCTTTTTGTTATATGTGAAATAAAATTAAACAGATTCAAAAATTTGGCCTAAATGTCTCACACAGATAACTCAATGCCGTCTATGATTTAAAATAAAACGATTAATGTAACACTGCCATTGCAAAGTTTCACCATATGCCAAGATTGTCCTTGATTGAAATTTGCTGTGGATTATAATTAGCTATTATCGAATTTATTTGAAAAAATTTATAATATTAATGAAACCATCAATTCTTTATTCTTTCAGTATGCTGCAATTCGCATTGGTCCCGTTGTCAAAAGAGATGTAATGAAAGCATCTACTATGCTTGAACACGAAGCCACGTAAGTAAAAATTTATATTAAATATATTTTTGATTGTTATGACGTAAAAGTATCAAAATACCATATACAATATTTTAAATAGTAGACCTCTCCATAGTAAACCCGGGACGCTGAGATTTTCAAAACATTTATTAGTCCCTTGGCCGGCACCAAGTTCATGTGATGATTACCACATATTTTATACTTCGTGAGGTGCCTGTCCTTGACGAGCCCGAAAACATTTGTTCTGCGATTTTTCTCTTGTTCTGTAGCAAATTTATATAGATCCCGGGCTATCGACATTTTTGAAGCATGCCGAACGCAAAAGCGGCCGATTTGAGAAAAATCGCAGAACAAATGTTTTCGGGCTCGTCAAGGACAGGCGCCTCACGAAGTGTAAAATATGTGGTAATCATCACATGAAATCGGCGCCGGCCCAGGGACTATATGTACAATCATCAAACTTTAAAGTAAAACTTCGAAATAAATAAAACAATTAGTTATTTCGTTTTATTTTTATTTGCGTTAACTCCCAAATTATGTTTCAATACCCACTAACTATTATATATTTGTTTATTGTATAAACAAAAAAAAACTGAATAATTATTTTTGTTTAATTTAATGTCAAAAAAAACTATTTTTAACGAAAAATATTATTTAAAATCAAGAAATTGCATTTTTAATGCAGAAACAACATCCTGTTCAAATACACAAATATATCAATGAAGTAATTTTTAGTTGAATGAACTTAAACGCATTTGCATTCATTTGATCAAATAGATGCATACAAAATATAAATAAACAATATTTTGTGAATATTTAAGAATATAAATTAATAATTTTTACCACCTTGTTTAGCGATTTTGTTTTTAATGTATCGCATTACTGTCGCCTCTAATTAGTGATGATTATAAATTCAGGTTAATTATATACGTTGGTTGGTATGTGTGACAAAATCATAAAACGGTTTCATTAGTAATTCGATATTTAATCTGAAAATAAATGAGCAAAAAAATTAAAATATCTTTATATCGGATCGAATCGTTCATTTTGAAAAGGAGTTGTCTCCATTTTAGGGTGATGTACGTTAAAAAAGTAACCGTAAAAAACGGTACCCTTAAGGCTAAGCTTCGGCTTTTATCCGAAATTCTACACAATCGTTTTTCTCACAAGTTAACTGCTATCAACTTCGAATTTGGCACAGTTGTAAAATGCGTTTTTACTACGCCTACTGAAATCAAAATGAAAATATTTGTTTTTATACGTATTTTATGGAGATAGTAAAATAAAAGTTTTTTAAGGAATCAAGTTTGATTACTTATTTTTTCGTTTTCCGAACGCCCTGCTGGCTGCCAAGATATATATTTTTTGACTATTTAGACACCCATGACTCCGACATTGATAAATATCAAAGTATGATGCTAGTTTTAAAATTTTCGTTTGAATCTGTCGTTTAGATCTTTCAAACCGAAGTAGTCCCTGGATAATCAATTTATACCGAACAATCTAAATGTTGTCCTTGTATATTATGTAAGGTCTAAAAAATTAAAATATCGAATTCTTTTGAAAATTGTCGAACAAAGAAAAATATTTTTGTTCTAATAACCAAAATTTTCTGGTTTGATTTTAATCGTTTTTTGAATTTGTTGGCCTAAAAAGATAATCTAAAAGGTTTTTGGTGTCGATCCTTGAATTATAGCAGTGTTTTTGTTTATAAATCATTTAGTTGGAGCTTAGAGTATATATAATTATAGAGAAAACATAACTTTAAAATTCTATGAAGAGGAACATAAAAAAAGGTAATATGATGTCTGTCATAGTCAATTTCTCTTGTTTCCATTTTGATTTGTTTTTATTTATAACCACAAACTTTTTTATTAAATTATAAATTTTAAAAAATTCTATATTTAAAATGTCAAAAAAATATTGAATGTTTTCTTCATAGTTGTGCTAATTTTTATAAAATGAATGAAAATAATTACGAGAGTAATTTAAATTAATTGTGTTATTTTCAATGATTATTTAAGTCAAATATTTTAAAAAGGACAAGCAATATTTTCTAACGACATCAACAAATATTCAAGTTATGTAAATATTTTTCAAGCATATTATGAAAATTTGCTCTCAAACTTTTTTAATTATGGACAAATTTATTTTTTAATAAATTTTTCTTTTGATGTGACGGCTCTATTTCCTAGTATTCCAATCAAAACCAGTATAGAATACTTAGAAGATCACCTCACAAGAAACCATATTCAACAAAATAAAATAATGGCTTACACCAGTATCATCAGAACGTGTATGGAACAAAATTATTTTAAATTTAGAGACAAGTTCTAACAACAAACTTCTGGAACATCTATGGGAAGCAAGTTAGCTCCATATCTTAGCAATGTGTTATGAATCAAATGGAAAATAACATGGCGGCCAAGTACAGCTTATTTCCCAAGACATGGTATAGGTATGTCGACGACATTTTTGCCATTGTGAAAGAAGCGAACTTACCAGCCGTTTTTAACTATATTAATAGTTTCCATCCCTCCATCAAATTTACATCAGTAACTCAACAAAACAACTGCATAAATTTTTTAGATATTAAGATAATAAGGAAACAGGATAATAGTTTAACATTCGGAATTTTTAGAAAACCTACAAACACCAATAGATATATCACAAAAGACTCATTTCACCATAATAGCCATAAAAAATCAGTTTTTCACTCCATGGCTCACCGCCCTTATAACATTCCAATGGAGAAAACGGAATTTGAAACAGAGTATAAATGCATCCAAAACTCTGCCAAAGCAAACGGATACTCAGTGGAACTTTGCAGATCAGATTTTAAAAAAAAACACCGTAAGACCCAGCTAACTAAACTTAGTAGAGAATGTGAAACGTCAACAAAAAGAATAAGTCTACCTTTTTATCCCAGCATCACCAATAAAATACATAAGACTTTAAAAAAGCATCAAATAGAGCTAGGCCCAAGGCCTATTAGTACGCTCAAAAAAGAGCTAAATAACTATAAAGATAAGGAACCACCAGATACCAGATCCGGCATATACCAAATAAAGTGTGAAGATTGCGAAGACACTTACATCGGCCAGACTTCCAGAGAATTCGCAACAAGATTGAAGGGGCACGAGAAAGGGAATTCTAGATTTAATTTAATTTAATTTTAACAAAAATTTTCTATTTATCTTATAAAACCGGAATATTTCCCGATTCTTGGAAGCTGGCCAGCGTTCAACCCATATCAAAGAAAGGCAATAAGATAGACCCTAACAATTATAGACCAATTGCAATTCTGTCGGTTTTAGCTAAAATATTTGAAAAATATGTTAACTACAATTTGATAGATTATTTGGAAATGTCGCGAATTATTGATGATAAGCAGTATGGTTTTCGTAGAAGTCATGCAACAGGTGATCTGTTAGCCTACGTCTCTGGAACAAATCGATGGAAAACCATGATGAAACATTCAGTATTTCACTTGACATTTCTAAAGCATTTTGATAAAGTGTGCCATAAAAATCTTATAGCTAAATTAAAATCTTATGGCATAGACCACCTTACTGTCTCATGGATTCATAGTTTTCTTACAGGTCGCCAATTTCATGTTAATTTAGATGGTATCACATCCAATATTTTCACTACCAATGCTGGGGTTCCCCAAGGTTCTGCACTCTCACCAACCTTGTTTCTTCTATACATTAATGACTTACTTATTTTCACAGTGCACCCAATCCATAGTTTTGCTGGTGACAGCACATTGCATGCATCACATGCATCTCCTAAATTTCGATCCCATACTGCAGTTACCACTGATAAAGAGCTGCTAATTGATTCCATCAACAAAGATCTGGAGCGTAGAATGGAATGGGGTGATCGTAATCTTGTTTCATTTAATCCAACCGAAACCAAACTATGCCGTCTTTCACGAATTGAGCGACATAAAAAGTTCCAAAAATATTTCAAAAAGTATTTCAAAATCAAAGATTAAAACTTTTTTCAAAAATTCTAAAAATATTGCAAAAATTATAACAAAATCAAAAATTGAAACTTTTTCCAAAATTATAATAAAATCAAAAATTTAAAATTTTTCAAAATTCTAAAAATATTCCAAAAATTCTTACAAAATCAAAAATGGAATCAGAATTAGTTTCTTCAAAATTCTAAAAATATATATAAAATTTAAACATTTTTTTTCAAAATTCTAAAAATATTCCAAAAATTAGAATAAAATCAAAAACTTAAACTTTTTTTAAATTCTAATAATATTCCAAAAATTCTTAAAAATTCAAACTTTTTCCAAAATTCTAAAAATATTGCAAAAATTATAACAATATCAAAAATTGAAACTTTTTCCAAAATTATAATAAAATCAAAAATTAAAATTTTTACAAAACAAAAATTCTTACAAAACAAAAATTGAAACTTTTTCAAAATTCCAAAAATATTTCAAAAACTATAACAAATTCAAAAATGTCCATGTCCAATTTCATTTTCAATTACATTTTCAGCAAACTACTCAAAAATTTTCCATTTAGCGATTCGAGAAAATATTACAAAATCACCAATTTATATTTCTTTCAAAATTCCAAAAATATTGTAAAAATTATAATAAAATCAAACTTTTTTCAAAATTCTAAAATTATTCCAAAAATTATTACAAAATCAAAAATTGAAATTTTTTTCAAAATTCCAAAAATTATAATAAAATCAAATTTCAAAATTCTAAAAATATTCCAAAAATTATTACAAAATCAAAAATTAAAATTTTTTCCAAAATTCTAATAATATTGCAAAAATTTTTACAAAATCAAAAATACAAACTTTTTTCAAAATTCCAAAGCCTAGTGATCTTTTTAGCTTGTTAAACTGTTTTTTGTTTGTTCTGTGGGGAGACTATTTAAAACTTTTGATTTATTGTCCATACTCTGTTTAGTCCAAAAGAATAGACTATTATTAAAAAAAATCGCAGTAATTGTACAATTTCGAATCAAATGAAAAAGCTACGCACGTCTATGGAAGAAATAGCGGTTTCTCAGAGAAACAAAGAGATAAAAACAAAAAAACAAAAAAAAAAAACGATTTGACATAAGTGTAAGTGTATATGCACGTTAAATATTAGTTGGTGCGATCGGTTGAGTTGGAGGGACAATGAGTTGAGACCATCTATGTCGAATCACCATGATGGTTTTCCGTAACATGAAAATCCAGGCGATATTGTTATTTCCATCACTTCTTCGTCATACAAAATTTTAATACCTTTGCTATTTTAAATACAATTGAACTGAAACTTTTGTTTACCGTTGGTTATTTTTCTTCGAACAAAAACCAACTGAAGAATTGAACTGATTCCAAAAATATTGTTATTTTGTGATCCGAAATTTTTTTGAGTTCGATCACTGAAATGTAGTAACATGCATTTTTTTTTTCATGCGTTTGTGCTTACATCTACTTTAATTTAAGTCATAATAAGTTGTAACTTTGATTGTATTATCATGCTGATGTTTTTTCATTGCACCATTTCTGTTGTCTTTCAACTTTGTATACTAAACCATTCCCATGAACCGAAGTTCCTGACACATAGAAGCAGATTCAGCCCAAACCACCAATTTTCCCAGAGTCATATGACACTTTATTCCGATAAGTGACTAAAACGTCTTTAGATTTATATTAAATCTCACGTTTTGTGTCTTCTCTTCTTTTCTTATCAGATAAAATTTATATTACGTAGAAAAACTAAATTCATAATAATTATAAATTTTTTTTCTTGAAGAATTTATTCGATTTATTCCAAGAATTTCATTAAAATTTATAAATTCTAAATAACTTGATTAAGATAAATAATTCCAACAATTTATGTATGATTGTTATGATTTTTCGTCAAAAAAGAAATAATTAAAAAATTATACGTAAACTATAGAATTTTAAGAATGGAAAAGAGTTGTGGTTTTTCCAAGATTCTTGATTCTTGTGGAATCGTAAAATTCATAATTAAACAAATATACAAAATCCACAGACCAAAATGGGTTAATTCCATATCCACTAAATTACAACCAAAACAGCCAATCAGTAGCATCCAATATCGTGAAAACAGGATGCTATAATTTTATTTTTAATTTGTAATCTGAATCAAAATCTACTAAATTTATTATGGTTTTATTCCAAAAATTCGATAACCATAAATAAATACAAACAAAAACAAATTCAAAAAATAGTCGGAATAGTTGTTTAAATTTAGACAAAATTAATTAGTTACTAATCATAATTTCATTATTAATATATTGATTAATAGATACACACATAAGTTGTGTTATTCAAATAACAAATCAAAGTGAATAGTTTTTTTTATTTCATTATAGATTATTAGTTTTAGATAAAAAATAATTTTGCCTAATGTTCGTTAGTATATTTGATATATTAATATATCATATTATAACTATATAGACTTATTTTTGTTTGTGTATGTATAATTTTAAATTTAATTTAATATTAAATCGAGAACGGATGTTTAAAATATTATATTTATATATAAATTAAAGGAAGTTAATTTTTTTTATTTTTTATAATTCAACTGTCAGCAATTCTGTTTTGAAATTGTTTTAAATCAGAAAATTTTAGTTTTTCTTCATCAAATCGATATAAATTATGAATGAAATGAATGAATTTCTTTTGCAACGGTTATATAATGAACTATTTTGTTCGATCATCAATTTTGATGCATAGTTGTCAAGTTAAAGCGGTTTTTACTATGATAAGATGGTGCACTTTCAGCAGGGAATTATTCTTATGGCGATCCTAAACGTGATTTATGTTGAGGAGTAGAACTGAGCAATACTGATCACCATAGGGCACCACGATTTTCGAGGGATTGATGACCGTGGTAGATCGAGCACTCTTTATCACTCCTCAAATAGTACATTATGATGCTAGGACGTAAAGCTAAAGATTTTGGACGGATGTGGAGTTTGCAAATCGAGGCGCTAGCTGAGATTTGCACTCACATTAAGTTCAAAATAGCTTACGTCCGTGCATCATATACTATTTTTTATTCGCCGCAAGCAAAATATTTTAAGAAAAGTTGTTTATTCTAAATTAAAATTATAAATTTTCATAAATTTTAAAATAAAAATATGTGGAACAAGTAACCTTTGACAAAATATTTATTATTTTTTCCAAATTATTGTGTAGCTATGACAACAAATGATAACAACAATTTTAATTGGATAATGAAATTTTGAATTTGAGGGTTGCTTTGATAAAAAATTTTATTTTTCATAGAATTTAAACAAATACAAATGCTTTTTACTTTTTCGGACGTAGCTATGACAACAAAATAAAATATAAATAGTTGAAAAGTGAAACTTAAAAGCCGCAAATCACAGTAATAAAGTAACACTTTAATATGTAGGCGAATAAAAATAATATTCATGAGTTTAAATTTTTATATTTTTAATATGGTTCTTACTCGTTAGAGCAAAATTTTAAATTTTTTGAATGCACGTCTTTGGAGTCGATTTTATTTTTCGTTATTCTTTTTATTTATTTTTATAATAATTCTTTTTATAAAATTGCAAATTATTTTTATAATTGCAGAGAAATAATTTATTTTTATTTTTATTTTTAAATTGAAGGAAAACATCCAATTTTAAGCCAAAATTAAGTACTTATGTGAGCAAATGAAACAAAATATTTATTTTAATTTATGTTATTTCTGTGTTTGGGAATGCTAATTTTTTTTAAGCTGCTCGGTTTGAAAGAACGTAATAAAGGTGTGATATAAGGAACCTTTTAAATTCCGGTATACTTCGACTATTGCTCTCACGTGGTTATTCTTCATTTTTCGTTTGTGCAATAATCTCTTATTTTACTGGCTTGACGCATAAACTACGGTTTAATTTTATAAGATTATGACTACCCTGATTATGACTTTTATAAGATTATGACTGGCCACATATTGTGGTACGTTCAATCACACGGAATGACTCCCTTTTTCTAGTTTTGAGATCCAATGCCAGGCTGCCTATAGGGGAGATCAACTACGTTCTATGCTAAACCGATATGAGCCAAATATTTTTATGGATGCACGGGTAGGAGTTGCCAATATTAAACAACGGTCCAATCTCGGGCCAGTTTTGATGAGCCAAGCCTTGGGTAGTTAGCTTTGGTTTCAGTCTGGGCCAGTTGTAAATGCCTAGACTGAACCAAGGGGCAGTTTATTATATTACGCGTTATTAACCAGTGTAATGCATTGTAAACATGTGCAGGACATATTATATTTACCTCTATTTTTATATATGTTACTCTTTCCTCAACCACTTTCCACTCATTTAAAGGAGGTCTGAAAAAAAATGGTTTGGTAGACCTGGCCCAAGTCTTATTTTTCAGACTTGGTACCAAGCCTGGCTTGCCAGACTTGGCCCCAGGACATCAGTCCAAGCTTGGGCCGTTGGAAAATGTCAAGCATGGCCCAAACCTCAAAAACTGTTGCGCGGGCTTGGCCCCTTAAGTTTTTTTTACCCAGGTGATGTTCGGTTTGCTGACTGATTTCTTTATCGCTTTACTTTGTCAACAGAAAAGTAATGTTTAGCTTAACAGCGTTTTAAAAATACCTTATTTTTCGCCAATACTTGTTTGTAGTCTTGAGCCAAAGGCCCGGACAACAAAAATGTCACGCTTTTGAAAAAAGACTACATTTTAGCAAACGCGCATAAGTCGATAGCTTCTAGACTCTTTAAGATTGGTTTCCCCGTGTCAGTTTGATTCCAATATAGCTATCTTTACAGATTGTTATACCCTCTAGATTCTCATATACGATTTTAAATAAAATGTGACCCACTGACGCTACAACAATCTCTTACAGTTTGACGGCGTGAAGTTTCTTCCCTTCTGATAAAAAACGTGATCTACGCAGGTGAAAAAGTCGAGATTTTAACCTGACCATTTTTGATTTTTCTGAAACTTGGCATATAAGTAGTACGGACAAAATAAAAAATACAACTTATTTGACAATTTTTTTAAAGTGCATAGTTTGAGCATAGGGGGCCCCCAACATGCAGGAAATTAAAAATTCTGCCAATCCGATGTAACTTTGAAATTAGATTGCTCAAGAACGGCTATACCGATTTCATCAAACTTTTTTTTGTTTGATAGATAATTAGTTAGTCGTTTGAAAACAAATTCATTAATTGTTTTTGTAATTAATTTTTAAATAGAACTGTTTTAAATATGGCGCTAGGGTCGAAGATCAATTTGAATTTAATTAATTTCTT
Source organism: Diogma glabrata (assembly GCA_963693315.1). NCBI lineage: Eukaryota > Metazoa > Arthropoda > Insecta > Diptera > Cylindrotomidae > Diogma > Diogma glabrata. The sequence continues at coordinate 450,825,930 of OY856186.1, read as the reverse complement.
TTCTGAAAATAGTTCTATCCTTACTCTACAATATTTCAAATTTACAAAAAGGCGTTAATTCGTGTTCTTGAGAAATTTAAATTTAAAGATTCTTGGTCCAACTAAAATTCAAATTTTTCATCATTTTTTCGATCTTCAGTGGTTAAAATTTTTTGTTGATAATAATTCAATGAAAAAATAATGAACAATAGACGGACTAAAAATCTTTAGAATTAAATATCTCAAGAACAAAAATTAACGCCTCTTTGTAAATTTTTATTATTTTAGAGTAAGAATAGAACTATTTTCAGGAAAAAAATTAACTAAATTCCAATTGATCTTTGACCCTAGACTCAAAATCAAAAATGGTCAAGTTTCACAACTCGGTCTAGAACACGTTTTTCTTCTACTGTGTCTTATCATTGACAGTTACAACAAGTTTTCCTTCAAAACTTGTCTATCAGGCCTAGATAAAGTTGGGTGAATTTGTCTATCTTATGAACATAGACATCTGGGTGTAGATTTCGAAGTTTTTGCGACTGAATTAAGTGCAACTATATCTTGGTTTGGTACTTATGGTATTTCCCGTTACTGAATTTTATTTAAGTCACATTTTCAAAAAAAAAGTTCATTTAAAAGCGCGTCCTTTGGTTTATGAGATAAACGGAAAAATTGCGTTTGGGGCTACGAAAAGCTTTGAATTGTTTTAAATCACTAAATATTAAACCTTCCATCGAGTTTGTGGTGTCAAATAAATGCGCGTGATCAGTACAGGGAATGAAATCTTATGAATTGTATAACAATTTTAACATTCATTACTTAAGTGAGGTTAGAAGCTTCCTTTCTCTAATATAGTGTTTACATCTAATCCAGAATTTAATTATTTGTATGCATTTTGGTGTTGTTTTAATTGAGCATTATGGATAAATAAGCTAATTTAAAAGCGGCTCACTTGACTGATGTCACTTGATGGCCCCCCGAGGTTACCTGAATTACCTGAACATAACGAAATGCTTACCAAACAATATTTATGGGCCTCTCTTAAAGAGCAACATCCTTGCAATGACGCTTTAGCCATAACCACACCACCTAGAGACATAAGGCGGCCTGCGAAATGTTTCTTACAAGATGTTAAAAACAGTCATCTACGAGCCTACGTATAAGACGGGCTTAAAAAACATACATACCAAAGCTGCTGAATACACAATAAAGAACTACGCCACGAATCGAGTTTTTAACAGCAAGCTATACTACTATAAATCGCTGCCGAAGAAGTCAAACTATCACGCAGCACCAGAACCATTCTAGCGCAGTTGAGATCCGGTTTGTCACGCATCTCAAATAACTACGTGAATAAAATTGACAAGAAAATTGTTGATTTCATTCCCTGGAAAAGCTGGTTTAAAAACTTAACGTTTTTTATAAACATTTTCACTTTTAATTCTACTAGTTAAGATAAATTATTTAAAAATTTACTACACAAGGACAATATAAGAATATTTATGTCGAAATATAATTCACCTTAAGTAGTAGAATCAAAACTAAACTAAAATTAATGTTTACAGTAAAAATGTCAAATTCTTAAACCAAGGAGCGTAATTTAATTTGAACTTCTTTAGTAAGAAACACCCTTAGTATTTAGGTTCCCAACAAGCACCGAACTAATTCTGTCAACCCACCTCAGATAGAAATAATCAAAAATTTAACCGACTTTTAAACATCAAACTTTCGTTCTCTTGAAAAGTAATATACAAAGTAGTTACATATAACAAATGTTTTTACATTTAACAAAAACCACAGATTTAAACTTATTTGTTCCATTAATAATTATTTTTAATTTAATTTGTTTGTGTTCGTTTATTTTCTCTTACAGTTTTGCAACAATATTAGCATTTGACGTTAAAATTGAACGTGATGCACAAGATTTAGCTGATTCGTTAGGTGTTAAAATATTTCAAGCAGATATTATATATCATTTATTTGATAAATTTATGGCATATCGTGATGATTTGAAACAAAAGAAACGCGATGAATTTAAAAGTGTTGCTGTATTTCCATGCAAACTTAAAGTAAGTATAAATGTAATATTATATCGCGATTTATTTTTATTGTTATATAGAAATATATTATTTTGAAGGTTACATTGTGTTGCTTTAATTAAGATAAAATTATAAGTACTTTTCCGGTGGTTGTTGATGATCAGATTTTAATTAAGAAAATATGTGCGTGTTTGTTTGGAATAAGAAAATATAAAAAAAATTGAATAACACGACGATTAAAATGTGATCAATTTATTTATGCTTCAATCGGTATGGTTAAAGTATTTGTAGCTGGTTAATTATTACAAGGTTACAAGTTAGGTTAGTTTTCAGACTAAAGAATTTATTGAAAACAATAATATTAATATTTCATGAAGTTTGGGTTGGGAAAATGTAATTGTTTATAATTGATTCACTGTTGTGATAATGCAAGTCTATCGTGATTTATTTATTAAAAAATTGCATATAATTATCTAACTTTTAGTAACTATAAAGCATCATAGTTAAACTAACTAAGCTAGATCCATAATAGTTGAATATTTACTATAAACGATTCTGAAATGGTCCAACCAACCAAAATCGGAGCTTAGTTTAGTAATTTGACAACTGTTTTGTCTAAATACTAAATTTACTTTTCATTTAAGCCTATCTATGCATGCAATGCAACGCATAATCAATATTAATGAATGTTAATTTATTTTCCAAATAACCATAGCATAAAAACTATTAAACTATTAAATGCAAATATTATTAATTCTAATTTTTCAGATTTTACCACAATTTATATTTAATTCACGAGATCCAATTGTGATGGGTGTAATGGTGGAGGCTGGTATTGTTAAGGAAGGTACACCAATATGTGTTCCAACAAAAGAAGTAAGATTATTTTTATATTATACATTTTTGTTTGTCAATATTTACATATTTGTGTAGGAATTTTTTTTATTTATAAACTGTTACTATGTTCATTAATAATTTAAAATTATTTTTAATTTTATTGTGGGCTAAGTTTTTTTAAAGAGAACAAAAATATTTTCTAATTTTTGCGATCGAAGAAAAAATTTCAAAAAATTTTGTTGTTACAAAGGTAGATTAAATGTGAAATCTTATTGTAAGTTTAATTATTTCCAGTCCAAGTTGTAATGTTTATCAACATTTTTTTCAATTCAGACCTAATTTACAATTATTACTAAATTAAACTCCTACTGGAATTAAATTATAAAAAAATGTAAAACAAACAAACAATTGTTTATAGTACAGTACGTAGGCAGTAGCAGAACGATGCAAAACAAAATTTATTAAAATAGTTAACAAATGAAAAATGTTGTAACATCATTAAAAATCCAAACCAAAAACAAACAAATTAAAATAATTGTGCGCTTATATGTTAAAATACGAAGACTAAGATCTTTTATATAACTTATTTTTCCCCAGCTTATTTTAGTTTTCAGTATATAAAAAATATATTTATACTTTCTTATGTTTTTGTTATAAAACCACTCAACCAACATAATTTTTGTTGTTGTAATTTGGTAATATATATTTATTTTTCTTTTGATTCATTCAATTTCATTCATGCCTTTTTCATTCATAAAAACAAAAAACTTAAAAATAAACGTAGGTGAAAACACAATCATATAAAAAATGTACGTTTCTTTCTGTTAAGATTAACGTTCGATTTTTTTTAACAGTCAATTATCCCGATTCGATGTAAAGTAAACTCGTTCAGCAAACGATTGCAAAAAACCTTCGATAATGGACGATTATTTATAAATCGTAAACCATGCAGTCGGCGGTCAATACCAATTGATATACATATTGGTAGATGTATTATAAGTAGAGATCATGTACAAAAGACGAATAGCTTTTACTTATTGTGGTATCCTTGTTTGAATCATTTACGTTTATAAAAAATCGACGACATCTGCTTTAAACATAAAAAATTTAATAGTTATTTTATGTAAAACATGCTTATTACCAAAACAAAAACTCCCTTAAGGTATATAGTCATTATTCTTATGCATTTTGCCGTCTACAGTTTTTACAAAACTAGTTGAAATTATATTTCAAATATTTGTAAGATGTAAATACAGTTCAGTTGACCTTCAGTAAAAAAAAACAAAAATATTTTGTTTTGGCGTGTTTTAAGGAAGACATAATTGTAAGGCTTGGAGTTTTATGTAAAGCTAGAAACCGATCTTCACTAATCGTTTGCCATACATAAAATATTACATCGCGTTAAATATTATCAATAGCATGTGCATGTAACAGCATGTATTTGTTTTTCAACTCAATAAATGTGCTGATCGATCTTCACTTAAAGACTAAATTCAATTTATAGGGATAATCAGTTCATATACTACTTTTTCAAGTTATCAATCACACACTGACAGAAAAAAATCATTCACTACAACCTCTTTTGTGCCAACCCGTCAGATTGGCCTCATCTCTCCATAAGACAAAAATAATATTTTAACATACAAATGAACAAAAATAAAAGAAAAAGAAAAAGACAATTTCAACCTAAACCGAAAAATATTACAGAATTTTATGAAATATAAAAATAAACAAGTCGTGGAAACGTTAAGAACAGACTGGATTTTATAAACTGGTGAATGCTTTAAATACGAGTATACTGCTTTATACTGAAGATGAACAACTCTAAGTAAGTTTGTTTAAAAGTGCAAATGGCAAAATCACTGCTATTGCCAGCTATATCTCACCTTAACTCGTATGTCAATAGCAAAGACTGGGATACGCGTGATTGTTGCACCCGTAGATCAAAAATAAAAAAAATTTAGAAATTATCAAAAACTGATTTTCCCTTGCGGATAAACACTTGTTGTCCCGAGCACATTTTTATTTGTATCTTGAATAATTTCGAATGCTTGCCTTTCAATCTTATTGAAACTTTGTATATAAGGTTTTAGTACTGTTTCCAATATTTTTGCGTACCAACTTCGGGTTCATCACTTCGGTTAAAATTTTTTAAAGGTATTTATCCCTGCTATATCCTGCTGTTACAAATCGACTTCATAAAACAATGGTAAAAGCTTTCAATCAATATGAGGGAGGTTTTATTAGCTTTTTGGGGTATATTGAATTTATTGATACCACCATAATACAGGTGATTTTTGCCTGTATGTATTTTATGTTTGTTGCGAGCGAATAAGCTTACTATATTAAAAACATTTTGTTTCCAGAGTTGTGGTGAGGTGAGCCTATGCATCAGCCTCACTAATATATTTTCTTTGATTTTTATGTATTTTTAAAGAATGGATAAATAATATAATAAAATATGAAGGGGCTGAAATCTCACAGCTTTTGAGATATGAAGAAGGTCTGGGTTAAGGATTTTGATATAGTTTTCGGCAAAAAACTTTTATGAGGACATGGTTTTTAGTTTTGAGCAGCGATGTATATCAAACATAACTTTTTGTTAAAGTACATGTATTTTTTATCTTTGTTTTGTAATACATATTTAAGTATTACAAAACTAACACGAAACATCAATACGTTGTCGGAAAATTATAACAGCTCATAAATTAACATAATTTAGTGAAAAGATTATACAATCAGTAATGAGCAAACTACTCAAAACCTCTCCATTTAGCGTTTCGAGAAAATTTTTCAAAATCACAAATTAATATTTCTTTCCAAAAATTCCAAAAATATTGTAAAAATTAAATAAAATCAAAAATTCAAACTTTTTTCAAACAAAATTCTAAAAATATTTCAAAAGTTATTACAAAATCAAAGATTAAAACTTTTTTCAAAAATTCTAAAAATATTGCATAAATTATAACTTAAAATCAAAAATTGTAACTTTTTCCAAAATTATAAAAATTACAATCAAATCAAAAATTTAAAATTTTTCAAAATTCTAAAAATATTCCAAAAATTCTTACAAAATCAAAAATTGAAACTTCTTTCAAAATTCTAAAAATATATATAAAATTCAAAAATTCTATTTTTTTTTTTTTCAAAATTCTAAAAATATTCCAAAAATTAGAATAAAATCAAAAATTGAAACTTTTTTTAAAATTCTAAAAAAATATATAAAATTCCAAAATTCTATTTTTTTTTTTTCAGAACTCTAAAAATATTCCAAAAATTAGAATAAAATCAAATATTTAAATTTTTTCTAAATTCTAATAATATTCAAAAAATTCTTAAAATTCAAACTTTTTCCATAACTCTAAAAATATTGCAAAAATTATAACAATATCAAAAAATTGAAACTTTTTCCAAAATTGAAATCATTTTTTTGACACAGTTGACAATATTTTTTTGACAAACTTATAATGCAATAAAATTCTCAATAATAATAATTTCATTTCATACAAATAATTAATTTTTTTTCTAAAAAAATAAATGAAAATCATTCTATTGACACACTTGACATTATTTTTTTGACTAACTTATAATTCTCAATAATAATAATAAAATTTCATGTCCTACAAATAATTAATTTTATTTTTCCAAAAAATGGGGTAGAAAAATAAATAAAAATCTGTTTTTTAACACACTTGACAACATTTTTTTGACAAACTTAAAATGCCATAATTCTCAATAATAATAATAAAATTTCATGTCACACGAATTATTAATTTTATTTTTTTCCAAACAATTGGGTAAAAAAATAAATAAAAATCTTTCTTTTGACACACTTGACAACGTTTTGACAAACTTATAATGCAATAATCTAGTTTTTGGTATCACATACCAATCCCGACCATCAAGATTTCTCCGCATTCTTTGTTCCTACACGTTATCACTTAAAATGAATTTTTTTAAGCAAAAAAATGCGTATTTCCTTGTTTTGACGATCTTTTGACAATATTTCATGATAAGATAGAGGAACTAAAAAATAAAACAACATTAAAAAAGGGTTTTGATATATACTTACTATCGATGAAAGCATAGCTTTCGAAATACGTATATAGTTAGATAAAATTATTAGTTAACTAGAAATTGGCGATTTTATTTTAATTTATCAGTGAAATTTATTAAAAAAGGCATATTAGATGAAAAACGTGTTCTAGACCGAGTTGTGAAAACTTGACCATTTTTGGTTTTCCTGAAACTTGGCATATAAGTAGTATGGACAAAATAAAAAATACAACTTATTTTAAAATTTTTTTTGAAGTGCATAGTTTGAGCATAGAACATGCATAGAACATGCATGAAAAATGAAAATTCTGCCAATCCGATGTAACTTTGAAATTAAATTGCTCAAGAACGGCTATACCGATTTCATCAAACTTTTTTTTTGTTTGATGGATGATTAGTTAGTCGTTTGAAAAAAAATTAATTAATTGTTTTTATAATTAATTTTTAAATAAAAATATTAAAAAAACTTTTTTAAAGATGGCGCTAGGGTCGAAGATCAATTGGAATTTAATTAATTTTTTTTTCTGAAAATATTCTATCCTTACTCTAAAATATAACAAATTTACAAAGAGGCGTTAATTCTTCTTGAGATATTTTTTTTTGAAATATAGTTCTAACCTTACTTTAAAATATATCAAATTTACAAAGAGGTGTTAATTCGTGTTCTAGAGATATTTATTTTAAAGATTTTTAGTCCGATTAAAATTCTAATTATTCATTGTTTTCTTGAACTTCAGTGGTTAAAATTTGTTGATATTAAAAATTGTTCGAAAAACTAATGAACAATTAGAATTTTAGACGGACTAGAAATCTTTAAAATTAAATATCTCAAGAACAAGAACAGATCTATCAAACAGAAAAAGGTTTGATGAAATCGGTATAGCCGTTCTTGAGCAATTTAATTTCAAAGTTACATCAGATTGGCAGAATTTTCATTTTTCATGCATGTTGGGGTGCCCCCTATGCTCAAACTAAGCACTTTAAAAAAAATTTTAAAATAAGTTGTATTTTTATTTTGTCCATACTACTTACATGTCAAGTTTCAGGAAAATCAAAACTGGTCAAGTTCAAATCTCGACTTTTTCACCTGCGTAGGTCACGTTTTTCATCATTATTAAAATAAATTTTGGCAAACAAAACTAAAGTTGGGTTGCCAATAATCCTTGGGTTAGTGACACATTCCTTGATCATGTGACGCATGGTCTTCCTCAGATTAAAGCCTGCATATAGAGTTATGTGAAAGATACTTTATTCGAGCAAGCAATAACGTTCCATCATCAAGGAATATGCCATAACTATGATTTAGGGTGCAACCGTTGCTTGAACACAGTTCATCTGCCAACACCATCTGCACAGTTCTGCCAACTTTGGCTAGTGGTATATGGTAACTCACGTTTACTCATATGCCAATAGCAGGTACTGGAGTATGCGGAGTTGTCTTAGCGGTACATCAAAAATAATAAAATTTACAAATCAAGAAAAACCGATCCTTCCATTTTATTCATAATATTTTAATAACTTTTTTTTTTTTTTTTTTTTTTTTTTTTTTTTTTAAGGCGTTCATGCTCCATGTAGGAGCATTGCCAGGCTAATCAGCTTTGAATATTCACCACGGTCATTCGCAACAGCGACATAATTACCATGGCAGCCGATTTTTTTAAGGTCGTTTATTACGTCAGTCTCCCATTGTAGTCGTGGTCTTCCTCGCGGTCTACCTCTCCCTGGGCTACTAACGTACATTTTTCTAATCATTCCAGACTGTGAATCGGCTCGTACAACATGCCCAAACCAAGCAATCCTATTAGAACGGGATACAACCTATTATATCAGGACCCTCAAGAAGGTCTCTGATCTCAAAGTTATACCGGGTTCTATACTCTCCATCGTCTGTCTTGGATCAGTGGACCAAAAATGTAGCGTAGGATCTTACGCTCAAATACAGATAAATGCGATTCGTCATTTTGTGTAAGGGTCCACGTTTGTCACCCATACATAACTTGAGCTTGGTGTTAGTGTGTTAGTTGATACATACGGTGATCCAAGGAGAGATTTAATTGAGTAGAAAGTTCGATTACCTGCAGCGATTCGAGCTTTTATATCTATAAGTATGCTGTTGTTTGAGTCAAGCATTGATCCCAAATATTTAAAAGATTCAACTTCCTCAATTCGTTCATCGCCGCACATCAAATCTTTCTTCTCAGCCTCTCTTGAAACATTCATATGTTTGGTTTTATTGTAGTTAATTTGCAGACCAATTTTCCTAGCACCACTCTCAAGCGACTTGAAAGTCTCACTCATAACAGCTTCACTTCGGCCGAGGATGACAACATCATCAGCGTAAGCAATCATCTGTACTGAGTTTATTGACAAGATATTGTTATTAGTCGGTAGTTTCTTTTGACGGCACACATATTCCAAGGCTAGATTAAAAAGTATAGGAGAGATAGCATCACCTTGTCTTAATCCGGAGTCGACTTTAAAAAATTTTGATATTTCGTTCTCTACTCGCACACAGCATTGAGAGTTCTGTACTGTCATTTTGCATAGTGATACCAGTTTACCAGGAATTCCCATTGACACCAGAGCAGACCATAGAGTCTCTCGTTCGAAAGAGTCGTAGGCCTGCCTGAAATCAATGAAAAGTTGGTGCACAGGTATGTTGAACTCTCGACACTTTTCCAAAATCATCCTTATCGAGAAAAATGCATCGGTGGTACCTCGACCCCGCCGGAAACCACACTGATATTCTCCAAACAGTTGTTCAGCAAAAGGATTGATTTTTGATAGCAAAATGTCGGAAAAGATCTTATATGCTGTGCAGAGGAGAGCGATTCCTCTGTAGTTTGCACATTGTAGGCGATTACATTTTTTATGGATTGGTATCAGCATAGCTGTGTTCCAGTCCTGTGGCATGGTTTCAGTCCTCCAGATCATTTGAACAAGTTCAAACAATCTTGAGGATAGAGTTTCGCCACCATGTACTATCATTTCGGATGTTATATCGTCGATACCAGGTGCTTTATTACATTTTAATTTTGACAGCGCCGCATCGAATTCCTCTTTGGTGGGTTCGTCTACATGTACCTTTGACGAATAAGCTTTGCTCGTCGCCCGACTTGTTGCTGGTCACTTAAGTTGAGAAGATTCTCAAAATAAGCGGCCCAAGTATCTAAAATATTTTTAAGGTCTACTTGTAGCTCCCCATCTTCGTTTTGAATAGCAGTCGATCTAGTTTGAGGGCCCTTCTTTAAGGTTTTAACCTGTTGAAAGAAGTTACGCGATTGATGTTCCTTATTGAAGCTTTCAATCTCCTCACACTGTCTCTTCCACCATTCTCTCTTCGTTCGTCTACATAGCTTTGTAACGGCTTGTCTTGCCAGTTTATGGTTCTCCTTCGTGGACCTGGTATTGCGTCCTTGTAGACACTTCAGATAGCAATCTCTTTTGTATTGAATAGCGTCAAGACATGCTTGATCCATCCATGGCTTCTGGGAGTGGTTCTGTGGTCGTCCAAGTATTCCCTCAGCAGCGCTTAAAACAGCATCTTTGAGCAAATACCATGACTTATCGACGTCTCCATTAATGGTTTCTGATTTATCCAATGTTTCGGCAATATGGATTTGATATCTCTCTTCTGTTTCAGCATTCTTTAATGATGAGATGTTAAAACGTTTCCGTTGATTGAATTTTGAAATGCCTGGATTTGGGAAGTGGAACCTTATCGTTGCACATACAAGGAAGTGATCACTTCCAATGTATGCACCTATAAAGGATCGCACATCCCGAACGCTCGAAAAGAAACGTGCTGTTACTAGAACGTGATCAATTTGATTTCGAGTGTTTCCATTCGGTGAGACCCAAGTTTGCTTATGAATCGATCGATGCGGAAAGAACGTACTGGCAATTCTCAAACTATTTGATAATGCAAACTCAGTCATTCTCTCACCATTATCATTCGAATTCAAATGCAGGCTGTTGGGACCCACCACATTTCCATAAGAGATATCTCTTCCAACTTGTCCATTAAAGTTACCAAGAACCATAATGAAGTCGCGTGTGGGCGTTTGTTTCATAACCTCTTCCAGTGCTATGTAGAAATTATCCTTCTCGTCGACGGTCTTGGCTTCAGTAGGTGCATGCACGGCAATAAGAGAAATATTGTTATATGTACCACGTACACGTAGGTAGCAGATCCTCTCACTGACCGGGATGAATTTCATCACGGCTTCTTGTATGCGTGCACCAATAAGAAAGCCAGTACCAAATTCTCTTCGAGACGGATGACCACTACAGTATAGAGAGTGACTATCCAAATCTTTTTTTCCGATTATCGGCTGTCTAATATCTTGTAGAGCAATAATATCCATCCTATACCTCTCAGCCTCTGTTTCCAGACTTATAAGAGCATCAGGAGCGCTCAGGCTGCGCACGTTCCACGTTCCGATCCGGTAGTCTGGTCCTTTTTCACGTCCAGGTAAAAGTCTGTGTTTTTGTCCGGGTCTGTTAAATTCTCTTTCTGATAACCAAATTTAACATATGAGTTTTTTTTCCGGGGCTAGGGTGTTAACCTTAGGCCCAACCCAAATTGTCGTGAATGGGTCCGTTCTGCATATTAAGGTCACCAGAAACAACCTTTTTACACGTTTATATAGCGAGCCGCTTGATTCAAGACAGACGCCCGCTCCAAGCCGCCCCTGACATGGAGAACAGACGCTTGAGTCGCATTGGTTGTAAGGCGCCAATTCGCCGTGATGTAGCGTCATTGACTAAGTAGTTTTTACTCTGCTTGTCTCCAATACACCAACCTAATTCTGTAAGCATTACCCAGGCAGCACGGCGTGGACGTCGAATTTAGGATTTCGCTACCCTCTTAACCTAACTCTTTAGGTCTGGCTAAAAAGCTCATTTGCTACACCCATTTAAAATCTCATCTCTGTTTTAATACTCACTTTGTCCCATTCAAAACCCTTTAAATATAAACATAATGGTAAAAATTTATTCTTTGTTTCTCAACTTCAGATTTGTATTCCTTGTCTAAGGCTTAGTTTAAAACAAACTTTAATATATTTATTTTTGCTCCCTATAAAATTTGTAAAATTATTAGGGTAACATATTACAGTTTATATCTTGTGATAAACCATTCACAAAACAAAATAACCAAAATCATGAATGAAACAACAAAGTCTTCAATATTGAAATACGTAAAATGAAAGGTAAAAACAATAAGACAAATGGACTAAATTTTCATTCACCAAAATTATTACTTTTTGTAGAAATGACAGATGTTATGCTGAGATCAAATGAATTTATATTCTCTTGTGTACATATATAATATATAAAAAAGGAAATCAGAAGCAGATGTTACACATACCAAATTCACATTACAGAAATATTTTTTTTTTGTTTATTTAAACCCAAAATAGTATTAAATATATAATTTGTTTTTTTTTATTGTCTTAGACAGATTTACCCTTAAGGAACAAATCAGCTTGGAATCGATAAAAAAACTGTTGTCTCTTTAAATAGTAATTCTTTTAGTGGAATACTGGTGTTTTCTAGGTGGGGTAATGTTGTGGAGGAACTAAAACTCGTAGCAATATTTGAACAAAAAAAAAATCTTTTCAAATTATAATAAATAAATTAACTAATCAATCATCCACGTACAGTACAGTACATTTGCTGAATCGAAAAATATGGATTGAAGCTTGTACATTAAACTCATAATAAATTGTGTGTTTCTAAAAGCAATAGCTTAAAACTTATTTGACATAATGATGATATTTATTTGATTATTAAAACCATCCTCGTATTATTTATTTATTTATGAATTAAAATAAGCGATTCGCCAATTTCCCACACGGAAAATATTTAAATAAAAAAAAATAATTTATAATATTGAAATGTTGTTGTAGGCTGTTTTTCTGTTGTTAATGTGACCTGAATTTATATAAATGAAAGTATTTTTGTTCTTCGACAACTTATCATTTGTGTATGATGAAGTGTTTTTGTATCTAACATTTTTTCGAACTTGTAGAAAATGGTATGACGGATTTAATTTTCAGTAGTGTATTGACATTTTTTTATCGATTTCATCAAATTCAAGAACTTGCAGCAGAAAGAGCTTTTTAACTCATAGCTTGTTAACTCATTTTCCAGATGGATAAACTTTTCTCAGATAAAATTATATAGCTTAGTTAGAAGATCTGTTCAATATTGTCTAAAAACTAATCAGTTATTTCTTAGATTCTAATCATCCACTCCTTCATAACTGTAAGTAAACTGCAATATATAGTTACAGATATACGTACATTTTGTCGAAAATAAAAATTGGTAAAAAAATTAACAACAAATCAGAAACATGAAAAGTAGAATACCCAGATCCAGTTATCAGAATTTGAAATTATTGAAGTTCAAAATTACTGTTTACAAAACAGCTTTGTTTAATTTTGCAGATAAACTAATTAGTTTCTTCTTGTACAAATGAAATGTGGGAATAAACTAGTGCAGATACCAAAAGTTCCAAAGCTCTTACTCTCCAGTTCAGTGCTTTTACTCATTGTTCAATGTTTTGTAAATAAAAACTTAAGTATGAGTTTTCTCATGCATTTCTAATTTTTTCAGATCATATTCAGAGCTAGTTTAACGTAGCGAGCAACTGACTGTAAAACCATCTGAAAACGCAGATGATTTTTTTTTCTTTTAATAATTTTGTTTTTTGCATTCATGCTGGGTGTATAAAAACGTCGACTAACTCGTGGGTTATCGATGGGTTCATCAGAGAACCCATGTTTCAAGATTAGATGGGTCGATTATAAAAAATGTTTTCTATTCCTACACAACAATGAAAGTTCTGTTCTGTCAAGAGACAGTGACCAGTTTACCAGGAATAATCTGTACAGAAGAGCGATGTCTCTGTAATTAATGCATCGTTTGTGATAACCTTAATTATGAATTGATATCCGCACAACTGTGGCATAACTTCGTTCCTCTAAAGTCTAAACCATCACAAGTTTATGAAAGCCAGGAATTAAGCTTTACATCTGCCAACGGCAAGCAGTAAAAATTATATTTTACATCTGCTAACATTTTAGATTTTATATCGTCGATACTATGTGCTTTATTACGTTTAAATTTAGTCTTTAAACAGAGTCGCAACAAATTCTTCTTTTGTGTGTTGTTGTACATGCACCTTCAATGCAAGAATGTGCTTTGTTCGTCTAACAACTTACTAATTGCCAATTACATTCAGAAGATTTTTAAAATAAGTGAGGTCAATTTACTAAAATATGTTTGATAGCGATTTATTGTTTTTATCTTTGTTTAAATATAGTGAACGATGCGGATACAGTTTGCTGGTTCAAGATTTTAAATTGTTGTCAGATTGATATATCACATTAGATCGGGATATCTCACTGGTATTGCCAGACAGACAAACTTGATCTAGATCACGTTCGTCGAAAACTTGTTGTTTGACTTATTGCAGTGTGAGTATATCCAGTTTTTAGATCTTCCCATCGTTATGTGTTCATTACATGAGTTCACACATAACAACTTTTTTGGAAATGAGTCATGGGGTATTCAATACGAGCTTCGAAACAAAAATCATCTCCAATCTTTCGAATTTTGAAACTATTTGTTGGATCAGAATGCTTGAAAACGGTGGTGAAAGAGAGGTTATCGCAAGACATTTCAAAAGATTTTCATTGGTTTTCTGTCCGCAGTCGTGAAGTTAATTTAAAAGTTTCTGACAGAACGATACATTTCGGTCTCCATTGATGACTTTATTTCTAATTCGAAATTGATACTTCGGGTAAACTCCAAGTAGACAAGTTCAACATAGGCAATAGATTTCAATAGCGACTTCGTTTTGCGTTTGACATGGCATGGGTCTTCATTGAGTTATACTTCTCAATAATCCGAACTCCAACTTTTTCGGTGCGTCAGAGTATAAATTTAATTATGTGCTGTAAAGTTTCTGTCTCTCTCAAATGATAAACTTCGTGAACGAATAAATCACGTTCAGAGAGAAGCTGGCATAAATATAAGTAAGGATCTAAAAAAGTCACAGAGTGAAGTGGTTGAAACCTCAATAATTTGAATTGTTCTGTTAATTGTTTCTAAGTCGAAGAGGAAGCTTCTAAACAAAATTTCAATTAGTTGTAATAATTTGCAAATGACTTTTCTTGAACGATGGTAATAGCAAAAAGTGCTTCTAGAAAACTCGACCTCTGTAATAGATATAAAATATATTTAACTCTAAATCAATTACGCCACAATTATAAGTCTGAATATTTTTTTTTATTGGTGGGTCCCGAAGCTGAACTAATTAGTTTGCTAGTTCGAGTAGCACTGCGACCTAGAGATCTATTGTGGTTAACCCTGATGTTGTTATAATGCAGATAGTGTTTCCAATTATCCGTGATTTTAACTATCCGGATATCGAATAGTATGTAAAGTAGTTATCCGGATATCCGGATAATAATCCGGATAATGCCTTTAATAAAAACAATAGTTTTAAAAAATTAAAATCAAATCAAAAGCAATCAAAATTTATTTTCATCTGCAAAATAATATTTAAAAAATACAAGAGCGTTTAACATTGGAAGCTGCAAACGATTTCTAGTTTTTATTAGCTTTTCTAGGTTAGGAATGATTGTTTTACATGCGCGATATAAATTAAATTTCTTGTCCGGCAATGAATAATTATTTGAACGAATAACTTTACTATTTTCGATTGGTGAAATCGTATTTTTCAATTCCATGACTAATGTACATTCGGTGAGTTCGGTCGGATTTGGAGAATTTTCATTTTCCTTATCTTATTGATCTGCCATTATTAACTAAACATTTTCGGTTTAAACATTTTTTTATTAGCTTTTTTGCATAAATGATAGCTGATGTTTTAGAAACATAACTAAAATCGTTAAAATTATCATTTCGGGATAATGTTGAATCCTGCAACAACATCATTAATGAAACTAGCTCAACATTTTTCCTTTTGTTAATAGACTGTCTTAATGTAATTAACTTTAAATATTTATAAATTACTCAAAATTGAACTGTAAATTATGACACGGAAAAATACTGTTTTTAGTTTGTAAATATAAAACTGCATTCCAATAGAATGCTAAATGGTCTCCAAATTCTAAATCGTGCTAAATTTAAAAATTTAGCATGATATCGTTCCAATTTATTTCTTCTAAATAATTATAAATTTGAACACCGGTGACAAAAATCATATAATTGTTATTGAGTTGTTTGCATTAAAAACTAGAATAGTACTTTGTGTATCTAGTTGCACAAAAATGATTTTTTTCGCACGCGTCGTAATTTCGTCCAACAAGGCGAAACCGAGTTGGACAAAGTACGACAAGTGCGGAAAAAATCAATTTGTGCAACGAGTTCCACACAACGTTTTTTGCAATTCCGAAAACACAATTAAACAAAATTATTCTGCCACCAAATTTTTTACAATCAACATTCATATTAAAATATAAGTAAACATTTCTATTATAAACTTAGCATTGAGACAATTTTCTATGAAACAGTGCGGAAAAATAAAACAATGCGGAAAAATAAAACAGTGCGGAAAAAACCCACTTTTTGATATTGTTGACAATATCGAAATACGTTGAATTGTGATTCGGAATTGCAAAAAATAATTTATAGTTTCAAACATCAAAGTGAATAAATAATTAAAATAAATAAATTTTCTCTAACGGAAGATGACCAAAAACTGATTTGATACACAATATTCAATAATATATTGTTCTGATATTTAATAATACAAAAACTTTAAATTTTATAATAGAATTTAAAATTCTTAACAATTTTGAAATTTTAAAATTAAACTTGAAGTTAATGTTTAACTGTCAGTTCAAATAAGTCTACAATGCAAGTATTGGATTTAGTCAACTTGAAAATGTGCTAAATCATTTTAGTATTGCGGAGACCAATTAGCATTCAATTGGAACACAGTCTAAATTACACTTCTAAAAATTCAAGTACAAAACAATTGCTGGAATGATAATTCTTAGATCAACAAAACGAAATCGTCTATTATGAAAAAATTAGTAGTAGCTGATTAAAATTTTTAAAAAGGTAAATAGCGCAAATAATTTTTTTTTGCTTTAATTTAGTTATCCGGATATTTTTTGTGAATTAACCGGATATCGGATAGCAAGATTTTTACGCATTATCCGGATAGTTTCAATCCGGCTTAAACCGGATTGGAAACACTAAATGCAGATGACGTCGATGTCACCGCAGAATGTGCAATGTGGTCGAATCCGAGCCCCTTAACATAGTTAATTACCTGGATTGGACAACTGATTTTTGGTAGAGGAAGTGCTAGTCTCCATTGACCGACTTTAATGAATCTGCGCCATGCAAGTTCATAGCAGTTACAGATAATGTGTTCCATGGTTTTGCCTCCGAGTTGCAGAATCTGCATCTGTCGGAGGCAACAAAGCCTAATTTGTTAAGGTGGTGATTTATCGGACCGTGTCCTGTCACGCACCATGTTAATATCTTCAGAGACTCTCGGAGACATGGAAGTTGCCTAAAATCTTTTTTGAGTGCAGCAGACCTTCCCGCATACACCATAGTTGTTTATTTTGTTCCTGTTCCCAGCTTTGGATAACGCATTTGAGCGAACTCTAAGTTAATCCAAAGCACGGTTCTGGACCAATGAACTTTGTAGTGGCACCCTTCTGGGCAAGCAAGTGTCTGCTACTACATTGCCGTATACCCCTATGTGACCAGGTACCCACACAAGTGTAACGCGGTTAGTTTCTGCAATTTTTTGTATATTCTGGTAACATTCCCATACTGGCTTTGAGTTGAAGCGCGACGACTTCAGAGCCAACAGCGTCGCCTGACTATCAGAAACAATGTATATATCTGTGTTGCTGTATTCTCTTTCGACACACAGCATTGTACAGTAGTTGATGGCAAAGATTTCGGTTTGAAGGACTGTTGCAGGGACACCCAGTGTTAACGCCCGTTTGGCCCTGGGACCAAACGCCCCCGCACCACTGGCTACATTATTTTAGAATCCATCCGTATACCAGATGCTAGCATTAGATGGTATTGTTTGTAAGTAGCCCTCGATCCCTTCCCTGGCCCCTATTTTCGCAATAGAGAAAAGATGAGTGATATTTGGCATACAGTCCGAAATGTAGTAGGTCTCCACTTCGTTCTGCAGTTCCAAAAGGATCGTTAAATGACCGGCTAGGCTACCAGGTTTGAGTGTTTCGACTATCTGCAGTCTGTGAGCACCAGATGCTGCTACAGATCTGATGTATAGGTGCAATTGAGGAAGCAGGAGAACTACCTACATTGCAGATGTTGATATGGTTCTAAAAGCACCTGTGGCACAGAGGCAGACAAGTTTCTGTATTGTTGTGAGTACTGTCTGAGCAGATATCTCGTTTAATTTTGGCCATCAGACCAAAGCTGCGTAATGTAATGTAACCAAAGTATCATTTTATGGCTTTATCTTTAGGTTTTTCCAAACAAGTTTCTACACGCGAAGAAAGCCTTATTTGCTTTGTCCGAGATATGCTTTAGGTGTGAGTTCCAAGTGAGCTTGCTGTCGAGGATCACACTTAAATATTTAATCTCTTTGACTACTTGTATCCGTTCGCCGTTAAACTCAGGAGGATTGAAATTAAAACTACTTCTGTTGGTAAAGACTACGGTACTAGTTTTTTGTGTATTGACAGACAGCCCAACTTCGTTGCACCAATTCATCACGAGGTGCAGGGCTGCCTGTGTTCGTTCACTGACAGTAGAGTCATATTTACCTCTCACCATGACTGGTATATCGTCGGCGTTGCCTACAGTGTTAAAGCCAGAACTTTTTATCTTATTTAGAAGATCATTAGCGACTTGCGGACATCCTCTAGAGGCCCTGACAGTTACCGATGTATTTCCTAGTGTAGATGTAATTTTCCGACTCTGTAGCATGTTGATGATCCACGCCAAAATTGCGTGTTTAGATTTTTCTTAGCGGCCATTTCAGCAATAGCTGGGAAATGCACATTATCAAACAAAGGCCTCTTGTATGTCCATAAATGTGCATGCAAGTGCCTCCTTGTATGTCAGTATGCTCTCAATCTCTTTCACGACTTTATTCAAGGCGGTTTCCGCAGATTTCCCAATTTGGTATGCATGTTGGCATGAGTTAAGAGGGTTTTGCTTAAGACATACATGCCGAATGTAGTAGTCCATCACCTTCTCCATCGTTTTCAGATGAAAAGATGTCTGTATGATTTGGTTTCGTTCGATTTCTTTCCTGGCTTTGGTATGAATACTACTCTAACTTCTCTCCATATCTGAGGAATGTACGCAAAACTAAAACTTGCTATAAACAAACGCTCGAGGTATGGGAGAATGGTAGCTAAACCTCGTTGCAGGAAGATCGGGAATACTACGTCGCCTCCTGGGGATTTGAACGGCCCGAACGATTTAATTGCCCAATTCGCTCTGTTGGGGGAAAACATTTTGTTGGATAGTTGGTCTGAAACCTTCCTAGTTTCAGGATCCAACAAACCATAGTTTGGTATATTTTCCTCTTTCGAGCTCACGCATGTAGAACTCGGAAAGTGGGTCTGTAATAGTATTTCTAGAGTCTCACTGCTGCAGGTAGTGTAGGTACCGTCCAGCCTGCAGATTGAACCCAGAGGGTTTGTGTGATCAGACGCAAGCAATTTTTGGAGTCAAGCTGCAGCCGGTAGACTGTCAATCGTTCCGCAGAGCTCTCTCCAACTATCCCTTTTTGACCGTCTGAGCTCTTTGTTGTAGTTGCTAAGAGCCGATTGGTACTCCGTCCAGGTATTTGTTTTTTGCTTTGTTGAAGAGCTTCCGAACTTTATTCCTCATCCTCTCTAAATTACCATTCCACCAAGGCACATCTCTAGTCGTTTTAGACTTGGCAATTGGAGAATTGTGGTGGTAAACTTTGGTGATAACATCCTGCCCCATAATCGCCTACATTATCCCGAACATGTACTTTAAAGATGTCCCAGTCGGTCTTCCTAGGGTTTCTAAAATGGAGAGTACTCTCCAGTTGGTGTTGTATGTTGAAGCATATGTATGCATGGTCCGACATAGAAGCTACGTCCAAGACATTGATTGACATTTATCAGTTACTGATAAAATTCTCGGTAATGTTGTTGCTCAGAGTAAGGTCCAGGACCTCGTTTCTAAAGCTGGGTTTGCTGCCTTTGTTAGCTATAAACATGTTATTTGTATATAGGTATTGGAGCAGAGACTCACCTTTTGTGTTGATGTTACTACTGCCCCAAACGGTGTGATGAGTATTGGCATCGCACGCAATTATTAGGTTGTGGTGTTTGTCCTTGCAATGCCGAATTAGTTTGCTTACCTTATCAGGTGGTATTACCTCCTCATCTCCTGGAAAGTACGCAGATGCTAAGATGAACTGGCGAACTTCGCTGTGGTGAAAGAGGGATTTCAATCTGCACAGCTGTTAGATATCTGCAAATGAATTCTGTTAAGGGAAATACTTTCAAGCGTTTGTTGAAGAGCACTGCAGTTCTGGGTCTTTCCTCGCCTAAATGTATATCAGTTGTATGTTTTTGTTGATCGAAAGACCTTTCATTTTTTTACTGTCTGCGCATGGTTCCTGGATGAACACAATATCGTGAGTATCCTGTTGGATAAAGCGGTTCAAATTAGCCAAAACCATTGCTGACCGGTGCAGGTTAATTTGAACGCAACTTACTTTAGGCTTTTTTTATTTTTATTTTTCCTTTCCTTATTTTTGTTTTTCTCCACACGACTATGGTGGTCCAGTGGGGGGACTTCGGTAGGCCATGCTTTTTGCGTGGCGCTGTCTTAGTTCCCTTGGACGCAATAGTTCACTCGTTCGGGACTTGGTTGGTGATTTTGGCACGCGATTGCTTTACTCTGATTGAGGAGGATTTGGTTGTCGATGTTTGCAGGTTGGCAGACACCTAACTAGAAACGCTCCTTATAGAAGCAGATGTGGATGGTCCTTCACTTGCGATTAAAAGTCCCAATGTAGTGCTACCAGTTGGTAGCGCCCTCTTGGTAGAACAGGGTACTACTTCTTTCGGTATCGCAGTGTTAGGTTGGTTTGACTTTCTGAACTTTGCGATTCTAGCATGATTCGCACCGAACATCCAGTTTAACCTGAATTTGCAACTTTTAAGATGTTTCTCGGAACACCAACATCGCGAAATCCTTCTCAACAGAGTGCTTCAGGATGGTCCATGATCTCGGCCTAATATCCGGATTTTGGGCCCCGAATCGCCTTATAATCTTCTCTGTTGATTCTTTGGCACAGTCTGGAAGGTGAGTTATGAGCCTAGGAGGTCGAGGTAACTTATCCTCTTTTAGGATACGTACCTGTACCTCCCCGACTGTTATCCTCGGTACCACATTTGGAACCCACTGCGCCGATGTATTATCGGCACAGTTAAGAAGTAACCAACCATTTTTTTGGTAGCAGCCTTCGAAGTTAGGTTTAATAAACTGGAATTCTTGCTCTACTACCAAATCCATGAGTTGTCTCTTTAGCTCGCTGAGCTGCTCAGAACTCAAGAGTGTGGTTGGAAAGTCTTCAGCAGCGATGTAGCGATGTAAACTTTAATGCGCTTGGTGATATCGCTGAATGTTGGAGGTACAATTGTACTCGCAACATTGCTTGCAGTGTCCCCTAGCTCATGCTGAGGTCTGTCGCTGGCAGATGACTTGTGCCGTTTAACACCAGAGGTAACTGACTGGGGAGAGTCTTGCGATGTCAGGGATCGGACCCTCCTGCTACTCTTTGTACCTGTGTTCTTCCTTCTATATACTACCTTCAGAGCTAGCTCTTTAGGTATTCCACCTTTAACCAGGGTAGCCAGGCCAGAGGATTTGGGAAGGGCACAGACTTGTATGGCTTCCTCCTCAAAGCGGCCTTTCTTTATTAGTGCACTCTTGCGCTTTCTGTTTGTGGCAAGAAGGTATTTGGGCGGATTATCAGATCGAGGGACAACCGGTTTCGGGTCAGATAATCCGACTGCATTTGACACGTGGATATTGGCTACCTTTTGGTGTATATCCGACGTGAAGGTGACTGCTGACATCTCAGAGTTACTTTCGGCTTCTGAGTACATGCGGTCCCAATTGCTGATTTCGGAGCGGAATCAGAATCGTTTTCGATCTGATGACCTTCTTCCGACAGGTGAGACGTGCCAGAGCACTCTTTTGTGGTTGGCTCACGGTATGCCATTTCTGACATACCCTTAGTGCTTGGTGAGATAGGTTTATTATCGTCGACCTTAGTAATTGTGTTTGTGTTGCCGGAATGAAGATGTGCTGATAAATCAGGCACGATCTTCGAGTCCGGCACATACGTGCTTACATTTAATGAGTTAGGTGATGCGTTTGGAGAAGCATCGCTCTCATCTTTATTTTTAGGTAAAAAATTATCCATGCAGTGGTTGGATGAAAATTAGGGAGTAAAAAAGTACGCCGCAACAGAGCTCTGTGCTGTGGTAAGGCTATATTGAAACTGGAAGACGCCCGGTATCCAGAGTTTCGTACTAGTAATCAAGCACCCCCTAAACCATGTGAAGCTATCAGCGTATGTGTCTACCTTAGCTTTGGGTTTTGGACTTGATCTTGGTCAATCTTGGACTTGATCACCGCGGACAAGTGGCATGGGTGACCCTACCGTTGTAGCTACAAAGGTCACTGAGTCTACTGAGCCCCATCACTGCGTCAAAGTGCCAAGTCCATTCGATTCGAAGTCTGAATATAGGACTTGTTCTCAGTATTGTTGTCAAGATTAGTGCGCTGTGTCTATTTCCATATATGCTCTTCTCGGTTCTGTTGTTTATCGAAATTTGACATTAAATCTAAATTCCTTACAACACAGTCTCACTCTAGCTAATCTCGTTTTTATGAATATCATGACCAATAATGCTCAGATGAAATTGGGTAAATCATACTTCATATATATTTTTCACCGTTATACTTGTCAATCGGTTAGTACAGAAACCATAGTCGAAAGTCAAGCTGTCATATGAAGGCAGAATGCAGAAAAACTTCATCGTCCTAGAATTATTTACCAAAACCCACAAAAGTTTAAAAAAAAATGTCCAACAACACCCCAGAACGTAAGTGATTGTGGAACCTGGGTCTGAAAAAGTATCTATGTGTTAGTTTGACACATACTGTAATTCCTAGTACTCAACAAATTTTATTAAAAAAGAATACAAAATAAATTTCAGTTAACGGTACAGTGAAATATAGTCAAAGTTTCCAGATCCATCATTGTAATAAGTTATCAGTACTTTTAATCTTTGAGTTAGTATCAATTTTTACTAACTGACCACTAACGTATATTTAAAAATTAAATAACAAAACGTTTTTTAATTATTTTTTATTACCATGCATTTTTGTATGTCTACAAAACCAAAAAAAAAATGCTGTTATTACCGCTGCTGTTTTTCTTATTTTGTTGGGCAACGGAAGTCAGAGGCGGAGACTATACAATTCAAAAATACGTTTAATAATAACAATAATAAATGAAAAGAACAACAACAAAAAATTCATTCAAATCTTATGCCTGACACATATTAATGGTTTACGAATATATGATCAACTTTTTTCTCTTCTTGTGATTAACAAGTTTGTTTTTTTTATTTCAAGTTTTCTTAACCGTTTTTTATAACAAGTTTCTTTGAGATGAAAAAAGGGAGAAAAAAGGTAAAATTAATATCAAACATTTTGAGTTACACCTGGTTACGTTTTTAACTTCATTGGTTACTTTTTATAGGTATTTGACATTTTTTGGTTTATTATTGTTTGGATTTTGATTTAATTTTAAAATTATAAGAAATATTATATGTTATATGAAAATAAGAAATGTAACGTTGAAAAAAGTTTAATTTTATTATTACGAGTATTATAAAAATAACTTAACAACAATCTCACTGAAAATTTGATAAATTACAATTTTTTTTTTAATGAAATTTAATATTGGGTTGAGTAAGTTGATTTTGTTGAAAGAAAAGAAAAAAGGTATTACTTTTTTTTTGCCAAATGTGGAATGTGATATCCAGAATTATGAATATACACAATTTAAAAGTATGGAAAGGTGTTAGGTTTTTATTTCAAATCTATTGTTTATATGACTGCATGTGCGGAAGTTAGGCGATTGTTTTTTCAATTCGTCTAGTGTAATGGTTCGCTGAAAAAACAATTCTTGCATCGGATCAAAAATCAAGTAATAAGTTATGCACGCGCACTGGTAAGTTTGACAATAAAACCGGGTAACCTTTTCTGTTGTATTTAGTCAAAATTTTGATCTTAATTCCCCAAACTTGTGCTGATATTGCTAACCGGATCTTCTTTTATATTTGCTATATATTTTTTATGTTTTTTTTTTCTTACCCTACCACTTTATATAAATTGAAAATGTCCATGCCGTAAAAAACTCACTAGGTAGCATTTTCAGAAACGTCAAACTTTGAAAAATTAAAACAAATACACTTATAATTTTTCTTTCGAAATACCTAATTTAACCTTTTAGTGCAATGGCTCAATTAAAGATCTCCTCTCTCGCATTGCTGAAATGCTGAATTGATATCTGCTTAAATGTGATTTTCAATCCTCATCCTTTCATCAAGTTGAATTTGCACTTTCTAGTTTTACGGCTTTAATCATTGAGGAAGACTCAAAACAGCGTGTCACATGGTCAAAGAATGTGCCACTATATGGATTATTGGTCAACCCATTTTAGTTTTGTTCCTGCAAATTTTTAAAACAAATTTGCTTTTTATGCCTTATTTTATTTTCAATTTTCTATCCTATCATGAAATATTGGCCTATTTCATATGTAATAGGACTTATTGTTTAGCTATCCCTACGTAAAAAACAAAACAAAATATTGCGAAAAAATGTTCACCTACCCCAAAAGTTAATGAAATCTATCTCATATTGATTGAAACTTTTTAACAACGTTTCATGAAAATCGATTTATATTATAAGTATAACTGTAGGCTACAGTAAGGTAAACACTTGAAAAAATTTTTTTTAAACGGAAGTAACATACCTGAAATTGGTATGCAGAATTGATATTGAAAACTCTCGTTCCAAACCCACAATCCAGTCCATTTTGAACCCCGAATAATAGAATTTAGGTTTTTATTATAGAAAAATTTTGAGAATGTTAGGTGGCTGAGTGGTACACTAATTGGATTTGAACTCGAATAACTCGCGTTTGATTCCCATCCAGGTCATAGAGTTTTTCATTAAAAATAATAATAACTATCAACACCTCGCATTTTTGAATAACCGAAACTCAGTCAATATTGATGAAATGGAAAAAGTACTCCATGAGTTGTTCACCCACAGAAAAAATAACCGATTGAAGACCACTTCAATTTAAACTCAGAAAAGGGATTAAATAAAGCATTAGTGCAGACGGGGACACTTCAAGAGAGTTAACTACCTTTTTCGAGTCAATATTAGCAAGTAGTGTTTCAAAAGATAAGGGTTTTGGGAGTGGTCGCAGTGCTCAGATGAAATCGGATGCGTCATGCCTCAAATGTATTCTTCTTGTCGTTTTACTCGTCATTCGGTGAGTGTAAACAGTTAGCCTGTCAAAATCTCACTCTGACTACAAGACAGAATGGCGACGTCTGTTTGAATTACATATAATAGGAGTGGTTTTGCGGCATTAATATTCTCGGGTCCTCAATTCATATAGGTTTAAAAAGCAACCACCAACACTTCAGAATGCATGTTGTTATGGAACCCGAGTATCTATGTGTTGGTGGGGACTGGGGAATAATTCCGATTGCAAAACACTTTGTACTAAACAACACTGTATAGAATGATATTTTGTGCTTAACGATAGCTACATGATAATTTCAGTTGTCCTGTACAGGATGAACCGCTATGTACCAGTTTTGGCATTGAAATGTTTTCAAGAAAGCAAACGATCAATGACAAAATCTGCATAAATAAAAGTGTTATTATACATATTAATAATCCTATTTTATTATAACACTGTGCGACAGCCCAAATTCGCTGGGGTTCTGACTATCGGGAAAAGTTATATCGGTCAAAAAAAAGTTATACGTGTCCCGGTGTTTCGCTGAGTCACGTCTAGGAATCGAGATATATCGATTTGAAGTTAGTAGGTATCATACAGGAGAAATTGTCACTTTTGGGGGGCTTTTTTTGACATAACTCGAGAACGACTTGTCCGATTTAGCTGAAACAAATTTAGAAATTAAGAATTACAATTCCTTTAATCTACTGATATACTATACTGAAAAAGTATCGAAAAAATAAAAAAATAAAATAAATAAAAAATAAAAACAAATAAAATAAATAAATAAATAAAATAATAATCATAAACTAAAATAAAAAAATAATAAATAAAAATATAAAAAAATAAAATAAAAAAAATTTAATAAATAAATAAAATTAATAATAAATAAATAATAAACAAATAATAAATAAATAATAAATAAATAATAAATAAATAATAAATAAATAATAAATAAATAATAAATAAATAATAAATAAATAATAAATAAATAATAAATAAATAATAAATAAATAATAAATAAATAATAAATAAATAATAAATAAATAATAAATAAATAATAAATAATAAATAAATAATAAATAATGTGCTGAACGTACACCAAAAGATCGTTCTCTATATCGTGAGTAAACGACATTTGTGCACTACCTTGATCTGACTGCGTATTTATTACTTTTTTTTACTTTAAACTTTTGGTGGTAAAATATACCACAAGAGATATTTTAACACTGCCCGTCTATACGTCCGTAAGTCCAAATCTGTCCGGTTTTTCAACGATACAGTTTGCCGAAACAACTTTGCACCGAGGAAGAAACCGTTAGACCCGTTTGACGTGCGTCAACTGAGGTCGTCGGGAGGATCAGTGAAAGTAAAGAAAACACTATTTAAATTCAAACTGATTCTGATTTTTATTTATTCGAAAACTTTCTTTTATACAATTTTTGGATTTGCATTTTCATTTTCCTAATCCCCACTTAAATCAATCAATATATTTATTTCAAATTAATTATGTAGAAAATGCAATTCTAGCAAAATGTACATATAATATTTATGTCAATTTAATTACTTAATATTTTCCCGTAATAAAATCCGTATCATCATAATTATTTACCTTTTGTTTTATTTAAAATTATTTAAAATTAGTTCCAATGTTTTGAAACATAATATATGATGACACACTTTGAATAATGTATGATTCATAAAGTTCATAAAACTTCGCTTACTTATAATTGTAAACATATGAAATGTTGTTTACTTAATTATTATTATTTTGTTTTGATAAAAAGAAATTACGTCATGGGAATTCCTTTATAACTTATTATATGTGTTTTGATTTGGATAGGTAGACGTAGTAGTATCTCTACAATAAATAATAAATAAATAATAAATAAATAATAAATAAATAATAAATAAATAATAAATAAATAATAAATAAATAATAAATAAATAATAAATAAATAATAAATAAATAATAAATAAATAATAAATAAATAATAAATAAATAATAAATAATTAATAAATAAATAATAAATAAATAATAAATAAATAATAAATAAATAATAAATAAATAATAAATGAATAATAAATAAATAATAAATAAATAATAAATAAATAATAAATAAATAATAAATAAATAATAAATAAATAATAAATAATAAATAAATAATAAATAAATAATAAATAAATAATAAATAAATAATAAATAAATAATAAATAAATAATAAATAAATAATAAATAAATAATAAATAAATAATAAATAAATAATAAATAAATAATAAATAAATAATAAATAAATAATAAATAAATAATAAATAAATAATAAAAAAATAATAAATAAATAATAAATAAATAATAAATAAATAATAAATAAATAATAAATAAATAATAAATAAATAATAAATAAATAATAAATAAATAATAAATAAATAATAAATAAATAATAAATAAATAATAAATAAATAATAAATAAATAATAAATAAATAATAAATAAATAATAAATAAATAATAAATAAATAATAAATAAATAATAAATAAATAATAAATAAATAATAAATAAATAATAAATAAATAATAAATAAATAATAAATAAATAATAAATAAATAATAAATAAATAATAAATAAATAATAAATAAATAATAAATAAATAATAAATAAATAGTAAATAAATAATAAATAAATAATAAATTTTGGCATTTTGGCTTACGCCATTATTGAGAGCGATTCAAAAATGTTATGAAGAAAAATTTGATTTAAATCGAAAATAAAATGAAAAATGAATAACTAGATTAAATAATTTATCTAAACAAATTGTTATAACAGCTAATTAAAAAGTAGGTAATTTTTCTTATTAAATTGGTTGATAAAGGAAATAACATAAATTTGTTGATTTACTAGTTTCTAAAAATGATGACCGAAAAATAGATCTGGATTTGTCAAAGGAGAATAAATAACGTCGGTTTGAGAATTTAGTAAATTTTTGTTAAAGTGCATTGCTTTACGTATTTCAAAAGCTTCCAAAAGATCAAGTTTAAGACCTTTCGTTTCATATTGTAAAATTTGAATATTGTTGTTATTTATGAAATTACTAGTATGATTTTCCTCAATTAAATGATTAGAAAAGGTGGAAGATGTTTGTCCTAATCTTAAACTACGAAAATGTTCAGCACATCGAACATGAAACTGGCGACCTGTCTGTCCCAAATAGTAAGCTCTGCATTTCATAATTCTATAGGTTTTTTGTTGCAAAACTATCATCGAATATTTTTTCAAAATAAATTGCTTTTATTCTTTTTCATTTATTAATATCTGCTTTATTTGTATGTTTTTTCCATAATAATAGTATGTATTATTTTATTGTTTTCTAACCTATAAAGCCTAATGAATTTAATCTATTGTCTAATGAAAATTTTCCTATAAAAAAATTGTCATTATTAAATTGGTATGATTCCAATTGGTCAAATTGTTTTGATTTTATTAAAATTATTACTTCGGTCTGAAAGACCTAAGTATTACATTCATGAGCTAAAAGTGAAATTCTTACCCCCTCCTTTTTGGCATTTCTCGACGTTTTAGGACCTACCGATTCTAAAAAAGCAAAAAATAAAAAAATGTATGTCTCTGCCGATCGTTCGGCCGGCCGTCACAACCTACGAAATTTAGAAAACCGCTAGACGGATTTCAAGATTTTTATTTCTAAAAATAGGTTTACTCAATGCGAAGAGCCGAAAGGACGATGTGTTCGATAACTGTACCGGAAGTGTGTCAAAAAAATCGCCAAGTGTGTCAAAACAAGGAAATTTGCATATATTTTGCTTAAAAAACTTTCATTTTAAGTGATTCAGTAGGAACAAAGAATTTGGAGAAATATTGATGGTCGGGATTGGTATGTGAGACCAAAATCTAGATTATTGCATTATAAGTTTGCCAAAAAAATGTTGTCAAGTGTGAAGATCAAGATTTTGTTTTATTTTTTTACCCAATTTTTTGGGAAAAAATAAAATTAATTATTTGTTTGACATGAAATTTTATTATTATTATTGAGAATTGTGGCATTATAAGTTTGTCAAAAAAATATTGTCAAGTGTATCAAAAATTGATTTTCATTTATTTTTTTAGATAATTTTTTGGGAAAAAAAATTTAGCTGTTTGTTTACGTAAATATAATTGAACATGGAAATTTTTGAATTTGTTTATGTTTTTGAAATATTTTTGAAATTTTGAAAAAGTTTCAATTTTTGATTTTGTAATAATTTTTGCAATATTTTTAGAATTTTGAAAAATTTTAAATTTTTGATTTTATTATAATTTTTGAAAAAGTTTCAATTTTTGATATTGTTATAATTTTTGCAATATTTTTAGAATGTTGGAAAAAGTTTAAAATTTTGAATTCCTAAGAATTTTTGGAATATTATTAGAATTTAGAAAAAGTAATTTTTGGAATAGTTTTAGAATTCTGAAAAAAGAAATAGAATTTTTGAATTTTATATATATTTATAGAATTTTGAAAAAAGTCAAGTTTTGATTTTGTAAGAATTTTTGGAATACCTTTAGAATTTTGAAGAATTTTAAATTTTTGATTTTATTATAATTTTTATAATTTTGGAAAAAGTTACAATTTTTGCAATATTTTTAGAATTTTAGAAAAAAGTTTTAATCTTTGATTTTGTAATAATTTTTGAAAAATTTTGAGAATTTTGTTTGAAAAAACTTTGAATTTTTGATTTTATTTAATTTTTACAATATTTTTGGAATTTTGAAAGAAATATGAATTTGTGATTTTGAAATATTTTCTCGAAACGCTAAATGAAGATATTTTGAGTAGTTTGCTGATTGTATAATCTTTTTACAAAATTATGTTAATTTATGATCTGTTATAATTTTCCGACAACGTATTGATGTTTCGTGTTAGTTTTGTAATACATATCTAAACAGAGATAAAAAATTCATGTACTTTAACAAAAAGTTTTGTTTGATATAGATCGCTGCCCAAAACTAAAACCCATGTCCTCATAAAAGTTTTTTGCCGAAAACTGTATCAAAATCCTTAACCCAGACCGAAGTCTTAATATCTCAGAGCTGTGAGATTTCAGCCCCTCCATATTTTTCAAATTATAATCACAATGACTTTGATACGCTCTGTTCAAAATTAAAATTTAAAGTTAAATTCTCTTATATCGTTTAGTTGAATTTGGTTGATTGTATGGGATGGGTTTTTTTCATCATCAGGGTTTTTTTAATTTAGAAATTTGATTCATCAATTAAAACAATAAAGATTTATTGTTTTAATTGAAGAAAATGTTTTTATTTTATATAATACACAATTCTTTGTCAGAGAATAAAGTAGTGTAATCAATTCGTGTGTAATGAATTTTATTCTCTCGCAAATTTAAAATTTTAAACTTTTGCTTGAGAATAAATAAACTATTTCATTACACACTGATTGATTAAAATACTATTGAATCTTTTAATTGCAATATTTTTAGAAGAATGTTATTTAAAGTTTAAAGTTAGTAAATTGTCCTATATAATTATTTAAATAAAAATCGTTTTTATTCACACCCTGGGATCCCCCTTACCGGTAAGTAATTACTTACCGCCTGCATGATCGGTAAGTAATTACTTACCGACCTGTGATTTGTAAACGAAACTTACTATGTTTATTTACGAATCAGTAAACATGCAAAATCGCCTGTTCGTGCAAAAAGTAAATTACGTTGCAATATCAAATACAATTTCAATTCTAAATTATCAAAATCGTAATTTATCTGACCTTCACACATCTGTTCCAAAACCATCTTATTTCTTTAACTAATTAAACTGAAAACCCATCCATCTGTCATGCATTACCAAACATGATAACTTGTATATTTTAATTTGTCTCTTCAATATAATGAAATCATGAATGGAATGGAATGTACAAATAATGAATAAATCAATGAATGGACGAACGAAAAAAAAAGATTATGAATGAATAAATTAATAGCAAAGCAAAAATTAAATGAAACAAAACTACACCGGAAGGAAGTTGGAAAAAAAAACAAATTTTTTTGTTAGTTTTTTTTTACAAACAAACTAATAATAATACAAAACGGCAAAATAAGTAAAAAAAATTTATGAATAAACAGAAACTAGGCAGAATAATGTTTATAGGTTTTACTATATAACAACAGCAACTAAATTTATGAATGAAATATTAACGTTCCAATGAATAAATAACAATAGTTTTAGAAATGTTTACGATTATCGGAAGTCAGATGGATAATTTTGTTTCAAATAACTTAATTTTTCCATTATAAAGGTATTTTTTTTCTGTAGAATGGATAAATTGGTTTAATCTTTATTTATGATTATATACAGTTTGAATAGTGTAATCTTAATCTTCATTCATATTTAATGTTCTTCAAAATGTTCTCGTTTCGTTTGAATGAAGTGAATAAGATTTGGAGATTAGTTAAAAGAAAAAAAAATACAACTCTTTTTATAACTGAATTGATGATAATGGAGTTGTTTTTGGAATACAAAATAGGTTTCTGAATGGAAACGATATAACTATTAATAAAAGAGATAATATAGTGAACATAAAAAATTGGTATATATCTTTGAATCACAAAGGAGTGATCATTTTAGTAATATGTCTCATGCATTTAGCACGAGTTGGTTGTGTCTTCACGTGTGGCTGGGATTTTAGATTTTGAATAAGCTGTTGTTCGTTTATTATCTTCGGTCGTGCGTCACACGTGTTACTAAACAAGTATTAAAGATTGGTTGTGTGATTTTTTTAATCAAATGTCAAACGACATGAAAAACCTTTTTCCAATGGAGAAATGAATATTTTATTTATTTACTAAAATGGAATTTTTCTTTTCCCTGATCTGATCTGAATGATCTATTGTGATAGGGCTTGGATTATCTAGCTTGAGTGATATAATAAGTTTATAAGTGTATGTTATTCTCGTTGAAACTAAACATCAATTGTAACTTTAAATAATGGATGATGTAGATGTTCTCACACTGGAGGAGAAGGAGCTACCAGTAGTCCTATATTTTAGCAGAACTTTTTTATACGGATCGTTAAAATCACCACTAGTTGGAATGCATTTGTGCTCAAATTTTGTCTAAGTTGTTTCTTTAGTTGCACCTCTTCACTTCTGTTTATTATAAAATATTATAAATAGCAAACAGAGCAGTATGTTAAATTTCAATCATCGCAAATAAAACTTAATTTTTAAAACTAATTTTGCCATGCGTTTTTATCGTATCGATTAAACTTTATTTGAATATGGTAATGCATTTTAACCAAAACCTTCCAACATACATTCATACATACATATATACATACAATCTTATATTGAACTAAACACTGCACTTTTATATTTATCCTCTAGGATAGAAGTTCTCTCTTAAGGTGAAAGAGAGACAATAAAATCAAAAAGCAAAACGTCAATGATTTTAGAAACTGTTCATATTCAAGATTCAGATTTTTCGAATCTGGACTTACGGAACAAAACGGAAAACTCCAATTACAAAAGAGTTAGAAGGATATTGTCAGCGTTGTAACCTTATAATCAAGTGCCCAGGAAGCTCTACGACTATCTTATAGAACCACTAGAAAAGTAACGAAATATGTTTTGAGATAAGGTAACCGCATCGACCACATCAGAAGATGGCAGGAAGAAGAGATAAAAGGCTTCTTAGAGCGAACGAAAGCTTCTTAGAGCGAAGAAATTAGCTCTAATTTGACTACCTTGGCTTTAGATTCGAACCATCACCATATATAAATACATCCGTCAACCGTCAGGTAATAGTTCGAAATGAATCTAAACTGCTCGCTATTGAAAGCGATGTAATACAAACTTCTGCACGAGAATTTTATTGAAACGCAGAAAAAAATTATCGACACAATTAAATTTAAAGTTCTGAAAGGAGTAATGTTTAGCATGGATGTGGATGAGATCACTACTTTAAGAGGACGAAGACATTTCGAAGTTAGCCTTTATGATAAAACTGACAATATTACGTATAAAACGTGATTAATTCGAACTTTCGATTCACGTACTGCTCTCGAAATGGTTGATATAAAAACACAATTTGCATATCTATTTGGAATATCGATGAAAATGATTAGGTTGCATCTACAGAAGATGGGTCTTCAGTTAATAATAAGTACATTCAATATATCGATGCCATTTGTCAAGCAAAAGTCAAGGCTCTTTTTGAACGAAATATTGAGCTTCATCTAGATGTAAAAACTCGCTGGAACTCAATCCCAACAATTGATTAAAAGAGAAAGTGCATTTGAGATACTATCGATGCTTTAAAAGATTTACTAGAGGCAATGAAGCCTGTAAAGTTAGCTTAGCAAAGAACATTTAACATTGATGAGCAGTGACACAATTCATGTTTGAGACGTCTCTTAAATCAATAGTGAAACTAGCGAAAAGTTAATGGATAATTTGAAGATTCGAATTGATGAACGTTGGAATACAGATGTTATCAATTTATTACGCCGCCATAAGAACTCTACAATCACGTCATCGAAAGCTACAATAAATTTTGCAGGCATGGGTTCATCATCTTTTTGCTGTAAATGATGTTAAAATTAGTGAAACAACTTGTAACGAACAACGAAAATCTGTTCAATAGACATTTTTACTTACATAAAAACAAACAGTCAACACATTAATCATACCTTAATTACTTAATATCAAACAACTTAAGATCATTTCAAAATATTATCTGATCGTATCCAGCGTTCCACTGTATTCATAATTCGTATTTTGGTATATAACGTCACTTGTTATTTTTTCCTCAAATCACTTAATTAGTTGTTATATGTATGTCTGTGTATAATCAATTGTTTTTTCTTTACTTTTCTTTCTATGTGAAACGAATATAGTTTTTCTTGTTTTAAACAAAAACCAAAATAAAGTAAATTGATCATGCGCAGAAGCGTTGATGCTAATATATGCTAGGATACTTCATATTTTGAGTTTTAGCTGATATTTGTTTGCAATATCACTAATTGATAAAATTTTAAATTTTTAAGGATATTATATGTTTCTTTTGTTTGGTAGTATTTGGATGGTTTTTCTCTGTCTGTTTTATTTGGACAAATTGGTTGACGATTGCTTACTAATGCATTAAGGTTGTTGGATGACGTGAATAATCTGGAAGATTTTTTTTGTTAAAAAATCAATCGTCTTGATTTGGAGGGATATGATTATTATTGTATTTGATGCTGATGATACAATTCAAGAATTTTGCGAAAAATTTTTATCAATCCTGTGCTACGATCTGATTGTTATTGGACAAGATTATCAACGTACTACAATCAACATCTTAGGCTAAGTTATTTTTTATTATTATTATTCTTATGTTCTTTTATTTTATTTGCATATATTCTGAAGTTTTTTTTTTTGTGATTTCAATGAATAACTAAATTAAATTGAATTAGAGATTTTCCTATGCCAGAGGCCCTGTGTGAAATTTATTTTAATGGTAATACCGGTATAAACAGAATGCCTGTTTTTAACAAACTACCAACGATTGTGCAACTGAAATTTTAACTCTACAAGCACAACTTAATATATTGTTTTAGAAAAATTAATCATCAGTAGCAGCATCCGGACAAAACAATTTTAAGAGGTTAAATGCGGGATTTACTTTCTTCTACAGAAGTTTTTTAATGGAATTCTAACAATCAAGTCAGCATCTACGGGCGTGGAAAGAGTGTTTTCAGTGTGTGCCAACTTCTGTACAAAAATAAATTCACGTACTTGTGATAAGTCATTTTCAGCACTTAAACTTTCATTGAACGTGAAATAACAGTAAAACAGTTGTTAACAAAAACTAAAACCAAACAGCTGTTGCTTAAAAACTACTGTTTCTTAGAAACCCGAGAACAAATACTAAAAAGGGAGAACTAACTATACTTAACAGATTTCACAATGTGTTTTTTATTTGAATACAGCAGTGATTTGTAACGTGTTGCTCAAATCACCGAAATGCAGAAGTATCGACAGATTTATTTGGTATGTTATGTTATTTTTATATTTTAATGACATCATAATCATATTATGATCTCGATTATTCAAGTAACTGTTTTTCAAACCGACCTAAGATTACCACAATTGATGTATGTTGCATAGATTAGAGACCAGTCCTTTTCTACCAAACACGACTTATTTGTTTTTTAGTGGCTTCCAAAAAATTGACACTCATCTCTTGCAAATATCATGAGAATAAATAATGATATGAAGGTTATTGACCTATCATTTTGTTAGTCATTATGTCAGCTGTTAATAATGAAAATATGGAGGGGCTGAAATCTCACAGCTCTGAGATATCAAGACTTCGGTCTGGGTTAAGGATTTTGATATAGTTTTCGGCAAAAACTTTTATGAGGACATGGTTTTTAGTTTTTGGCAGCGATGTATATCAAACATAACTCTTTGTTAAGCGACAAGTATTTTTTATCTCTGTTTAGAATTTATTACAAAACTAACACGAAACATCAATGCGTTGCCAGAAAATTAAAATAAATATATTAATAAATATATTAAAAATATTGCAAAAATTATAACAAAATCAAAAATTGAAATTATTTTCAAAATTCCAAAAATATTCCAAAAATTAGAATAAAATCAAATATTTAAACTTGTTCTAAATTCCAATAATATTCCAAAAATTCAAACTGTTTCCAATTCAAATTCTAAAAATATTGCAAAAATTCTTACAAAATCAAAAATTGAAACTTTTTTCAAAATTCTAAAAATATATATAAAAATTCAAAAATTCTTTTTTTTTTCAGAATTCTAAAAATATTGCAAAAACTATTACAAAATCATTCAAAATCCCAAAAATGTAAAAGTTAAATAAAATCAAACTTTTTTCAAAATTCTAAAAATATTCCAAAAATTATTACAAAATCAAAGATTAAAATTTTTTTCAAAAATTTCTAAAAATATTGCAAAAATTATAAAAAAATCAAAAATTGAAACCTTTTTCAAAATTCCAAAAATTAGAATAAAATCAAATATTTAAACTTTTTCTAAATTCCAATAATATTCCAAAAATTCAAACTTTTCAAAATTCTAAAAATATTGCAAACATTCTTACAAAATCAAAAATTTGAAATTTTTTTCAAAATTCTAAAATTATATATAAAATCCAAAATTTCTATTTTTATTCAAAATTCTAAAAATATTGCAAAAATTATTACAAAAATTCAAAATTCATTTTATTATCAAAAATTCAAACATTTCTCAAAATTCCAAAAATTATATTAAAATAAAAAATTGAAAATTTTTAAAAATTCTAAAAGTATTTCAAAAATTCTTACAAAATCAAAAATTAAAATTTTTTCAAAATTCCAAAATATATATAAAATTAAAAAATAATTTTTTTTCAAAATTCTAAATATATTGCAAAAATTATAACAAAATCAAAAATTAAAACTTTTTTCAAAATTGAAAAAACATTCCAAAAATTAGAATAAGATCAAATATTTAAACTTTTCCTAAATTCCAATAATATTCCAAAAATTCTTAAAAATTCAAACTTTTTCCAAAATTCTAAAAATATTGTAAAAATTATTACAAAATAAAAAATTGAAATTTTTTTCAAAATTCCAAAAATTATAATAAAATAAAAATTTTAAATTTTTCAAAATTCTAAAAATATTCCAAAAATTCTTACAAAATCAATAATACGAAACTTTTTTCAATATTCTAAAAATATATAAAATTCAAAAACTCGGTTTTGTTTCAAAATTCTAAAAATATTGCCAAAATTATAACAAAATCAAAAATTGAAACTTTTTTCAAAATTCCAAAAATATTCCAAAAATTATTACAAATTCAAAAATACAAACTTTTTTCAAAATTTCAAAAATATTTCAAAAACTATTACAAATTCAAAAAATTTCTATGTCCAATTTCTTTTCAATTACATTTACGTCATAAAAACAGCTACATTCTTTTTTCAAAACATTGGCTAAAAAAATAAATGAAATCATTTTTTGACTCTATAATAATAATAAAATTTCATTTCAAGCAAATAATTAATTTTATTTTTTTTAAAAAAATTGGGTAAAAAATAAATAAAAATCTTTCTTTTGACACACCTGACAACATTTTTTTGACAAACTTATAATGCCATCATCTAGTTTTTGATCTCACATACCAATCCCGACCATCCAGATTTCTCCACATTCTTTGTTTCTACTCATTATCACTTAACGTTTTTTAAGCAAAAAATATGCATATTTCCTTGTTTTGACACACTTGACGATTTTTTTGACACACTTCTGGTACAGTTATCGAACATATCGTCCTTTCGGCTCTTGCCATTGAATGTAACTATTTTTAGAATTCAAAATTTTTAAAATCCCTTCAACCGTTTTCTAGATTTCGTCGGTTGTGACGGCCGGCAGACAGACATACATTTTTTTTTGCTTTTTTAGAATCGGTAGGTCCTAAAATATCGAGAAATGCCAAAAAAAGTGGAGGTAAGAATTTCACTTTTAGCTCATGAATGTAATGCTTAGATCTTTCAGACCGAAGTAATTTACGTAAACCATCGCGATTTAAAATTTTTAATTGTCTAATTAAGCATAATTTTTGTAACGCAAGCGCATGAGCTTTTAATCAAACCTAGATATGAGCAATTTCACGAAGATTCAACAACGTTTTGACTTGACCCCTTTTAATTTTGATTATTTTTTGTTTATTGATAGTCTTTTATAAATAAAAAATACAAGTTCTCTTAAAATTTTTTTTTCGACCAGGGGTCTTCACAGGGTGCCCCTCAATTTTTTGTTATTTTGTGATGTGAGTGCATTTTGACGAGCGATTGTAGAAAAACTACTCAATCGATTTTCGTAAATGATATGTCGTTGAATAGGTATTAGAACAAAGTTTTTAAAAATGTACACTTAATTTTTTGAAATAATTTTTAACGGTGTAACATAAGAAAAAAACGGTGTAATTGAAGAAAAGATGGCGCTACACCTTTTTTTTAAAACTAAATTGAAGCTTATTTTATATCTAACTACTTGTGAAAGTTTAGGAGATGTATTATTTTTTGTTTTAAAGTTGTGCATATGACTGTCGGGAATCAGTTTTTTTTGTTCTGAAGGAAAATTATAAAAATGGCGTTATAAACTAAAAGATTTTTTTTTTATGTTAAATATCAAATGATATATTATTAGATGAACTTTTTAAAATATTATAAAAATTATATATGTAGTACAATAAATAAAATAAATACAATTGTTAAAAATGATTTACTTATTTTACAAACAGAAGTTTCTTTTGAATAGGAAATCGCTTCTGCAATTATTTTCTTTGTATTAGATGGCATAAAAAAATGAAATGTTTAATTATCATTTTTAGTAATCACTTGTCACTCTTATAAAAAATAATTTGACAGTCTCGACAGCAAACAAAAAAGCCGTATAAATAACTAAATCTATTTAGGAACTTTTGACTGGAATATTATGTTATTATGGAATCATAAAGTAAAAGATTGTATTTTAACATTAAATTACAAATATTTTATTATTGAATAAACTTTTTAAA
The DNA here is from genome assembly GCA_963693315.1 of Diogma glabrata. NCBI lineage: Eukaryota > Metazoa > Arthropoda > Insecta > Diptera > Cylindrotomidae > Diogma > Diogma glabrata. The sequence goes on along the minus strand of OY856186.1, from coordinate 450,786,838 downwards.
ATATCATACAAATTATATATGTAGGTTAAAGAAAATAAATATAGTTATTAAAAATTATTTACTTATTTTACATTCAAAAGTTTCTTTTGAGTTGGAAAACATTTGTGCAATCATTGTCTTAGTATTTAATGGTACAAGAGAATGAAATTTTTGAGTTCCACTTATAGTAATCGCATTTTTATATCGATTTTGTAATTTTTCTTTTGTTAATTGATATTCATTTTTATCGGCGTATCCAAAGTTCATGGTAGATTCCCATTTTAAAGCCCATTCGAAAAGTTCTTTTGGTGTTTGAATAATATCTCTGCTCCCCATACTGAAACGGTGTGCAGCACGCTTCAGTGTACCAACAATCCCATCGCAAGGTCCCTTTCCATGGCTGGTAGCATGAAAATGCCATTCTGCATCAACCTTAAAGTCTTTTTATGGTGGGATAAGTTAATTAGGTTATGTTTATTTTTGTATTGAGAAGGTGCACCGTCGGTGTTATAAATTATTTTCCTAATATTAGAATTTATATGCGTTCTGATGAATTGAATAAGTTTTGTAAGGAAAAGATGGACTTTAGTACTGCTGTGATCGTTTATATCCGAAATGAGTATAAAACTTCGGTGCTGTATATATTCACTTGCGGCACTTTTAAAATAAATGACAAATTGATGAATAGTAGCTTGTGAATTATTATAATGATAACCTTGAACCGAAATTAAAAAAAAGTGTAGCGCCATCTTTCTTCAATTACAACATTTTTTTCTTATGTTACACCGTTAAACATTATTTAAAAAAATTAACAGTGTACATTTTTAAAAACTTTGTTCTAATTCCTATTCAACGACATATCATTTATTAAAATCGATTGAGTAGTTTTTCTCCAATCGCTCGTCAAAATGCACTTACATCACAAAATAAATAACAAAAAATTGAGGGGCACCCACCCTGTGAAGACCCCTTTTCAAAAAAAAAAATTTTAAGAGAACTTGCATTTTTTATTTATAAAAGATTATCTATAAACAAAAAATAATCAAAATTAAAAGGGGTCAAGTCAAAATTTCCCCAAAATTTGCTGAACTTGCGTGAAATTGCTCATATACATATGATTCGTAAACGCATCGAAGTACACATGGATATAGAAGATCTGGATTATTTACAAAATTTCATACAGTTTTGATATTTTTAAAATTTGAGCCAGGATTGGATGTTCACTCCAACTTCTGGTTTGTCACTCTCGGTTAAATTTTGAATTTATATTTTTTTAAGGTCGGCCTTCCGAAGATATGTTAATTTTAAAATTTAACATCGTAAAAGCGATTTTGATGTAAAATGGTACATAACTTCTTGGAGGGAAAAAAATGTCTGCCCATTTCCGGTTTTTCACTTCTATAGTTAATTTATTTTCATATCTTATTTAATTATCAAATTTTTGTTCGTTCACTCAAAAGTCAAAACTCCAATATTTCGAAACTGTTTTTGGAAAAAAAACAAACGATTTTCCAAGAATCTCAATAAGATTCGAGTTATTTTTGAAAAACTTACACTACTTACATTAAATAGAAGTTGTGGAAATATTTATATTGGATGGATAAAATAATATTTTTTGAATTAACAGTGAGTTGTTGGTGTGGCCCCTATGCACAGTAGTACAGATCAATTTCAGTTCGGCGAAAATTCATTTTATAAGTGATTCTTATGTATTTTTTAACGCTGAATCCGAATCTGCCATCGGTTTTTTCCCCAGGTCAGCCATTTCCCCGAAAACCCCGAATTTTCGGAGTTAAGGTGCAAAGTGTTTTTTTTATGATTCCTTTGGTTTTATATAGTCATTTTATGCAGAAAAATGAGTTTTTAAATTTACCCGGGTTTTTTTGTCGATCCGAATTTTCGTTTTTTCGGGTTTCCATGATAGATAGGTAAAAAATAACTTCAGATTCGGATTCAGCGACCAAAAGTATGGTAGAAACGATATAAAACTTTACTAGTTTGTTAACTTTAAATTTGACCTCACGTGACCCTTGAGAGGTCACATCTTAATTTACGCAAAAGTCCTCACTAATTTATGAGTGTCCAATTGAAGCCTGGTACTTTCTCTACAAGCTCCAAAAGAAAAAATGAGTGGGCACCTTTGGGAGCAAAAGTTATAGTCAGTTGAATCTCGAATAAAAACCCGGGCATTATGGGGGGATAATAATGTCAAAATCTTAAAATATATAATTAAAAGATATATTATCAAAATCAAATATTAAGCTATACTAGACATCAAAATCCCAATTCGACTATTATAAAACGCCTTCAAAATTTCGACGGTAAATATTTCCTTCCTAACTCTTTTTCATAGCAAGTCATTCAACTGGCTATAACTTTTGCTCCCAAAGGTGCTCACTTATTTTTGCTTCTGGAGCTTGTAGAGAAAGTACCAGGCTTCAATTGGACACTCATAAATTAGTGAGGACTTTTGCGTAAATTAAGATGTGATCTATCAAAGGTCACGTGAGGTCAAATTTAAAGTTAACAAACTAGTAAAGTTTTATATCGTTTCTACCATACTTTTGGTCGCTAAATCTGAATCTAAAGTTATTTTTTACCTATCTATCATGGAAACCCGAAAAACCGAAAATTCGGATCGAAAAAAAAACGCGGGTAAATTTAAAAACTCATTTTTCTGCATAAAATGACTATATAAAACCAAAGGAATCATAAAAAAAACACTTTGCACCTTAACTCCGAAAATTCGGTTTTTTCGGTTTTTCGGGAAAATGGATGACCTGGGGAAAAAGCCGATGGCAGATTCGGATTCAGCGTTAAAAAATACATAAGAATCACTCATAAAATGAATTTTCGCCGAACTGAAATTGATCTGTACCACTGTGCTATGGCCTACGGTCAAACTCCCATCCTAATAGTTCTGTGCTAGTTTTGCCGTCTCTACGCAATAATAAAAACATTTGCTTCCAAAAATTTAAAACCAATTGATTTCCATGGACCGACATATCGGTTTCGCGGCACAGGCTTCAAGCCGAACCACTCATTCACACAACAAAAATTTGTTTTAAACATCATACCAAATGTGGTTTTTTAACATACATATATCAAACTTTTAGTGTTTAATACGCCATTTTTTGTTTTTTTTTTCATATAAATTAGAATATCAATCTTAAAACCATCAACATAAGTTTTATAATTAAAAATTTAAAAAAAAAATCGAACGTAATAATAAAAATTTAAAAGAATAATTTATTTTCTTGTTATTTTAAATTGGCAAATGATCAAATAAAATTTAAGACTTTGATAAACTAATGTTTTGTGATGCTCACTTTTGTTGATCCTCATGATGATACATTCTATGAATATATTACGAAATTTAATGTAGCTATATAGTGAAGTGTTGTTAGTTTGTTGTTTGTTACTATTATAAAAAAGACACTCATTCTCCAAAAATTACGTTGAAAATAGTTTAAACGTACATCTTATGTTTTTTGTTGTATTCGACGATGAGCCACGATCATGTTTTTTATGTCTCGTGTGAATCACAAAAATATAATTTAATTACAAATAAAAACATACAACAATTAATTTAACATCTAACTACAATTTTTTTTAATTATGTAGAATGAATGAAGTGGGAGATTAAAGTTATATTTAAAGTTGATATTTACGAAAACACTTTCATGATGTCACTATAAATATGAACCAATTTTGATGTGTTCTAAGATTTTGTATGTATCTGAAGTTGTTTTTAATTAGTTTTTACGTAGTTTTTAAATCTGCGGTAGACATTCAGTGAGCATGATAAATATTGTTTATGCTGCTTTAGAATAACAATTCTGTTTATACATTTTCGACTTACGTTGTGTCGTCTGCTTGATAAATCGATGGTGTGACTTCTATTATATGTTTATTGGTATATATACAATGAAATATGAAAGATCTATGCTATAAAGTTGAATTAAGATACTGGATGTTGAAGGTTTGAGAGAGAAGATTGACATTTTCTTGAAAATATTTTGAACGAATAGAATAAACAATCAACAAAATGACAATTTTCGAGACTAATACCGCATGCAGGTATCCATTTTTATTGATATAAAATTTTTTTAAATTTTTGATCTACTGAGTACTGCCTTATATATGACCTGGATTAAGGAACATGCCACTAACTGGATTATTGGCAACCCTGTTTTAGTTTTGTTCCTGCAAATTTTTAAAACAAATTTGCTTTTTGCCTTTTATTTTATTTTTATTTTCTCTATCCTGTCGTGAAATATTGGCCTACCGCCTATGTCATATTTAAATGGGATAGGAGTGATGGTTTAGTTATCCATTCTTTAACAAAAATTATAGAATAACAAAAAAAAAAAAATTTGCGTCCACCAAGACGTCAGAACGCAAGTTGTTGTGGGACCTAGGTCTTTAAAGAATCTTATTCGGAAATTTAGTAGCTCACGTATAATTTTTCCAATATATTTTAATAAAATGATTTCTTAAGGTCTAGGCAACAAAACAACATACGATACCTCGATTAACGTTTTCTTTAAACGTTTACGCGATATTTAACCTATCTGACATTTTTAATTCCAGCAAATAATTCAATTTGTATAAAATTCGAATAATGAAGCCCTTTTCCGTTCTATCATTATGACAGGGCAAGGTCCCGAGAGTTTTTGTTTCCACTAACCAACTGTCAAGTAAATAAGGAATGAGATTATGTTTGAGTCATGTTAGAATATTGTTGAGCCTCTTAATTGAATAGTTTGTCACAGTCTATAGTCTAGTAAAAAATCATTCATCAAAAACTCATGTTGCTATGGGACCTTGTTTGTAAAAGATATTTATTTGTCATGACATATATGGTAATCCCTATTTCATAACATATTTGATTAAAAAAAAAAACTTTACTGGGTTTCTTGTGGTTTTCAGCAATATGATATAATATTTACCATACAAAAAAGTGTTTTTAAAATTACGATCGTCGATCGATTGATCTTAATCATTGTAGAATTCATACTTGCATTAAAAGTTATTTATTTCGGAACAGTGATAATATAACATCATTTGTAAAACTAAACCAATTTGATAACAAATAAGCTGGTATTTAACTTTGATAAAAGCAAAATAATTCTACATTTTATGTATGAAAAAAACTTTAAGTTATCTTTTTTTATTTTTTGTTATTCTATTTTTAACTGTTACATTTATCAATTAGCTTAAATAATTAAACAAAAAAAATCGGAAGGAAGTTTATACATCCTTCCTTCCGTTTTGTAAGTTATTTAAACACAAAGTTTGAACAAAATAAAGTAACTAATGCGGAATAATTAATCCAATATAATGTAACCGTTTTTTTTTTGTGTTTTTCCATTGATATAAATTAAAGTTTTAGTAATAGATATATAGAAACATACGATATAATTATAAATATATGGAAGGAAGTATAGAGTGATTTACACAAACATGAAACTAATTTATTATAAAGGCGGATGGCTATATCGATTATCTTGTAAAACCTATTTTATATCCGTTAGATTTTCGAAAGATGGTTGTTCTTTTCGTCGTGCTAGAACTATGATTTAAAATGTAATCGCTATAGTATGATTTGACCCGAATGAGTTTGGAGGTTTTTATCATTTTCAAATTCAACATTAAGCCCACCCAACCTACACATTTTATATATGAATTGACAATCTTATTTTTATAGTAAAGCACTCAATATTAATATTCATTCCTTTTTAAGTCCTTCGAATTATTTTAAATTCCATAATAATTCATCTACATAATCCAAACCTAATACGTTTTCAATTTAATTAAATATGATAATAAATTCTATAACAAAAAAAATTACATAATAGGTAGTTTAACCAAACAATATTAAAAATAAAAATCTGACGATCCCATTCACAGAAATGATACAATTTAAATGTTCAAAACTGTCATTCAATTTAATCCCTCTCCGAATGATATGAGTTGATATTTATTCCAATACAAAAAAAAACTTACACCATTCACGTCATAAACATTTAAATCTATTCATGAAATCGTTTATCATAAAAACTTTAAATTTCTATTTCTATTCAAATTATTCTCAATTGAATTTTTATGTTGGATTACAACACCACCATCACATAGATAGTTACCTTAGAAATATTATAATTATTTCAAATATTTGTTTTTCCATATCAAGATAGTTCTAACAACCAATCAATATGTTAGTTAGTTGAGTAGATAAAAAAAGCACGTAGGAAGAGTGGATTTAGACTCTGCCATTAACTGGACATTGAATGAATATAAAATATTTTTATATATTGTGTTTGTGGTTTATAATGAAACACAACAAGTGCCAGACAATCTGGAGACAACCCACATTTCTCACTCTCTTTCTATTTATACCAATTTTTGTATCATATAAAACCAAAATTTAATCAAATCTACTAATAAATGTATGGTTGTCTAAAAATAGATCATTTTCGCAATAGAATTTTCGAAATGATATATTTATGGAAACAGCTACGTCAGCAAGTTTATAGAACCTCATGCACGAAAAAAACTTTTTTTTAATAAAAACTCGTTGACTTGGCTTCATACAACGAATATAAGAATTATAAATATTATATGAATCGTAACGTGAATCATCGGGCTGCTATAGTCGTGAATATTAGCAAGAGAGGGAAATATCGCGCCTCCTAACAAGACCAAAGTGATAAACTACGATTCTTATTACGTACAAAATTTTATCGTTTTTTTTAGAAATTACTGAAACAAATTATCGGTGATGGTTGCATGTAAACCAATAACGAGAAATTTTTGACAGAAATGATATTGAGCAGTAGATGTTGACTACCCGAGCAGAAATTTGTTGGGGCTCAAATAAGACCCTGATCACGTTTGACCTAGTTTGATTGGGCCGCTTTGAGTGTAGTGCTTTTGTCCAATCAGGTCCTGATTGAAGTTCGCCATATAAAATTAAATACGACAAACCATAGTGATCAGAACCTGATCAGATTGCCCAACTAGGGCTCAAATATAAAAAACCAAATCAGTGCCGGATATATTCAAATAAAGTAAACCCTAAAAGGGTATACAGGCCCGAAAGAGGCCCACATCAGATTGCCCTAATAGAGCTGGAAAATTTTTAAAGTGTGTCGTTTGAAAACAGGAACGCCCGCAAGATTTCTGGATATTTAAATTCAGTGTAACTTTGAAATCAAATTGAAAGCAAATGGCTCACCTGATATCATCTGCTTTATGTGCGTTGCAAAAATAAAAGACTGATCTATTAAAATAAAAAATATATTAAGTAAATGGGATTTGTTGCATTAAATTTCTAGACAATACTTTGTGTGAATTCATAGAATGGAGAACATTTCTATTCTAATTAACATCCTAAGTCACGATTGTATAGTCATTATTGATTGTTTCCAATCAATGTGAAATCAATGGCTGACACTTGGTCAATTTGTAGTCCTATATGTGTTAACATTAGACTACATTAAGGGAATTTAAATTAATTTTGAATTTTTGAGATCAATCAAACTCAAGTAAGTAAAGAAGTAATTGGAATATTTTCAATTCAAAGGTATGGTTTGAAGTTTCTCAGGAAAAAACTCCAATTCACATTTTTCGTGTTTCGGTTGGGATTCGAACCTACCTCGTCAGTGCCCGGCTCGAATCCTTGGGCAGACACGCTATCGATTACGCCGTTGAGGCGATGATGTTAATTAGAATAGAAATGTTCTCCATTCTATCAATTCACATAAAGTATTGTCTAGAAATTTAATGCAACAAATCCCATATAATGTAAAAACATTTTCATAATATGGAGTCTAATGACAGTGGAAAAATTCAACTTAGGTAAAAATAAATAAGTGATGAAGAAGTTTCAACTTTGAAATTGTCATCGCCTCAACGGCGTAATCGATAGCGTATCTGCCCAAGGATTCGAGCCGGGCACTGACGAGGTAGGTTCGAATCCCAACCGAAACACGAAAAATGTGAATGGAGTTTTTTTCTGAAAAACTTCAAACCATACCTTTGAATTGAAAATATTCCAATTACTTCTTTACTTACTTGAGTTTAATTGATCTCAAAAATTCAAAATATTAAGTAAACTTTTTACTTACACTGTTAAAAATATTAATAAATAAAATTTTTAAATATGGCGGTGATGCCGTAGCCCGTAGGTAAGCCATTTAAAATTTTTTTTTTACAGTATGAAAGTTCCAACCTTACTCTAAATCGTGCCAAAATTTAAGGGAATAGTTTGTTTGTTTTCCAAAGATGCTTATTTTAAAATTATTCATCTCATGGACATCTCTAAAACATGGACATGAACATTGACATCTTTAAAAATTAATATTTTTAGAACAAAATAAACTTTTTCTTTAAATTTTGGTTTTAAGACTGGACTTTTGATTTTTTTGGCTGTATATGGGTCGTATAGAAAAATAGGCTGTCAACAAGTGTCCCCCAACTATATTATTAATTTCAATTCACTCGATTTCATGATCGAGTTTCACTTGAAGACTTAATGTAATCGAATAGTTTTATATGTCTAATCAGTTCATATAGTGTTTTTCAAATTTAGGAACCATATTGGTTGAGTATCGTTTAATTAAACCGGTGTGTTGAGTGTTGTTAATGTTTTTGCTTAAAAACGATTTAACCTAAATGGGAGTCGGACCCGAGTACACAAAATTTGAATCATTTGAGATCGAAAAATGCTTCATCTACTGTACCACATCCATCTTTAAAAATTTAGTTTATTAATATTGTTAACAGTGTAAACAAAAATTTACTATGTATTTTTCGATAGGTCATTTTTCTAGCCTTTTCGATGCATATTAAACAGTTGATATTGGTTGAGCTGTTCTGTTGCAATTTGATTTCAAAATAACCTTGAATTTGAAATACTAGAAATACTAAAAAGTATGTGCTTTTTATTTCACCTATACTACTTGCATGCTAAGTATGAAGCCGATAAAAAATGATCTGACACAGCGTCGGTAGTGCAGAATGCAGATCACGAATTTCATCTAAACCTAAAATGTTTGACCTGAGATGCACATCTTTAAAAATAAATAGATATTATTAATTTTTTAAAGATGTGCATCTCAGGTCAAACATCTGCACTACCAACGTTGTGGCAGACTATTTTTTATCGACTTCATACTTGGCATACAATTTAAAATTGTGGCATATTTTAGAGTAAGGTTGGAACTTTCATATTGTGTAAATTAACTCAAAAAAATGCTTGACCTACGATATCAGCGCCTTTTTTAAAAATTTTATTTATTAATATTTTTAACAGTTTAAACAAAAATTTTCCTGTGTATAATTTATCTCTTCTGTAAGCCAGTCTTATCAACCTTATGAACGCACATAAAATTATTGATATGGCGTGAGTCGTTCTCTTGCAATTTGATGTTATCAATCAACCTGTTTGGCTGATTTGTAATTTTTTTGATAACACATGGGTTTTACATCTACGGATGTGACAATCCCGCGTTCTCCTGTATCTGCTATTTGTATATGATATAACGTTAGGTGTTATATACCACTTGTATTAGTTATAAGATATCACAAGGCAGGGTAAATATCTTAAGAGTTTTATGTATTTCCAGAATAATGGAAATTCTATTATATTTTTATAATCAAACAATAATTATAGACGTTATAATTTTAATAGAGGTTCTGATTTATTTAATATCTGATATCAGATATTAAATAAATCGTCAGCTGGTGTTCGAGAGTTCACTGAGTTTGAATTGTGTTTCGCTGATGAATCAAACATTTTTGGATCATTTCTTGAATGTTTAAATGTTTTGTTTCATCCATGAATAATTTCTTTAAGCATAATTTAACCGTTTGCACAGTCCGCTCGGCAAGACCATTCGTATGAGGGTGGTACGGCGGGGATTTGATAATTTTTATTCCCATGAGCTTCTCCAAATTTAATAAATTCTGTCGAATTAAATGGTGGACCGTTGTCCGACACAATTTCTTTTATAAGCATCGATAATTAATAAGAACTAATATTTTTGAAAATGAAAATAATCCATATGGATTCTTTTCATTGGATAAGTGGTTTTCGGCCAAGAAGCTACAATAGGTTCTTTACTCACATTTTGTTTTTGTTGACAAACGAAACATTTTTTCACTAATTGTTCAATATCATGATCGATTTTGTGTCACCAAACGTAACACCTGGCTACCATTTTCATTCTTACATTGCTTAAATGGTTTTCATGGATTAGATCCAAAACACTATTTTGCAGCTTTGCTGGAATAATAATTCTATTTAAATAATAGATACAGTTATCTTCATTAGATAATAACTTTCGTTTACCATAATATAGTTTAACTTCTTCTGTAAAATTTTTGTTATGTTTAGCCATCCATGAATTACATATCCATACACTTGAGCTAACACCGGATCTTTTCTCGTTTCTAGTGTTACTCTTGTTACATCCACTGATAATTTCTCGAAAAATTAGAATAATTTATTCTACTACCTTCAACTTCTGTTATTGAGTTTAATGATAGTCTAGCTAGACAACCCGTCTACATTTGTCATCTATGTACCTTTTCTGTACATAATGCTATAATCGTACATAGACAAAATAATTGATCATCTTTAAAGTCTTGAATTAGCCACTGCTGGATTTGATTTACGAGGATTGAACATTTCTTTCAAGGCTTCGTGGTCGGACTCGGACACAATAGTAAATTTATATCCGTATTTATGAAATTTTTGTATTCCAAAAATTATCGCTAACGCTTCCCTATGAAGCTGCGAATAATTTTTCTCGGCAAGTGATAACAAACTTGAGGCAAACGTATTGAATTTTCGACCCCATTTATCACATGAGACAAAATTGCTCCCACCCCATAGTAGCATCTGTAGCTAAAATGAGCAGTTTCTGTGGATAGAGTTCTAAAATATTATGCCTTTCTATGATTTGGGGATCTGAATAATCCTATTATAAACATCGTTTCATCAACACCTGAGATCTTCAGTGCTATAGAATTATGGTGTTTAGAGTTCAACTCGTAGGCCTTAATTCTCATATATGAAAGTGAATCTCGAACAAATACACAGACACCATGCTTGTTATAAAAGGAATGTTCCAATTCGTAACTAGGTATCCGGTTTTTATCGAGATCCAATTTCGATGCTTTGCCACTAACAATTGTTTCGGTTTATTTTTTACGATGCTTTGCCACTAACAATATGTCAGGTTTATTTTTTTCGATGTATTGATGAACCACGTTTAGATTCGAATTGAGACCTCTTATGTTGGTGAAGTCAATGTTAAGCTGTTGGCTCACTCTGCTGCCATTTTGTTGAGACAAAGACTTACCCTTTGACATTGCAGGTATAGATACTGAAATTCGGCCAGACCTAAATTTCAACACAATACAAAAGAAACTGGGTATCTCTGTCACAAAAACACGATAGCAGGTGTCATGCAACAGTAGCACGATAAGAGAAAAGCAAAACAATGGGGACACAAAAGACACTAACAAAATTGAAGAGTACAAATAAAGGGTTAAATTCGAAATTCCTACTAACAACTAAAACGAAATTTTACATTTTCCGTTACCAAACAATATAAAACAAATTTATGCTCTAAAATAATAAATAAATTTATTACATCAAAGCAATAAAAGGTAAAATTTTACCTGCCTACGGCCTGGCAAATACAAATATAAAATACCAAATAATTTTTTAATAAAGAACAATCTCACCAATTATATAATTGTCTCCGTCTCCGTTCTTCAACACTTTTATTTTCATAAACACTAACACAAACACTATAACACACTTATTTTTCTATTTTCGAATATTTTTTTTTGTTTTTTTCTTTAAAATTTAGGAGACAACCTTCTTCGTCTGACTCCGATTGATGATTTAATAAAAAGTATTAAGTAAAAACGTATAAAAAGTATTAGGTAAAAGAATTAAGTAAAAACGCTTCAACCTTACCCTCTGCAGGCAGAAGGAATGCTTGCATTTTGGTTTAAAAAAATTTAAAAAATTTATTTAAAGTCGTCCTCAAGATAGTTTTTTAAATAACCAAAAAACCCGGGTAAAACCCGGTTACCCGGTTTTGCATTTTATTAAAAACCGAAACCAGTTTTTTTACATTAACCAGGATTTTACATGTGCTAGTCAAAACGGTGTTTGCACGACCATAAACTGGTTCACTTAATTGACGATAGCTCTAACCGCTTATCATCTAATGATGCAATGTTTTTAGAGTAAACCACGCTAACTGCACTTTCCCATAATCTCGTTACACAAAGAAATGTTGGTTATGTGTGTATCATGTGATCAACTTATTTGTGTAGTATTCTAGAAGCCAGCCGCTAATTGCGCCATATGACATTTTTACTGGGTTTGCTTTGGTAGCTTAGTGTTTTTAACTGAACGATATTTAATGTCTATTTGATATCGATGTTTGATATGATTTTCGCTTACCCTATCGAAATTAATCCGACTCACCTATATGAATCCATTGTGCTCTCAATACCGGCGTATGAACAGTTTTGTGTAAGTAACTTGTTTCTTCGTCTTTCAGTCAATTTTTGTTTTAGTGTAACTTTACCTGCATCATACGATTATTTGTTTGACATCATTTTAAAATTTGTAGTTTTATTATATTCCACTGTACAACTTACGATTGAGTATATGTATATAGTCAACATAATCACTAAAACAATTCATACATTAATTTTGATGAACATTTCCGTTTCGTTTGTCATATTAGCTTTGAGCGAACATTTTTTGTTATTTGTATTTTTGTTTTTTAGCAATTCAAATTTTTTTCGATTGAAAAATGTTACAGTTTACAAATATTTGTTCTGACGTCGGTAGTCAACTTCAAAATATCTGAGCGATTGTTGATCAATTTTAAATTAATTTTATTGAACCAACATTTTGGAAAAAGATTTATAAGAACATGTTCACTTGGATCAGCACAGGTTGTTCGAGCTGTCATAAAAAAATTGTTTTAATAAATCAATTCCAAAACAAAACAAGAATTAGTCTTATCGCAACTGTTTAAGAAATAAAATTCATCATATTACTAGTCTTAGAGAAATATTTTTTTAAAAAATGATAACATAACTAGTTAGGGTCATATAGATTGTATTATTATTATGATGATAATAATAATATGACCTTGACTCAACTTCCTTCTCCTTAATCAGTTTTTTATGATAATCAATCTTTAAATATTTTGCTTTAATATTTTCAAAAAATTAGCATTGGGTCTAAATTACACTGAATTTAAACTGCACTAACCGGTACTTTTGTTGCGTTAGTGATAATTGGTTTAATTTATTAACAGCAATCTTTGGTAATTATAACTAACAAAGAATCCAACACGGAAAAGATATTAACCAAAACCAGTCACAGCTAGGCTTGTTGACTAGTCAAATTGCTATATGACTGCACATCACCATTAACATTCAACATAAAAATCATTTTGCTAGCAAAAAACAATCAGTAAAACTAATTCCAAAATTAAATTCAACTCCACAAACAATAAAGATCAATTGTGTACAATTTCAACATAATCTAACGCTTTAAATTTGCATTAAATTTCATAAATTTATTTTGGTTGGTTAAACTTTTTTTTTGTAACCCGGAAGCATTAAAAATCATTTTCTATTCTTAAAGTTTTTGAGTAGAAATAATATTTAAGTCATAAAGAAATGGATGAATGAATATAATTTAGATTTATTTATTAGAGTTTCAATTCAAACTATTCATTCATTAAATAAAGCTATTTAAATATATTTTATATAAAAAACATAAATAATTCATATCACGTTCGCGAAAACTATAAATGAAAATGTAATGTATGAGCAAATCACAAAAAAAAATTTTGTTAGTTTAAAGTCCAATTTAATTAATCGATCTTTTTTGTTGTTGTTTATTTTCAGTTTGTGGATTTAGGTATTGTTACATCAATTGAATGCAATCATAAACAAGTGGAGACAGCACGTAAAGGAATGGAAGTATCTATTAAAATTGACCCAATTCCTGGTGAGGCACCAAAAATGTATGGAAGACATTTCGAGGAGACTGATATGCTTGTTAGTAAGGTAAGTCACGTTATTTTCATATAACAATATCAATAAAATTAACGTGGGGAATGAAAATGCCTGTTTATACTTTACTTGTCTTTTTAATTTAAATATAATTATTATATTCGTGTAATTTAAATATAATAATATTACAAAAATGGTTAAAACTACTTTTCTTTAGAATTAGATATCAGCCAACGCATGATTTAATATGATTTTATATCTATCTCGTATACAAATCTTTTCAATAAACAAATATAATTTCCAACAACACAATATCTTCCTCGTACCAACAAACTGCATTTATATATAGAATGATTTAGACATAAATATTATGTTCATGTCACCATGTGGGTGCCAAATAAGTTTCTCTTCAACTTTATGATTGGGATTAGGTTTAGAATGTTGTTTATGTTAGAAAAAAGTTTGCTAAGGTAGTTTGTTGATTAAGTATAAAAAAGATCAAATATTAGATTGTGGTTTTTAAACAAGGTAGGGCAAGTGTCGTGCTACTATTTTTGCATTGTTTAAATATTTAAATTGAATGTAAATGATTTTTAAGGCTTACAATTTTTTAGGGATCATACAAAGAAAATTTAATTCTCCAGTATTTAGGCTAAGGTATAGGTTTGTGTTCTTTTTGATAACGAAAATTTAATTTTTTTTTAGAACAAAGAAAATTTTTTAAATTTGCCCATTAGTTTTCAACTTTGTCTGGATAGATTTTATCGCCTATTCCTACCCATTATGACTCTAAACGTCGAAAAATGCCAACGAAAACTACAAAAAAATTGTTTTGGACTAGAAAAAAATTCACCTTTCATATGAAAATGAAAATTCTACCAATCCGATGTAACTTTGAAATTAAATTGCTCAAGAATGGCTATACCGATTTCATCAAACTTTTTTTTGTTTGATAGATGATTAGTTAGTGCTTTGAAAAAAAATTAATTAATTGTTTTTATAGTTAATTTTTAAATAAAAATATTAAAAAAACTTTTTTAAAGATGGCGCTAGGGTCGAAGATCAATTGGAATTTAATTAATTTTTTTTCTGAAAATAGTGCTATCCTTACTCTAAAATATATCAAATTAACTCAGGGGCGTTAATTTTTGTTCTTGAAATATTTAATTTTAAAGATTTTTAATACGACTGAAATTCAAATTTTTCTTCATTTTTTCAAACAACTTCCATTAACAAAAAATTTTAAAATCAATTAAATTTTACCTTTTTTTTTTTTAAATATAGCTCTAACCTTACTTTAAAATATATCAAATTTACAAAGAGGCGTTAATTCGTGTTCTTGAGATATTTAATTTTAAAGATTTTTAGTCTGATTAAAATTTTAACTGTTCATTATTTTCTCGAACAATTTATATCATCAAAAAATTTTAACCACTGAAGTTCGAGAAAATAATGAACAATTAGAATTTTAATCGGACTAAAAATCTTTAAAATTAAATATCTCAAGAACACGAATTAATGCCTCTGTAAATTTGATATATTTTAAAGTAAGGTTAAAGCTATATTTAAAAAAAAAAAGTTAAAATTTAATTGATTTTAAAATTGTTTGTTAATGGAGGTTGTTTGAAAAAATGAAGAAAAATTCAAATTTCAGTCGTACTAAAAATCTTTAAAATTAAATATCTCAAGAACAAAAATTAACGCCTCTAATTTGATATATTTTAATTAATTAATTAAATTAATTTGATATATTTTAAAGTAAGGATAGCACTATTTTCAGAAAAAAAATTAATTAAATTCCGATTGATCTTCGACCCTAGCGCCATCTTTAAAAAAGTTTTTTTGTAATATTTTTATTTAAAAATTAATTATAAAAACAATTAAATAATTTTTTTTTCAAAGGACTAACTAATTATCTATCAAACAAAAAAAACTTTGAGGAAATCGGTATAGCCGTTCTTGAGCAATTTAATTTCAAAGCTACATCGGATTGGTAGAATTTTCATTTTTCATGCATGTTGGGGTGCCTCCTATGCTCAAACTATGCACTTTAAAAAAATGTTTAAATAAGTTTTATTTTTTATTTTGTCCATACTAGTTATATGCCAAGTTTCAGGAAAATCAAAAATGGTCAAGTTTTTACAACTCTGCCTAGAACAGTGTTTCTCAACCGTTGGTCCGCGGACCATCGATGGTCCGCAGAAAAAGTTTAATGGTCCGCGAATCTTGTTTTACTCGAGTGCTTTTTTCACTTTTCAAATGTGAATACTATTTTACAAATTTATATTTTTACCGTTCTCACTCATATGAGAAAAATTTTAATTTTTTTTATTTCACTTCTATGGAGTAGATTTTATTATTTTCTTCCATTCCATATGCAGAAAAACAAAGTACTTAGTACTTTTTTGATATTGTTTTTATTTATTTTAATAATAATACTTGCATAATTGGACAAACCATTCAGAAAAATAATCTCTTTTTAATTTTAATACGAAGGAAAGCATCAAATTTGAAGTAAAACTTAAAAGTGTGAGTATTTGAAAAAAAAAAAAAATAAATCCTTTCGCCAACAACAAATAAAGGTTTATTTTTGTTTTTTTACAACTATCAGTGTGTGCGTTATTGTCTTAATAAGATAAACAGTTTTCAATTTTATTCTATTACGTGATTGCTGCGGAACACAATATTAGTATTTTATGGGGTGTTTAATGATATATTTTATTTTTCGAGCAAAAGTTTACAAATTTGTAAATTTGCGAGAGAATAAAATTTCCTTAAACACAAACCTAATACAACGTTTTATACTTCCAACAGCGTAAAATGTATTAATTTAAATAAAATTATATTAAAATTCATTATTAAAACAAGTTAAACAAAAAAAAAACTATGACTTTTGTTTTATGTTTTTTGTATTATTAATTCCAAACATATAAATAAATTTTATACAATTTCGATACTTATTTAATTGTTTGGTATTTTAAAAATGAAATGACCTAAAATGAAAGACATCAAAGTTCTAACTACTAATATAAATGAGAATTGAGAAACCAAAAAACAATCATGAAAAAAATAATTTTTTTCACAATTTAAATTCAATTCTATTTAATTACAGCTGCCTTTGCGTTTTTCTATATTCGAGAGAGGAGCATACGCATTTATTTGAATTTATTGTTTTTTGTATAATCAGAGCGAAAATGTTTTTGTTGATTTCTTTATGAAATAAAATAAAATTATTTATAAAATGCAATCAAAAAGTTTATTTCTAAGTTCACTGCAATCAAATAAATTCTTTTATTATGTTCCGCAGCATTTACTGTGAAATAAACTTTTTGGAATATTATCTTATAAATAAAAAAATCAAAAATAACATTTTCGCTCTGATTATACAAAAAACAATAAATTCAAATAATGCGCATGTTCCTCTCTCGAATATTGCATAAGGCAAGGGCTACTATGATTAAATTGAATTAAATTTCCATTGTAAATTATATTAGTATTTTTTATGATTGCTTTTTGGTTTCTCAATTCTCTTTAGTTTTAGTAGTTAGATCTTTGATGTCTTTCATTGTAGGTCATTTTATTTTTAAAATATCAAACAATTAAATATGTATCGAAATTGAATAAAATTTATTTAATTGTTTACAAACTTCATTGTCTTTTTTTCTTTTTACTTGTTTTATCAACGAATTTTAAAAAAAAAATTAATGTAAGTTAATACATGTTACGCTGTCGGAATTATAAAACGTTGTACTGGGTTCGTGTTTAATGAATTTTACTCTCCCGCAAATGTAATCTTCGTCTCGAAAAATAAAATATAGCATTAAACACTTAGCCAATAAATGACTATTACTTCGAATTAGGAGTAAGAACGATAATTTTTTATTTTTGAAAGAACAGAGTAAATTAGTGATATATTAAGTAGAGTTTTAAACTGTTTGTTACACATAAAAATTCGTTCTTTTCTGTTTTTGGTTTCTTGAAACTTTATTTCGTTCACTCCTGTTTAAATTACATTTAGTATGTAAGTGGGAGCACAATATAACCTGCACTTTCATTCATCTAACATGAAATATTTCGCAAGGTCCATAATAGAATTTTAAAATACTTATTGGTCCGTAGCATGATATCAGTTGAGAAACACTGGTCTAGAACACGTTTTTCATCAGTTAGGTCTTTTAAGATCGAAGTAAAAATCTTACAATAAAAACTTGAAAGCATTAGTTAAAAATTTTTTTAAGAGGATTTAACGATCTCAGTAGAAAGTTAAATAGATTTCTTTGCAAACTAATTTAGACATGTTTTTTTACAATAGTATATGGAAAATCCATTTTCATGCATTGTTATTCCCATTCGAAATTACCAATTTGCTTGCTCTCTAGTGGAAAAACAACAACAAATACATAACAAATAATGGTTGGTATGATTTTTTAATGTAATTTTACAAAGTGTTTAAATCAAGAAAACCATGATAAAATACCATATGTTTTGGTTATTTTGTCGTTTTCTAATTTATAATTAATATATTTTGGTTGTTATTTTGTCGTTTTCTAATTTATAATTAATATCACTAATATTTACCATCGTAGAAAAAAATTGCATTTCCTACGCGACATGAAAACATTTTTCTGATGGAGCTTGCCCTCCACTCGACTCTGGGTCGTTTCTTGAATAAATATTCAAAAACGATGTTTTCATCCCTTCTAGCAAAATTTACTATTTAATACAATAAAGAATATCACATATTTAATTGTGATATATATTTTCATCAGTTACCTTGACTCAAATATGTAATTAGAATAATTAGTAAAACAAAATGAAAGCATCAAAAATAACTTAACTTTTCGAGAAAAAAACGGTTCGCACACCAAACACAGCCGTCCCTACCACCCCCCCCTCCTCCCCCTCTCCACCACCTACCCCGAAATAGTCATATTTAATTATATAAATATAAAATAATTCGAAATACACTTCCAGAACAAAACTTTCCCCAACCAGTTCATAGTTTTCATGATAACTCCTTCCATAAATATTCCAATATTTTCTTTTCTTTATTAAAAAAAACTATTAAAAACAACAACATGCGTACTAAGGTGTGGATTGACGCAAATTTTTTGTTTGTTTAATTTATATTTTTTCTAAAAAATGGTAATTCTTATTACAAAATAATATATAACAGAGCCTTATAGAGAGAACATAACCTTAAAATTGTATGAAGAGAGACATAAAAATTAGTGATCGCCATACGTGATATGTCATACTCAATTTCTCTTTTCGCCGTTTTCATTTGTTTTTATTTACAACCACAAACTCTTTTATCAAATTACAAATTAAAAACAATTAAATAACTTAAAACGACAAAAGGTTAACTGTTTTCTTCATATATTTGTGACAATTCAACTCAAAAAATAAAGTTTCAATAAGGTCCAATCAAAACGCTTCATTTACTATTTTTTAGCAAATCAAAACGATTTGTTTCGATTATTTTTTTCTGTTAGGAAGGAACAGCGAATATTTTCGAATATTTTCCGCCTACTTAATATATTAATTTAAAACAAATATGCACATACAAAATTATGTGAAAATGCAATTTGCAAATAGTAAAAATGTCCGTTTTCATTCATAAATGATTGCATGTTTATGTTTATTTATCAAAAATAAATTACAAATTTATAACATTTATGCGCCTACTAAGAAGAAATAATATTTAATTTTGTTTGACAACAAAGGATTATGTTGTTTGAAATAATGTTACTATTTCTGTTCGTTAAATTGTCTGCTAAATACAACTCGTCATCAAATTATTAGTCGATTATTTTTCAACATTACCACTCATGCCATTTGAGGTAAAAAATTTCCCTCGTGCGCTACGCGCACTCGGGACCTCAAATGACATTCGTAATAATGATTATGAAAAATAATCGACTATTATTTGACGACTCGTGATATTATATATGATAATTTTTATAAAATGAATAATAATAATTAGGAGAGCAATTTAAATTTATTGTGTTATTTCCAGTTATTATTTAACTCAAATATTTTATAATGGACAAATAATATTTTCCAACGACAACAACAAATATTTAAGTTGTGTTAATATTTTCAAAGTATATTATGAAAACTTGCTGTCAAACTTTTTCCATTATGGACAAATTAATTTTTCATTGATAAAACATCAAAAATTATGTTTGGTTAAAATGAAAACCAAAACGTCATTTTTTTGTATTTTTTTTATACAGTCGCGGCAGGGAGTAACTATTATTTTTTTGTGGTAGGGTTTTTTTCTTATAGATTTAAAAAAAACTCACAATAATTGTACAATTTTGAATCAAATGAAAAATTTACGCAAATATATCGGAAGACATAACTGTTTCCCGCTGAGGCAAAAAGAGGAAAATAAACAAACAAAAACGATTTGACATAAGTGGAGTCACGCTAAATATTAGTTGTGGTGATCGTTTGAACATAGCCAATAGACAATATTTCACGATAAACCTGCATGTAGTGATCAGTTTTTGTTAATTTGTGTTTTTTAATTTTTGATCTACAGGTGTGACAACCTCGCCCCGCGCTGGAGGTGCTTGATATTGACATAGTGGTTAATGTGAGATTCCACATTACCACTGGCAATAACAGTGAGATATCACTTGTTAAGGTTATTTCTTAGCGGTGATACTATTCAGTCAACGGTAGCACTCTAAATCTTAGTTATATGATTAGAAACAACCCTTTGTATAACTCAAAGCAATATCCAGGCATCATTTCATTATTGTGGCATCATTTCATTATTCATAACACAGAGCGTCACATTATCCAGGAATATGCCACTAACTGAACTGCAACACAATCTTGGTTTTGTTCGTGCAATTTTTTTTCTTTTTGCCATTTATTCTTATTTTTAATTCCTTTAGTCTATCCTGAAATATTGGCTTATGTCATATTTTAATAAGTGATAAGATTTATTTGAGCCTGCCACCGCGATAAGGTTGTTAGCAGGGACAAAAAGTTTGCATTGACCAATTAAAATACGATTTTTGAAAAATCTTCGTATGAATACTATCAATCTATTAAAATATAGGAATTTTTATTGAACATTTGAACTAAATATCATCTCTAAACAAAAACTAAATATAAAATAATAATAACGAAAAGACAAATAAAATTTGTGGGATGAATAAGAAACTTTAACAACAAAAATGCTCCCGCATCTTTTTCCACCTTTTCAATTTAATAAGATAAATTCCATTTCAATTTTTTTAACTTAATCTCAAATTGGAAAACAGAATCATGTAGGCATATTCTTATTTATATTTGAATAGATAATTTAAAACGAAAAATGTTAAGAAAACATAAACTAGACTTATTTCTAGAGTTGAACTGAATCAATATACATAATATTGTTAACAAAAGAAAACAACAACAGTGAATTGAAATTAATGAATAATAAAAAGCAGAAACAAAAAGAAATTAATTATAGAAAGTAAAGAGTTAAAGAAGAATTAAGAATTAGTTTAGTTGATTTACCGGCATTATTGTTCTGACGTCAAACTATTGATTTTGATACTTTCGTATTCGTGAATGTAAAAACAAATTAAATGTTTAATTTGAGTGAAAGATTCAAGCTTCCATGTAAAATCGCTTGTTTCCTTGTCCTCATTCTAACCAGACAACAAATTTGGTTAACTATTCCATTCGTCAATTTAACTTTCATTCTGCTCGGTAAATATTAATATATTTTCCATATTTGCTCTTCATATATAATTAAAGAACTAAAATCTGAAATTAATTAAATACTCATAAATTATTCGTAATAGTTATTTGTTCATAAAAGTTTTATTTAATTAAATTAATTTGGGGTAGTGGTTTTCTGGTCTGTTTTAATTTTATTTTTATATTTATTTTCGTTTTATATTTTTTGTGAATGAAAATGTAATAAAATTAATTAAAGCTAATTTGTTGAAACAAATTAATTTTTTGTTTGGGTGTTATTGAAAGTGACAATGATGTTATAAAAAATGTATACAGAGAATTTGATATGTAGCTAGCTAAAGTACTGTATAAATTAGTGAGCCCAGTGCGTTCTTCTAGTGTCAAAACTAAATATTTTTATTATTTTGGTTTTTGGCGACACTATGAAGAATAAACTTTGATGTGGGTATTTAGCGGGCGAGTGGTAAAGCAGTTGTCGGCAATCGAACTCGTCATACAAGGTTAGCACTTGAACAACTGCGCTAGAGCGGTGACAACATATGACTAGATTGTATACGAATTTAGGAGTCCTCAGTAGTTCTCTCAAACCCACTGTTCTCCTCAACAAGTATAGAACCATCGATCCGTTCTTGCGCCTCCTCTCATCAAAAGAGTGAAACTTAACTGTCAAACGACGGTTTTTTCTCATCTCACATTCCTTTACGTTTGATAGTACAATCCAACTATTTGTGAATTTTTCTTCAGAATAATAGTTATTTCTGTGTTGACTGTTTTGTTACCATCCTCCCGTGAAATATCTTGACCGGTTCAACTTAGGAAGTAGATTAGTAGATACAAGATTTTAAATTGAAAATGATGCAGTTTCTAGTTATAAAACATAACCAGAGTTTGCTTTGAGTTTGACAAGCTGGATCTATCTCATCGCTGATCGGGGCTATTAAATGGTTTACTATAGACTCTGATCAAAAGGACGCTGTTTCGGATTCACGAGCTGGAATTAAAATAAAACTTTGTTACAGATCTTTCGCTTTTCAAAGCAATTTTTAATTCAACTCAATTGAATGATTTCAGTTCTAGTCACTTATAATTCTAAATAACAAAGTTAATAAATTTTTAAACCGCTTGGTAACTTTTGACCCACCCTCTTGATACACATACTAATCAAAGCCGAATCACCTCAGTGTTCATTGGCAACCCATATTCCGAAGTTGGATTAACCTATCCGCCTGTTCGAATAAAATGTCCACAGAAGAAAAACCCATACAAAGCATAGAGAATGAAATTTTCAACATTGCAACTTATATAGGCTGATTAACAGTTAATTGGTAATCTGTTTTTTTAATGCTTCTTAAATGTTGGATGAGAATCAGCGTACAAAAAGCTTTTGCCTCGCAGCACTAGATGCATTCTGGCGCAACTAAGATCCGGTTAATCACGAATATTAAATCATTACATGAACCGAATCGACCCCCAAAATATTGACAAGTGTCCCCCACATGATGGTGACCATGTCCAGAGAATGCGACGGACCTGACGAAGAAGGTTTTGTGGTACCGCCCAAGGACAGACGCAGAGCTTCTGAAGTTATAAACGGAATCGAACGAGTAGCACTTTATCAATCGTCGCTACAACAACAACAACATAGACGATATAAAAAGGAAAAGTAAGGAGATTTAGTATGCAGTAGAATTAGAAATACGATTGGGAGTTCTAGGAGTTCGACCTGCTCGAGTAGTTACATCGGAAGGGTAAAAGGTGAACGTTTGTGGTGTTAGATTAAATTTTACATTTTTAGTCGTTTAGTGGCGTCTGCGTTGTGTTTTCCGTCGGTCTCCCGAGAAGTAGATTAGACGTTGTCTGTAGAAGACAGTAATTCGTCTGCCCGACTTAGAGTAGTTATACTAAAAGATGATGGAGGTATAGCCGAGATATCTTCAGATTCTGACCTCAAACAAGGTTTTACCTGTCGATGGAGGCTCGCATGTGTTGACCGTTGTGATCAATGACGAAATTCTCTTCATCGTGACTAAACCCTTTTTTTATGGAGGTTGAAGCGACTTACGTACTAAGTCAGTGTGTAAGAATACATGTGAGCTGGAATCAAGGACTTTGAAAATGAAAACATTTTCGGAAGAGTGCCTTGATGTATTAATGGGACGAAGGTGATCGAAATGTTGTTTCAGCTGGGAAACAAGATATCAGATTGTGGAATAAAACTGGTATTTCTGCTGAAAAATTCTCCAGAAAGAAGGATTTGCGTACCATAAACTAGTTCTGCTGATGAAGATTGGAAATCTTCACGAAAAGAGGTTCGTATACTAAGTAGGATTGAAGAGAATATCCGTGTTCAGTCTGTCGTGTGGTGATAGATTTGAGAGTTTGATGCCAACAAGAAGAACGTTACATTTAGGATTGTAAATGGGAGCCCTGATCAGTGACGATTACTGAAAGTACTCCGAAATGAGCGATCCAATCAGAGTAGAGTTCTGAGACTACCGTTTCAGCAGTGATATCCGAGAAGGGGATTGCCTCAGGTCAGTGAGTATAGCGGTCAATAATTGTTACACATAACGTTTATCCTCAGAAGTAGGAAGTGGACCAATGATGTCCATATATATCTCAGAAAATCAGTGAGGTGGGGCATAGTTACCCAAAGGAGATTGTGTGTGCCTAGAAAATTTCATTTTGGCAAACCAAGCTTTTCCGTGTCATTTTTTGGACGTCCTTTTTAAAGTTTGACAAAACAGTTAACCTTGGATGGAATAAATTGTTTAGGCTATTAAAAACGAATTGACGAAATTGATTTTGTATATAAGGACGAGCGTGACCAGAAGATGTATCGCATAAAATTGTTTTAGAAGAAGATTGCCTAAAAGTTAACGGAAGAAATCGAATTTAAAGTGTGAAGCTAGTGTCCAATAATTCCTTTAGTTCGCAGTCAACGAACTGAGCATTAGCAAATTCGTTATAATTGATACACTCTGGTATTGATAGTTGATCGATACGAGAAAGTGTATCTGCAACTACGTTTCCAATCCCAGAAATGTGTCGGACATCAGTCGTGAATTGACTGATAAAATCTAAATTCGTGAATTGACTAGGATTTGCTTTGGCAGGATTTTGCGATAAAGCGTAGATAAGGGGCTTGTTGACGGGGAAGAGAGTGAAGGTTCTACCTTCAAGAAGATATCTGAAATGTTTGATAGCAGAGTAAGCTGCGATAATTAGCCATGTATTTCTGTTGCGACTCTTTTAGCCGAACAGTGAAGAAACTGACAGGTGTCCAACAGTTGTTAATTTTTTGTTGGACAACCGCGCCAAGTACCTTGTCAGAATTGTTGACTATTACTCAACAAGTTGCCATTTGCATAGGTCGAAGGCTTGAATAGCGTCTTCGGACCATTGAATTACGCGTTCACCCTTTCCATTATTCTTTTCAATCGTCCATTCAATCCAATCCAATCATCCTTTTATAAACCTTTAAGGAAGTCATTGAGTATGGCTTGATTCTCACCATCGACACGTTCTAAAATCGGCTAAATTTCCGTCGAGTCAATGTAATGTCCAAGAAGTCAACGTTGTTTTTTACAAAGTTGCATTTTCCAACGTTGATGATAAAACCTGCGTTAGAACGCACCTCGTTTTATAATCACTTTTCTCAACCAAAACAATAAATTAACACAAAAAACTTATAGACTAAGAGCCCGCGACGGCCAGACCTTCGTTATTTTATAAAAGCTGAAAGTTTCTCTGCGCATACCCCTACTAAGGTAGGAACGATTAGCGACATATGAAGTTTGGATCATAGTGGCTTTGGCAGGGAGCAGGTAACAAAGGGGCCTCCAAAGTTTCGTGAAAATATAAAAGCTAATTTTTTTATATATGCTTCGGACTAGTATTAGAAGTCACGTCAACCATTGCCAGATACTTACTATCGTGGAAACCTCCTTCCAGACACCTTTAAACTTTAAAGTTTAAGGGTGTTTGGCAGGGAGTTTCCACAATAGTAAGGGTCTGGCAATGGGTGACGTGACTTCTAATACTATCCCGAAGAATATATAAAAAATTAGCACAGAGAAAATTTCAGCTTTTATAAAATAACGAAGGTCTGGCCGTCGTGGGCTCTCAGTCTATTATATTTTAACCATTATGTTTTATTGTAAATTCGAATAAAAAATACAATCAAATTAACTCAAGTTCACTGGAAAAAGTTTAAGAATCGTATACATTTTCATAAAAAGTTGAATGGAATGCATGGAATTTTATTTGACAGTATTTTCTTTAATTTGTAATGAACAACGACGTTCCTGATAATGGAACCAGAATCAGGAACATCTGAGGGGTCACGTGCCTGGAGATTAAAATTCCAACAAATCTCAGTCTATGAGTTCGAGTATGCCTCCTCAGCCCATCACAAATGCTGAATTTGCTCGAAAAACGAACTTAAATGAATAAAGAACACGGACTTTGACGACCCCAAAAGCCAGAAGAACCAAGACCATCACCACCACTGCAAAAATGTTTCACTCACCCCATTATTTGTAATTGATCCAAACTTTTTGAAACTTTAACTCAGTTTATTCATTTAAATCAAACAAATTTGGAGAAAGGCCGTCGTAACTACCTTTTCATTTAATTTCCAGTACGAGAGTCGAACCGTCGTCTTAACTGGGAATTGTGCTCGGAAAATATGGAAGTATTTTCGATTCGAAAGCTATTTTTGAAATTATTCCTTATAAAGATTTTTTTCGTTTGTATCGATTACACAAATAACACTAACTGTATGAGTTCTCATAGTTCTTTGAGATTTACGATTGTGACAAGACCACGACGAAATTTTATTTTTATTAATTTCTGAACAAATAATATCTTTCAATAAACGAAAAAGGTTCTTTGAAGACACTTCAACATTTAATTCAGAAATTTTATATGCTTCGGCATATATTGCAAGAGATGTTTAACTAAACATAATTTAAACATAACGATTTTATTTGCTTACTTGCAGTCCTAGAAATTATTGTCTGTCATTTAATGAGATACCACATATTCCAGCATCCTTTTCGAAATAACTTTTATACTTACCCTTGTTATTTAGCATTTACGGGTTGGTTAGTTATCATAACATAATTATATCTTCATGTTTATATACATTTTTATTGTCTAAAATATTAAAATAGAAAATATAGGTTAGGCTTTGTCACTTTTCTAAATTAATTTTAAACTACAATAACTGAGTTTTTTTAGTTTGATTGGCGTCATCGGTATATTAATGGAATTTATAGTTTCGTTTTGTGTAATTATGAAAAATTATAAAAATTTCTTTATTGTAACATGTCTAAAGTGTGTTGGTTATATTTGAATAACTTTTGCATTTTTACTGCCTGATCCTTTTTTTCCTTAGAATAAATTAAATGTCAATTAGATAGGTTTAATTTTACAAATGGAATAAATTTTAGTAAAAGCTTGGTTATTATTTTACATTGAATGAATAACTCTAAACCGAACTTTTATCAAGAAATATAGTATTTTGTCACGTGTGTTAGCTATTTAAAAGCTACGTGCTCGATGCTTATCAAAAAATTTATTTTCTATTCTGTTATTTTTTATTTCTTTTTGTTCTAATGCATTTTGAATTGCAGTGTATAAAATCGTGTTTAATTTTTATTATAATTATAATAACATGAACGCCTAATTACTTTTTGACACTTTGACACAGTTATCGGACCCATCATCCCTTCAGTTCTTCCCATTCACAAAAAATATATTTAGAAATATCAATTTTGCCAACGCACATTTTTTTTCCTTTTTTAAAATATTTATGACCTCCTGACCTCCTACCAGGGCATTTTTCTAAAGAATGTAATAATTAAGTAATTCAGAATGAAGTAATATGTATTTCAATAAAATTAAGGTTGCTAAACCTTTTTACTTATTTAACTTGCATCATTTATACTTTTCCATTCACACAAAACTATTAGTACTACAAACATTTTCGTAGTATATATCAATTAATTTATATCATTTTGTAAGTAAGCCAATAAATTAACGCATACTCTTGCTATAATTTTCAATATTTTTTTAAAGAAATGAAAAAAAAAATCAATAAATTCTGTTCGACTTAACTAAAACAAAAACTTTCAAAAAAAAAACGTATTATTATGAAACTTAAGATTAATAAAAATAATAAATAAACAGCATAACACCTACATCTAATCGGTAAAGAAATCATTTTCTTACATATCCAAGAAAAAAAAAAT
This sequence comes from Diogma glabrata, assembly GCA_963693315.1. Classification (NCBI taxonomy): domain Eukaryota; kingdom Metazoa; phylum Arthropoda; class Insecta; order Diptera; family Cylindrotomidae; genus Diogma; species Diogma glabrata. The sequence goes on along the minus strand of OY856186.1, from coordinate 450,758,825 downwards.
GTAGGAGGTTGAAAATATCTAAATGATTTCGAGTGATCGATCGATTTCAGTATTAACAATAGCAAAAACCTTTTTCAAAAAGTTTTGATAACAATATTGAATAACATTCCTGTAGTAATAAATATATGTTTACATTTTTTTCTTTATAATCATAAGAAATTTAAATATGTATCTATAATTTAATCATGCATATTGATTATTTTAATGATCAAACGCTGCAGGGGAGACCACAGTAAACAAATGTAGGAGTAGTATATTGTTTATGGTACGTGTAAAGGTATGTACACATTTACTGTCGTTATGATATGTCATAGTCATATCACTGAGGTGAAAAAAATATGTCGGTGGCGACGAGATTAAATTAAGTTGACTTTACACGTTTTTTTAAACGAAATAATTTACAAACAAAATAGTTTACACTTTCAAAAAGTTTCATCAAAATTGCTTAGCAATTATTAACTTTAGTGTGAACACGCGCGTACATTTTATGTAGAAATAATGAAAAGTGAAAACAATTTTTTTCAGAAAGTGAGAAACCGAAAGTTGGGATGGGATTCAGAATTGCTATTTCTTTTCCAAAAACTTATATTCCAATTTTCATTAAAATCAGTAATTATCGCTACATCACACTAGAAAATTAATCAAAACTGCTGCGAACAAACATACATTCTGTTGTGATACAAAAAGCCGAAGTCTAAAAATCGTCACAACCAGCAATCGGTTGTGAAAAACTATGTCCTGCAACAGTACAGTCTAGATATATTGCGTTTAAACGTTAAGACTCCTTACTGGTCACTAGAACCTAAGAAAACACTCGACAAAAGTTGGTCTACCTCAACTCCTTTTGCTCCTTTTCATATGTTCTGCATTTCTCCATAAGCGTCAAACATATTTTAGAAAATCAACTACACATTTTCGCTGAGTAAGAAGAAGGGGCGTCATGCGGTGTAACATTAACATTAAACATAATTTGTGTGTATGTATTTTATTGTGGCATTGTCATATGTTGACAACCAATAATGGCAGCATAAGAGATGAGAGTATCGCAGCATTAAAAATTTCTAGTTTATTTTTATCAACGTCAAAACTATTGAAAACAATTTGTTGTTTAGTTGTAGGGATGCAAAAATCAAGAAGAATTTACTCTTTCTTATTTAGAAGAATTAGTAAAACTCCTGAATATCATTTAAATACGGCTTTGTAGATAACAATTTTCTTATTTATAGTTAAATGAAATCCTAATACTCAAAAGCTCAGCAATACCAAAATGAAACATTATCAAAAATATCTTCGATCTTTTTTCCTCACATTCCCACAATTCCAACATTTTATAAGCTTGCTTGTTTATTATAAAAGAAAAACGAACACCTAACAAAAATATAAATATTCGAAGAATTACAATTAATTATTTCGAATAATATGAATTAATTAAACTAAAACGTCGTATAACAAAATGTGATTTATATTCGCGCCCGCACTTCAAGAACCAAAACAATCAAACGAAAAAATAATTAAGAATTGAAAACAATTAAAAAATTTTATATTCAATCAATTCCTTTTTTGATTTCCGATTTACTATTAATATTTTTTTGGATTTCTAAGAAATTTTATTTTTTTTTTCTTATTAATTGTTTGTCTGAGCATAAATTAATATTTATCAAAAGTTTTTGTGCGTAATAAAATTGAAGGTATTTGGAGGTGGTTAGCTAAAAACTTGTAGCCTCGTACAAATAAATCATTTTAAATATTGGCATGTCTAGCCCCAGGTTATTTTTAATGTATATTAGACCTCAAACTTTATTGAGATATCAATATTTTTAATTTGTTACAAAAAAAAACGACAATCTACCATGCTGTTAATTTATTTGTTCAAATTTAAATGACAAAACTTTGTTGGAACTAAATCAAACAGCAGTTGGTAGTTTCATGTCGGAACTCTATTGAGAATATTTTTTATCGATATAATAAAGTTAAATTGTTTAAGTTATTTAAACACTAAATTTCATAAAAGTTTTATTATTCACATCAGGCTTCAACAGATAAAGAGACGAAAGTTAAGATTTATGTATCAACTTCAGTGATGGAAGATTTTCGCTTTGGGCAATGTACCGACACGACACCGAATAGTGGTTGAAAATATTACATGATCATATACAAACTCCGTTCTCATTTCTTAAACATACTTGTTTTTTGTGCATGATATTTATATCCTAGTTTTTCACGAACTGCCTATGATTAGATCCAAAGCTACCATTATTTCGTTAAATTATCTTCACACTTTCTTTCCTTCGAATTTTATATGAAAAAAAAAGAAAAATTTCGTTATTCCAGTTTTGAACTTGTAGAGTACTGGACTTTTGTAAAAATACACTGGAATCCTGACTTTGGAAATCTCTTATTTTTTCTCTGATTTTTATTTAAAAAAAAAAAACTATCACATAAAGACAAAACAAATTATTTAAAATAAAAAATATGGAAGGGCTGAAATCTCACAGCTCTGAGATATCAATACTTCGGTCTGGGTTAAGGATTTGTATATAGTTTTCGGCAAAATACTTTTAAGAGGACATGGTTTTTAGTTTTGGGCAGCGATGTATATCAAACATAACTCTTTGTTAAAGTACAAGTATTTTTTATCTCTGTTTAAAAATTTATTACAAAACTAACACGAAACATCAATACGTTGCCGGAAAATTATAATCAAAATTCCAAAAATATTGTTAAATTAAATAAAATCAAACTTTTTCAAAATTCCAAAAATATTCCAAAAATTAGAATAAAATCAAATATTTAAATTTTTTCTAAATTCCAAAAATATTTCAAAAATTCTTAAAAATTTAAACTTTTTCAAAAGTTCTAAAAATATTGCAAAAGTTATTACAAAACCAAAAATTGAAAATTTTTTCAAACTTCCAAAAATTATAATAATATCAAAAATTTAAAATTTTTCAAAATTCTAAAAATATTTCAAAAATTCTTTCAAAATCAAAAATTAAATCTTTTGCCGAAATTCTAAAAATATTGCAAAAATTATTACGAAATCAAAAATACAAACTTTTTCCAAATTCCAATAATATTTCAAAAACTATAACAAATTCAAAAATTTCCATGTCCAATTTCATTTTAAATTACATTTACGTCATAAAAACAGCTACATTTTTTTTTCCAAAAAATTGGCTAAAAAAATAAATGAAATCATTTTTTGATTTGGACGGTCGGCAAACAGACATACATTTTTTTTTGCTTTTTTAGTATCAGTAGGTCCTGAAACGTCGAGAAATGCCAAAAAAGTGGGGGTAAGAATTTCACTTTTGGCTCATGTATGTAATACTTAGGTCTTTCAGACCGAAGCAACTTTTTCAAAATTCCAAAAATATTTCAAACACTATAACAAATTCAAAAATTTCCATGTCCAATTTCATTTTAAATTACATTTACGTCATAAAAACAGCTACATTTTGTTTTCCAAAAAATTGGCTAAAAAAATAAATGAAATCATTTTTTGACACACTTGACATTATTTTTTGACAAACTTATAATGCCATAATTCTCTATAATAATAATAAAATATCATGTAATACAAACTATTAATTTTATTTTTTTCTAAAAAAATTGGGTAAAAAATAAATAAAAACCTTTCTTTTGACACACTTGACAACATTTTTTGACAAACTTATAATGCCATAATAATAATAAAATTTCATTTCAAACAAACAATTTTATTTTTTTCCAAATAATTGGGTAAAAAAATAAATAAAAATCTTTTGACACACTTGACAACATTTTTTTGACAAACTTATAATGCCATAATTCTCAATAATAATAAAACAATTTTATTTTTTTCCAAAAAATTGGGTAAAAAAATAAATAAAAATCTTTCTTTTGACATACTTGACAACATTTTTTTGACAAACTTATAATGCCATAATAATAATAAAATTTCATTTCAAACAAACAATTTTATTTTTTTCCAAAAAATTAGGTAAAAAAATAAATAAAAATCTTTCTTTTGACACACTTGACAACATTTTTTTGACAAACTTATAATGAACGTTTTTTAAGCCAAAAATATGAAAATTTGCTATTTTTGACACACATAATGATTTTTTTGACACACTTACGGTGCAGTTATCGAACACAGCGTCCTTTCGAACCTGTCCCTTGTGAATACCTATTTTTAGAAAAAAGATTTTTTGAAATCCCTCCAGCCGTTTTCCCTGCAGCGTAGGTAATGACGGACGGCGGGCCGGCCGGCCTACAGACAGACATACATTTTTTTTTTTTTTAGAATCAGTAGGTCCTAAAACGTCGAAAAATACCAAAAAAAGTGGGGGTAAGAATTTGACTTTGAGGTCATGAATGTAATACTTAGGTCTTTCAGACCGAAGTAAAAATCAGTATCGAATGTTGATCCGCTGTAAATTGATATTTCACTTTTACTAAATTATAATCTACCGTTGCCGATTATTTAGAATATTGAGCAATCTCGCCAAATAATTTAAAATCATTATCACATTCATTTTCATCCATAAAAAATTTTGTTGCGGTTTCTTCATAATCGTTAAGTACTTCAGCACTTGTATTTTTAAAATTTTAAATTTACCACTCGTTTTATAAGTCGCTTTAGCGTAATCATCCGCTTTATCACATATCATTTCCATTAGTTCTGTTAAATAGGTTACAGATCTTTGAAGTTGAACACTTTTGCTAACTGAATTTCCAGATTGATTTAACCTTAATTCTCTAACTTCGACAATCTTTTTTTTGGCGCACCACACACAGATTTTTCCGTAGGTAGTAAGTTAGGCTGATCCGTCATGCTCTGCGGTGAAAAAAAAAATAATAATAAATAATAATAATCTATCTATCATTGCTTAACGTTTCAAATTGCGTTGTGGATATCGTGCTCGACTGATGTGCTGTAGGTAGTGAGTTCAATTGTTGTTTTGTTTTAATTTTTATTAAATCATTTTTTTTAATTTATGAATTCATAAAAATAATAAAAATTTCTTTATACGAATTTTAAAAAATTGATCTATAACGCAGTTTTTTAAAGTTATATTGCTACTGTCTTTTGCAATTTGCATTCGAGTCATCACGATAAATAAATATTGAATATATATAAAATTGAAAGTATGTCTGTTTGTCCTTTATGCATTAATACGTTAATCATCATGAAATTTTTTATTTAACTATCGTTTTAAACGGTAGTTTGCTTTGTTCAATAATTTTTTTATTGAACATAATTTTTATGAAATTAAAAATAACGTAAGAAAGATAGTATAACCTGAAACATTGTATATCAAAATTATATGTATTGGAATTTTATCATCTTCACTAAATATGTTGTCGGTTTGGAATTATATGTAATACATGTTCCTAAAATTAAGTGAAGACTTAATGCTTGTAACTTGATACTTGATAACATCGATTATATCGATTTAAAGCTCACAATTACGAGACGGAAATCGCATAAATTCTATACAAAGAAGCATAGCTTATGTATGATTAAACATGGATGGCAATCATGATAAATAAAATAATTAAAAATGGTGGTACTTAGCCGATAGTAATTTGGAAACGGCAACAATGCGCATTAATACCAATGAATTTGCTTAGCTTTCCGCAAGAAGATTTGTAAAATTTAAACTTGTTGATCTATGGGTGTGACAACCACGCGTACTTTAGTCCCTGCTATTGACAATTATTTGGCTTATATTGTGAGGTTAGTGTGTGTAGTTAGCGGTTTATCGTTCTGACTTGTTTCTCATTTATTCTACTAATACGATCCAAATACTACTAATACGATATCAATTGATTGCGATTGCCAATGAAGTCACTTCTGCCGTGCGGTCTTAAGCACACTCTCTGTTTTTTTTATTAAACTTTATTGACTCAACAAAACCATAACTCAATTCTCAATATTCAATAAAATAATTAAAACAAGTATTATTATGGTTAAGTATATAAATTTACATAAATGTAAAAATATATATCTTATAAAAATTGGTCTCCAAGTTGGTTTATTAATTGATAAATTATTAAATTTAATAATTTAATAACAAATATTATTTTTCAAACAACTTTTATTTAAAAATACAAATATCCGAAACGCGTCTGATATTTGTATTTTTAAATAAAAGTTGTTTGAAAAATAATATTTTTTATTAAATTATTAAATTTAATAATTTATCAAGTATTATTAATTGGTATTGAGTGCAATAACCTAATAAAAAATTTTAAAATATTATTGACGAGCTTGTAGCACACAAAAAAACTTTTATGTTTCTTTGAACTTAAAGGCCGGAACCGAAACAAATTAGCAAAGAATTAACGAATTTCTTAAATATAAATTATATTATTTTTAGAGCAAAATTCGAAATTCGTCCGTCGTTGCAAACTTCATTCAACGATAGCTGCAAATGTATTGCTGTTTAATGCTTATTATATTTATGCATGGTATTGTTAATTTTCCGTAATCAATTTATGGTTAGTTTTGAATGGCCTTCTGCATTTAAAGACCACGTTGTAGTGAATCAATATTTAAATGCTGTTAAATGTCGATAAATCAAACGATTCTGTAAGAACCGTAATCTTATATATTAATACGCTAAAAAAAAACTTTCTGGAGCCTAAGGCTTTTTTATTCGAATTTTGATTCATTTCAATTTTCACTGCTAACTATTAGTGTAACTTAGGTTTAAAGATCTTTGGGATTTTTCGGATCATAAATAAAAAAGTTATAGACGAGTTAAGATGTATTTTTGAATTTAACGGCCCCCGCTATACCATATCAAATGGAATTGCCCAAGTCTTTTCTTTGTTGTTTTATTATTATTATTTAGTATTTTATATTTTCTTTTCAAATTTCAATTTAGTTTATGCATTGATTTAGGAGTGGATAGACGTGTTATTTTTCTTTGTTTTTTTATTATTATTATTTTTCTTTGATTTTCTTTGATTTAATTATCATGGCGTTAATGGTGAAATGAATGATAATGGTATGAGTGAGTTTATGCATTGATTTAGTTAGTATTTTATATTTTCTTTTCAAATTTCAATTTAGTTTATGTATTCATTTAGGAGTGGATAGACGTGTTATTTTTCTTTGTTTTTTTATTATTATTATTTTTCTTTGATTTGTTTTGATTTAATTATTATGGTGTTAATGTTGAAATGAATGTTGTGAATGAATGATAATGGTATGAGTGAGTTTATGCATTGATTTAGTTAGTATTTTATCTTTTCTTTTCAAATTTCAATTTAGTTTATGCATTGATTTAGGAGTGGATAGACGTGTTATTTTTCTTTGTTTTTTATTATTATTTTTCTTTGATTTTCTTTGATTTAATTATTATGGTGTTAATGGTGAAATGAATGTTGTGAATGAGTGATAATGGTATGAGTGAGTTTATGCATTGATTTAGGAGTGGATAGACGTATTATTTTGCTTTGTTTTTTTATTATTACTAAGGAGAGCCATTTTTAATTTTTCTTTTTAAATATATGAATGAAAAATAATCAGAACTCTAGCTGATCAGTTCGGATATATGAAAAATTAGCGATCAAATAAGTTAGAGATCAAATAAGCTTACTTGAAAACTTATTTGATCGCTAATTTTTCATATATCCGAACTGATCAGCTAGAGTTCTGATAATTTTTCATTCATATATTTAAAAAGAAAAATTAAAATTTATATGCTAGCATTTCTCATTACCACTTTTTGAAATCATTGCTTCTACGTCAACAAAATGTCTACGCAAAAACTTTATTTATAAGCGTAGCGAAGAACGCCGGGCCCTCCTAGTAAAAATTAAAATGCAAACGTTGTCGAACGAACACTTTTAACATACTGTATAATGGTGGTTATAAGGCTAGAAAACAAAACGAAACGTCTTTTGGTCTCGCATGAAAGTTTGATAGAATAGATCCCATTATGCCATTGAATAATAATTCACAATTATTTAAAAAACACTTCAAAATTGTAAAAACTTGCTATGTTTTCGTTAAAATTTACTAATTTTTCTGTCTTTGTGAACTTGTTGAAATTTCTGGAGCAGGGTTTTTTTTATTGGAAGCTAGGCATGTTTAGTGTTAATAATAATGAGTTATACATTAACGTCTCTGAATATCCTAAGATACCATGCCAACTGGGATTGGGCGTCTAAATTTACTTTCCTTTAGGAATTTATGAACGTTGATTTTAAAATTTTGGGGATTAAAATTATCAGGAAAAACCCATGCCGGCAAGGAATTCCAAGAGTGTGAGACTCGATTAAAAAAAATCACAATGAGCCTACAGTTCTACACTTTGTTATTTGAACCGCCAAAGGATGGGCCGCTGTTGCAGCTCTGGTATGACGCAAGAATAATGCAAGCTTCGGTAAAATCGATTTGATCTCATCAGAAACCCTTTCACACGTACTGTTGAATCAAACAAGTCATTAATATAGATAAGAAAAAGCGTTGGTGACAAAACGGAACCCTGAGGAACTGCTGCATTGGTTGAAAATACGTCCGAGGATACACCATCAACATTGACCCGAAATTTGGGATCAGCTTTAAAGCTCTGTAACCAAGAAAGAAGTTGCTCATCTATTCCACAGCATCTCAACTTGCATATTAGATTGTTGTGCCAAACCTTATCAAATGCTTTGGAAATATCAAGTGCAACACCGAAAGTCTATTCATGGTTCTCTAGCAACTTGTTCCAGACATGCATGACAAAGGCAAGCAGATCTCCCGTTGCTCTACCTTTTCGGAACACATATTGTCTTTCATTTATAATTTTTGAGGACTCCAAGAAGCTCATAATATTAAAATTGACGTATTTCTCAAATATTTTAGCAACAACCGATAAGATCGAAATAAGTCTATAGTTTGTTGGATCAGTTTTACTGCCCTTCTTATAAACTGGTTGTACACTGGTTATTTTGCTTATTTCAGGAAAAATCCCTTTCTTGTATGACAAATAGAAGATTTTAGTGAGAACTGGTGCTAATTCCTTAGCAAATGTTTTAAGAATAATTGGAGGGACACAATCAGGTCCAAATGTTTTATTAGTATTTATTTGTAAGAGCATTTTTCGAATGACATTTTCACGAAAAATAATCCGCATCATTTTATAAGATGCTCTAGGAATTGGTTTAGGTAAAAAGTTAGGTTCTTTTAATGTAGAATTTATAGAGAAATAATTACCTAGAAGGTTAGCTTTTTCTTTTGTTGGATGCTTAGCACATTTTGATGCTTTTTTCTGTTAACTAGATTTTTTTCTACATCTACTCGTTTTCTGCATAAATTTCGCTTTATTTTGTATTGTCTAAGGTTTTCATCATTTTGCTCTGCATAAACTTTCAAAACGCTTTTTTTTTTTAAATTCTAATTGCATTTTTACACTTAGACGAAAACCATTACTCAGTCTTAGGAACTATTAATTTATTTGAAATGAATTTGCGCATACGCTCAAGAACAGCTTCCGAAAAATTCACAGCAGCAAAGGTTTTGAGCAGCACCCATACACGACGAGAATTTGGTTTAAACTGCTTAGGGATGTGAGTATTTAATTTGGCTCTGATATCTTAAAGGCTCTGATACCTTAATTTGTACCAAGCATGGATCATTTGTTAAAAACAAATCGAGTAAGTGACTATTTTGTCCAAAAATGTCAGGAATCCTTGATGGCTGGTCAATCAACTGTTGAAAATTATGATATATAGCAAACAGCTCATCCTATTTACCAATCTCATCTGTTTTAGAGTTGAAAGTGTCAAGTGAACCATTCGATATTGGTTTAGGGGTGGTTTACATACTTAAAATTCAAAAAGTGTGCATCGCAAAATTGAAATGATTTTTTAAGTGCTCTTTCAAATGACTTCCCACGTTATGGGTGAAGAATCCTTTTTTTTACTCTTCCTCACGCCTAAATATAGAAATATAATTTATTGATATTTTCGTTTAAAATTTACTTTGCTTGTCACTATGAATTTTGAGGACGTGACATTTTTTAAATCGCACTTTTTGACAATAATTCTCAAGGTGTGTGTGCACTACAAAATTGTAAGAAACTTGCAAGGTTACTAAATTTAAGTGCTCCTTCAAACGACAACCCATTTGACTGGGTTGACTTAAATTGTGATTCCCCTTTCTTACTCCCATCTCTTTAATAAAGATAATTATGAGTATTTGACTCTTCGATTTAATTAATTAAAAACTTGCTCAATATTCTATCAGTTCAAACACGTTTTAAGTTTTACGATCAATAACATCAAAATTATACAAAAAACTATGGTGGAAAATTCTAAGGTGGAATCAAAAATTGTTCATATCACACCTTTTGTGCCTTGCTTTATAAATTGTTATTTTGTCAGGATTATTCTTTATTAAATGATACGCGATGCACCCGATTTTGCTCGGATTGTATATGTGTAATTATGTGGGCTCCTGGAGGTTATTTGACTCACTTGTTCTTTTGCCAATTAATTTGTCAAAACCCATCGTTGTTTTTCATGTTGATCAGATTGTGGAGTCACTAAATTCCAAAACACACATTTCGTTTAGGTTCAAATGTGGTTTAGAGTCCTATTTAACATTTGTGAACAACTTTGATGACAATCGCATCTTTAGTGAGAAATTCGACCGGAACAATAGTAAGCTATTATCCTCCAGACCAGTTTTTTATTGTTCTCGACTGTCAATATATATTCAAGATGGTTTATACTTATGGTCTATATTTTCAAACGTCAATAATTCATTTAACTTTATTTTCATAAATACATCATAATTTATACTTCAATAATGAAAATTTAGGTTAAAATCTAAAAATAGCTCCAACACAGTCAATTGAAATAAAAAACAAATTTAACAAACCAATCTAATAAAAACAAAAAAAAAAGGAAATAAAATTCTCCTAAATGCTGCCAATTTTAAAACTATGAATGATAAGTTTTTTTTATAGCACTATTATCCTGATTATAACAACGAAAACTATAAAAACAAAAATAAAATTAAGTAGAACACTTGCTGACGTCAATGATGATATCGTTCCATTCATAGCTATCCGATGCCTGTTTTAGTGTTAAAAGCTCTCATTAAACCCCTCCAAATCTACGTCAGTAAAAATAAAATCTAGGTTAAAAGTTGAAAAATCTTTCAAAATACTGAGTAACCTAAATTTCGTTTTATTTCTATTTTTAGAATCGACTCGAAGGATAACTTCTCGTTTATTTTTAGCTTCCCTCTTTACATGCATTGAGGTTTATTGTCCTGAATTTATTTTTTGTATTATGTTTTCATTCAATTATTTCAACGAACTTGCGCCTGTGTTAAAAATTCATTCATTGACGTCATTCATAGCAGCTATTCCCAATTTTGTTATGTTTTTTAGTTTTCCAGAAAAGAAAATCTGGGTTAAAAGAGTAATGAACTCAGGGAAATGAAGAAAAGTAGGTTAACCTTAAATTTGTTGTTGCAAACGTATATAATTCGTCTGTGACCTAATTCCTGTTTTTCACTGCTATATTTATAACTTGTATATTTTCCAGGAACATAAAAGGTGTTTTTGTTGAGTTGGGGGTTATAGATTGAATCAGATTGTACTCGCATGTTTTGTTGTTATAAATCCTGGAGCTTTATTTCATTTTTCTTCCTTATTCATGAATAAAAGAATAAACATTTTTAGAAATAGGTCAAATTTGAATATTTTTCTATTCTATTTATAGAAACTTTGTTTTTTAATGAATATCCTAAAACAATAATTTTTGTATTTTTGTGAATTATCTTTGATAAATAAAATTTTGGTCTTGTATGATTTTATTGAATGTTGTATATTGTGCGACAAATAAAAATTAAACCATTTTAAAAATATGTTTCTGAAAGTTTTTAATTTGTATTTTTAATTCATATTTCATTTCCGTTCACCAACCGATATCCATTTTGAGTTTTCAATTTTCCTTAACAAGTAACTCAATAACGATTTTAATTTAAAATATTTTTCCATGACCATAACGAAATAAAATAAATTTGAATTCAATTTTTTATTCAGTGCACATCGTCATTTTTTTTGTATAAAATTTAATTGTTAATCTCATACATTTTGTTAATTCTTGTTGTATAGGTACAAAAATTTCGAATATCTAATAGCAGTGAAGTTTGCCTTAATCTAAAAACTAGAAATACTTAACAAAACTATGAAAATATTAAAACGAAGCTTTGGTCACTTTGTAATACAAAAGGTAAATCGTTCATAAAGTATGAGGTTATATATATGTTTTTTGGGGGAGGGGCAAAGTCTGGGGAATCTATCTAATCACGTATGTACATACGAGTGAATTGTCCTTAGATATCAATATATCAGCAATTATTACAGCAAACAAAAGGGTATAAAAAAGTCCTTTACGGCAGGTCATCCAACGTATTTTAATTTATACGTATAATTTACGTATTATATATACTCAGAGGTCTGCTATAAATATTCCGATTCTTAGATTCGTATCGAATACAATTTTATATATGCCAGTTAACGAACTATTTTAATCTAGTGAATTTTAAAACAAATTATTTTTAAAACACCCCGGGTAAGAAAAAGCTAATGGACCAAGCCTGGGCCAAGCCCGCGCCACACCTTTTGGGGTCTGGGACAGGTTTAACATTTTAAAACGAATCAAGAAGCTTGGGTTAAGACTGGCAAACCAGGTTTGGATCAAGTCTGGCAAACAAGACTTGGGCCAGGTCTTTCAAACCAATTTTTTCCCTAGACCTCCTTTAAATGTGTGGAAAGAGGTTGTGGAAAGAGTAACATATATAAAAATAAAGATAAACATATGTCTTGCACATGTTCACAATGCATTAACCTGGTGAATAACGCGTAATACAATAAACTGAATCATGGTTCAGTCAGTCTAGGTATTTACAACTGGCCCAGACTGAAACCAAAGTTAACTAGCCAAGGGTTAGCTCGCCAATAATGGCTTAAGATTGGTTCGTTGTTTAATATTGACAGTTCCTACCCGAGACTGTTTTAATAAATATTTTTATCATTTCATTTCAATTAATATAATCAAAAAACACTTCTCCTACTCAACACCCTGACCCCGTAAAATAAGGAATATTAAAATTAGGAATCAGAAAGAATTTTACATGGACGTGAAAAAGAACCAGGCTCCTATTCGTGGAACGTGCGCCGCTCACAACTGTGGGTCTGCGACCAAATAGTGGTCCGCAGAAAGTTCTATATATTGTTACGTTTTTCTAACCTTACTTCGAATTGGCCTAACTCACAATTCGAAAAACGCAATTCCCAAATCTCTTCAGAGTTCGATCACTGATTAGTAAGCACAAACACCAGGTTTTATTAAGTATTCAACACTTTAATTGTTCCACAACAACAGGAAAGCAATACAGCAAACAATATTCCTAACTAGAATATTCCTTCGAAAGCTTCAGAAACTCCAACGGTTTATTGTAGAAATTTCCAGTAACACAACGTTCAAAATAATACACAACATATTTCTACTCAATAAAACTTAAAACTTTATTCACAAAAACTAATTTAAAGATCACTTTTATAATTTCAACTTCACTATCGCAGGTTTAAAATAAAACTAACTCTAATTTACAACAGGCAAGTGCTTATATACTACTCCGCTTAATTCTAGACAATTCGAGGTCACTTTCTAGAAACCTTGAGAAAATAGTATAATATTCGATTAATTTACGTTATACTGATTTGATTCATAAAATCATTCAATTTTATTCATTGTCAACCCAAGTTCTAAGAAGTACAACAACAACAATATTCATTTCATTAATTTGTTGTAGTATTTTGTTGATTTGATTTTCCTGGAAATGACCGTACTCGTCTAGATTTTTCTGTAATCGTAACAATATTTATAACAGTTACAATTTTGTTTTATTCGAGCGCTTTTTTCACTCCTCCAATGTGAATACTATTGCACAAATTAAAGTTTTTTCTACAATAACATATAAAAATTCTATTTTCATGCAAGCTTAATCTCTTGTGAAAATGTTTTTTCCACTGGTGTAAAATCATTTTAACTAAATCACAAATTGTTGTTGCATTGGTATTTACGCGCTTATGTTTACGTGAACAAATTTTTACTCACGAAAAATAGCAAAATGTACTATATATTTTTAATATCGTTCTTACTCGTAAGCGCAAAATTTTAATTTTTTTTTTCAGTCCTTTGAAGTCAATTTTATTATTTTCTTTCATTCCATATGCAGAAAAAGAAAATCAGTACTTTTTCGTCATTCTTTTTATTTGTTTTTATAACAATATGTCCTTGCATAATTGGACAAACCATTTAAAAAGATAATCTATTTTTATTTTTAATACGATGGAAAACATCAAATTTGAAGCAAAAATTAATAACGTGAGTATTTGAAAAAAAAATTGTTCTTTCGGCAACTACAAATATTGGTTAATTTTTGTTTTTTACGAAAATAATTGTGTGCGTTATTAGTCTTAATAGAATAAAATAAACAGCTGTTAATTTTATTCTATTGAGCGATTGCTGCAGAACACAATATTAGTATTATTTTAATGTAACATTTTATTGTTCGAGCAAAATTTTTCAAATTTGCGAGAGAATAAAATTCATTAAACAGGAACCTAATACTACGTTTTATCCTTTCCGACAGAAGGACATGTATTAATTTAAATTAAATAATTTAAAATTCATTGGTAAAATAAGTAAAACGAATAAAAAAACAATGAATTTTATTTAATTGTTTTTGTACCATTAATTTAAAAAAATTAAATAAATTTTATTGAATTTCGATACCTATTTAATTGTTTGGAATTTTGAAAATCAAATTTTATAGTAATGGGAATTAAGAAACCAAAATATTAATTGTTTTTATAATGGAAATTCAATTCAGTTTAATCGTAGTAGCCTTTGCCTTTTTCAATATTCGAGTATGGGACATGCGCATTGGTTTGAATTTTTTTTTATATAATCAGAGCGAAATTTTTTTTATTTTATATACAATACAATAAACAAAATTTATTTCAGAGTCCAATACAATCAAATAATAGTTATTTGTTTAACTAGGCAGCAAAGTAGTAGATTGACTGCCGCGGCTGATAGTTCATAACCGAGCGAGTGAGGCTAGGAATTCAGCCAAGGCAGTCAATCTACCTTGCTGCCGAGTTGAACATATAATTTTTTCTCCGATTAATTACAATGATATGTAATTTAATAATTATTACTTTAAAAATAAAGCAAAATTTTAAAAATGAAAAAAAAAATTGCAATTGTTGGAAGGATTAGTTGTTATGGAAATGTAATAATAATTATAGTTTGACAAATTAAAAAATTTCTGCCAGATTCGTGGAAAAATATCTGTTATTTTTATGAAGTCTAATTATTTTGCTGCCTAGGCAGGAAAAGTGCCACTGAAATAAGTCTGCAAAATTTATATTTGCTGTCTATCGGAGAAAAATTCTTTTATTTTATCCGTAACAGAATTGAAATTAATATTTAATTATATTAGTACTAATAAGGCACTCAATTATGGTTCTAAATAAATTCAAACTAATGCACATGACCCTCTCTCGAATATTTAAAAACGTTTAAATGATTAAATTGAATTAAATTTCCATTGTTGAAAAAACTTATATTTTTATGATTGTTTTTTGGTTTCTCAATTCAAATTAGTATTAGTAGTTAGAACTTTGATGTCTCTCAATGTCTCATTGTAGATGATTTCATTTTCAAAATACTAAACAATTAAATAAGCATTGAAATGGAATCAAATTTGTTTTATTAATTAATGGTACAAACAAATAAATTAAAATTCATTGATATTTATTCGTTTTACTTGTTTTATTAATGAATTTTAAAATAACGCAATTTAGATTAATACATGTTACTCTGCCGGAAGGATAAAACGTTGTTTTGGCTTCGTGTTTAATGAATTTTATTCTCTCCCAAATTTGCAATGCTCGCTCGCATTGTAAACTTTTGTTCGAAAAATAAAATATAGCATTAAACACTTACACAATAAATTACTACTATTTCGAAATAGAAGTAAGGACGATAGTTTTTTATTTTTACTTCTGTATTTGGGAATGTTTTTGCGTTTGTTTTTTTCTTTTTTTGCTTTCTCTAAACTTTATTTCGTTCATTACATACATTATGTATGTAAGTGTGGACAAGATATGTCTAACATGAAATATTTCGCCAGGTCCGTAATAGAATCCTAAAATATTTATTAATCCGTAGCATGAAATCAGTTGAGAAACACTGCTCTAATGAGGAGTCTAACGGAGAGTATAGAACCCAATAAGTTTGAAATTAGAGATCTTCTTAAGGGATCTGATATGATAGTTTGTATCTGTTCGCATGTTCATAACTCTTCGCAATGAAAGAAGGACGAAATGAACGACCATAAAAAATCGGCTGCCATACTAATTATAGCACTGAATGAAGGTGGTGATTATTCGTAGCTGAATAGGCTGGCAACGCTTCCACATGGACCATAAATGCCACAAAGAAAACACAAATCCTTTTCATTTCACCAAAAGTGTAAAACCACTATGAACTTGGGTCAATCGAATCAAACCGTCAAAGATGTGTGTTCTAAGTCGTAATTGTTTTATCAAATTCGACAAAAATTTTGCTTGATAATCAAGCATCTTTAAATGGTAAGCTGAAAAGAATAAAGAATTGTAAAATATTTACAATTCAAATTGTTATTACATTTTCACCCTCATTTGTTTACCAAATTAGACATCCTACAATCATAAGAAAGAATTTTATTTATTAAAAATAGAATCCCGACAGTCAAAAAAAAATCCACCCTCAAATCTATTTTTATCTCTATTATCATAAAATCAATTTCCTTTTTGTTTGTCAAAAAGTTTAATGTTCAATCAAAAGTCTGAATTCGTTTTCCCAACAAAAAAAAAATTCAAAAAAAATTATTTCTAATTTATGCTAATATCTGGTTGTAACGTATTTTCGTTCTGGGGTTTTCCGATTCATAGCTTACAGTCGTTCTTTGGGGCGGTCATATAAAGTATGCACTGGTTTAACGAATTTGCACTTTGAAAAGCAGTTTTTGAAAATTGGACAAAATATATGAAAATTTGCTTTTTCCGATTAATTTTTTCATTCAATCAATATATTTCAAAATAAAACAAACATAACTAACTGTGTTGAAAAGAGTATAATTTCCCAGAAAGACCGAAAATTTTACTTTGTTTTCTATAAATTTAATTCTATAAATAAAATTTTCTTTTTCTTTCTAATTTTATCGTAAAAATATAAATAAGAATATAGAAAATTTTCTTATATTTTCTTTCTTCGTTTTATTTCTTAATATTTTTAATAGATTCTAGAAACATATCTACTTTTACGGTTGAGAAATAAAATAAAAATATATTTATTTATGTTAAATTTTGTTTCTATGTTGGTTCATTGATAAAAATACAAAAGGGGAACATTGTTGAAATATTATAGAAAAAGATAAAAAGTTACTGTAGGATAGAGAAAATTATGTAGGTCGATAATAAAATTCCCATTGAAGAAAAACTTTTTTTGTGTCATTTTGTTATTTCATTTAGGGAGGTTTAAAAAGTTTATAAAATGTGTAATATTTCTTAGGGAAAGACCATCGCATGTTTAGCATATTTATATATGTATATGTACGGTAGATTAAGATCTTCCTTTTGGCTCGTTATATACTAAAATTGTTTTCTAACATGTTCTAATGGTGAGATGTAGAGTTCTTTTGCAGTTAAGCACGAAGAATCAATTACACAAACACAGATAAGTATAGTGGTATGTTAAAGAAGTTCTCGGCGAGCGAGTTATACTAACATTTGATCAGCCTTTTCCTTAAATACAGGTTAATCAGTAGCAAATCTCTAAGGTGATATGTTACGGGTGGTGACGAATGAATTATATGCAGTCAGGTAGGACCCTCAATCTTAGCTGTGGAATATTCCTTGATGACACGCTATTGCTTGCTCGAAGAAACAGACAGTGTGTCACAAGATCAGGGAATATGCCACTAGCAGGATTATTGGCAACCCCATTTTTGTTTTGTTCCAGCAAATTTTTCGAAAAAATTTGTTTTTTACGTTTCATTTTATTATTATTTTCTCTATCCTATCATGAAAATATGAAGGGTCTGAAATCTCAAGGCTAAAATATTGCAAAACTTATAACAGAATCAAAAATTTTAAACTTTTTTCAAAATTATAAAAATATTTCAAAAACTATAATAAAATCAAAAATTGAATCTTATATTCCAACTTTTCCTGTTATTCAGAAGCCGTTGATATAAAAAATTATTCAAAAACATATCTCCCTAATTATTGCAATTTTTGTTAAAAAACGATATTTAATATGCAATATCTTGATATTTTCCAACTGTTCCTATTTTTTTTTTTTGTTTTTTTATTTGTTTTTATTTTGTTTTTTTTAAAATTGGATAAAAAAAATGAAAATCATTCTTTTGACACACTTAACGGTATTTTTTTGACACGAACATATCTCAAAAATCAAGCTCCTGCTCTCACGTACCAATGCCGACCATCAAGATTTCTCCACATTCAAGGTTGCTACTTTTATGCAAAAAAATACAAATTTTCTGGTTTTGACATACTTAACGATTTTTTTGACACACTTCCGGTACAGTTTTATTTATTTATTTATTTTCTAGATTTCGTCGGTTGTGACATACATTTTTTTTGCTTTTTTAGAATCAGTAGGTCCTAAAACGTCGAGAAATGCTAAAAAAGTGGAGGTAAGAATTTCACTTTTGGATCGAGAATGTAATACTTAGGTTTTTCAAACCGAAGTAATATTGGCCTATGTCATGTTTTGTATATGATGTGATTTATTGTTATCCATTGTATTAAATCTATTGTTATTGTTTAGTTATCCATTTAAAAAATATAAAAAACGTGACAAAAACGCTTGGAACCTTGATAAAACTTTGTTATATGATCCAGGTTCACTTGAAAATGGAAGACCTGGATTCATTTCAAAGTTGGGCAAAATGGCTACCGAACATCTTTAAGTTTGAATCTTTAAGAACTTTTAATTCTGTATTTCAATTGTATTGAAACTTGATATATAAGGTTTTAGTACTGTTTCCAATATTTCTGCGTATGCTAACGGCCAGTTAGTCATTTCCACTATAGTCTTCAGTTACAAATCGATTTCCATGAAACGTTGGTAAAAGGTTCCAATCAATATGAAAAAGATTTTATTAGCTTTTGGGGGACATTGGACAAGGGGTTGGGGTTTCACCATACAACAAATGATAAGTCTGTTTTTTTTGTTTGTTGCGAGCATACAACATTCGTTTGTGAATGATTTTGGATGACACTTTAAAGATTCAAATATGTATGGCAAGGAGCTGATTTGTGTTTGAGCGATATTGAACAAAGTGGTGCGCGTCCGCGGAGCACCTATTTTTTTTTAAAGCTCAATAACATAATATGTACCTGATAATCGAATTAGTTGAAACTTGATACATAAGCTCTTATTACGATTCGCAACAGCATTGTAATGGAGACTTCACCTATTGCTAAGAATATCAATAGAAAGAAATTGGGGGACTGCGCGCCTTGAGATTTTACATTCCAGCTACCGAAAGTCATGTGGAGCCGAGAATGAACGTCCTCCATTCCAGCACAAATTAATTATTATACACGCATTCGAGAATGTACAGACAGACCACGAACAAAATTGAGCAGATGAGACTCTGACGACCCTAGCAGCTGAGAAGCCAAGACCGTCACATTCACACCAATACGATATGTACTCTAGTTATATGAACAATAATATCAAATAAATGAATGACTAATCCCATGATGATAGAAGATCCCACCTCTCAGCACCTTTTTTGCCTTAGCCTATTATTCTACTTAAAACGACGGTTTAATATATATGGTTTCGTTTATCTGCACGGGCGACTGTTGAACGGCAATCATAAAATATCGAATAGATGCAGTAGATTGTTGACAAAAATGGTTACAAAAATATTTGATCAAATGAACGATTGGACGATTGTTGATAATAATAGTTACATATATAAATATTTGATCAAATTAACTGGTGCGCCACAACGAATGGACGTCTGCTGACAACAATTTGTAAAATATATTTTTTTTTCATTCTAATCATACAACTTCAAAATTAAATTCAACAAAAATAAGTACGAACAATTCTTTTCTTTTATTTTTAATTTCTCTTTAAGAATTTTCACAAAAAGAACTCGCTTTATTCTTAGATTTTATTATAAAATTTTTCTTTCTGATTATTAGAATACAACGAAAAAAAACTTGGGAAATAAAAACTGTCAAATTGTGTCACGATCAATAATGACAATAGAAAGTTTTTGTCAATTTATGATTATAAATATTATAAAACCAAAAATCATACAAATTGTTTTGTTTTATAAATCGAAAAATTGTTTGAAATTTACGAAAACTTATTTGACATTTTCTTTTATTGCTATTCACTAGAGACTGCCTTTTTTTTACAATACAAATACATAAATAATTTTTTTCTAAACCTTTTTTTTAATTGTGCTATTTATTAAACTAAAATTGTATTATTAAAATTTTATTAATAATTGCACTAAAACATTTAACTTTTTTTTCTAATTTATTTTATTTCATTTAAGGACAACTATATAATTGAATTAATTTTTTTTTAAATTAAAACTAAATTTCACTAAATTATTCTAATTTGATTTAATTATACTAAAAAAACATTTTTCTAAGTTAAATAAATACTAATAAATTTGAACTAAATACATTTTACAAAAACAATTTTTGCTAATACATGATAATTTTCTTATAAATTTTGCTACTTACCGGAATTATAAAAAAAATTGGATTATACCAAAATGTTTAAATTTTAATAAATATATTACAAATTATTACAACTTTAAAATTTCGTATAATCACGGATTGTACCAAAATGTACATCTAATATATAGCTTTCTTTTAGCATTTCCCCTCACAAACTTCAAATCGTGGTATTGCCGTATGTATCGGACAGACCACATACAGCAATGATAATTAGGAATCAGCAATTATGTATTCAAGTTTGCTTCAAAAATCCAACAGTAATACAAATTTATCAAGAACTATTCAAAGAATATCTGAAACAACCCTGATTTGAAAGAAATAAGAATCATTTTAAGATTTTTCGAAATATAAATCAGCGGATCATTAATGTCAAGTTTTATTCTCTTGTGAAACGAACTATGAAATGTAGAAAATGAAATCGAAGATAATTTGCCTACCTACTCCGTCACAAAAGAACAAACGATTCAACGCATGAACTTGATGTACCTGAGTAAACAGCGTCATAACAGCATCCTAACTTCCGGTTTTTCACTTACGGTACAAAAATTTGATTAGCATTTTTTGGGGATTTTTTTTAGTGTCTTTATTGAGACTAAAGCCTACAATATTGAAGTGATTGTTATATTATGTTCACTTCACTAAATATGAAATTAACTACCACACACACTTTAAATAATAAATAACTATTTCGTATTTAACTATCGTTTTTTTTAAGAATCGGGCAGAAAACGTGCTTTTTGGAAATTTTTTGACTCGATTTTGTGATTATGGTTGGTATCAATCGATCGGGCTTGGCCGTCTCCCGAAAACTTTATGAGATTGGGGTGGTAGGACCCACCCCCACCCCTTTACACCCTCTTTAAGTTTTAGAATATAAAAATCTATATAAAATAAATGGGAAGAGATAAAAAAAATTTAATGGCACCATTATCTTTTGTTCAGACCGGCGCAACTTTTGAGTCCAAAAGTTGGTTGCACCTAGTTGGTGGGGCTTAATGTGTCAACCCCACCCCATGGGTGGGGTTGACACATTAAATGAGCAAAATATGTCATGTGGGGTATCGTTAAAATCAGAATTTCATAATAAATTCAATCCCCCATATTACCCCCTGATCGGTGACATAACCGTTTTTTACTCCCAAGGGCCCTTATCGTAGAAAAAATTATTTTTTTGCATGTCATGTTTGGTGTCGATTTCAATATAATCGGGGATGCTGAGTTCAATGATGATGATAAAAATGGGAGCCGGACTCGGGGTAGCCCAAAAAGGGGTGGAGGTTGGGGGGTCGGTTATAAAAAATATCGAAATTATCGTCATACTAAAAATTGGGGTTGGACTCAGGGTAATCCAATAATAGGTGGGCGGGGGAGGGGGTCGGTTATACAAAGTATCGAAATTATTGTCATTATTATCGATGTTACATAATCAAGGATGCTGAGTTCAATGGTGATGGTAAAAATGTTGACCGGACTCAGGGTAGCTCAATAAGGGGTGGAATTGGGGGTCTGGTCATGAATAGAATCAAAATTATCGTCTTTATTATTGATTTCAACATACTTGAAAATGCCGAATCCAACAGTGATGTTTAAATTGGGATCAAAAATATAAGGGAGTCACTAAAGGGTGGAAGTTTGTGCTGAAAGCCGAAAATATATTATGGGTACCGATTTTGGATAAATTGAGGGTACTGAATGCAATGGTGATGCTGAAATTAGTATTTGGGGTCCAGGCAAGAAACTAGAGGATAAGAGTTTGGGTCTAAAATTAGGGAAATGTTCAAATATACATAATAAATATTGGTTTTTCTATGAATCGAGAATACTGAATCCAATGGTGGTCTTGAAATATGCAATCAAGCAACCATAGGTGGAGAATAAAAAATGTTCAAATATACATTATACACCAAGGCTAGAGTTACTTAGCAAAAGAGCTCCTTAAAAGTGGGTTGTTCTTAAATGTTAGTTGAATTATATCGTCAAATTGATGTATCGTCGAAACATGGCAGAAAAATATTTTAAAATTATTAAATAAAAAAAATAATAAACTAAAATAGCAAATTCTTTATATTTATATAAAAAAATCTGTTTATAATAGCTATTTATGTACCTAGGGCGTTATGTAGGTTATTGCGCCCGGAAAGCGACGTAATCTAGCCCGAGGGCCTCTGGCCCGAGGGATGGATGTCGCTTGATGGGCGTAATACCCAGTAACGCCAGTGGTGCATACAAGATTTTATGCTTCACTTAATAAGCTAAAAACTAAGAAAGAATTTAATTTGTTAGTCTATATTGATATGCAAAAATATACAAATGTAGCATAGTATGCCAAGAAAATAACTATTTTGAAGTTTAAAATAAATATTTGTTGTTTGTCCGTTACTATGTAAACAAATTCTCCTAAATTTTGTAGCGTATGACAAAAACATTGTATGACGTTTAAAATAATTTGATATTTTTGGAAAACTATATGAACATTTAATAACTAAAATGTTGCTAAACATTTTTAAACAAATGTAAAAATCTTTTACTAGCTTAAATTCAACAAGAATTATTTACATTTTGTAGACAAAACTACAGCAAAAATAATTTTATTTAGTTTTTTAGCGTCTTAATAGCGGGCGTTAGGAATTCATAATGCCCTCTCATAACGCCCCGGTTTTTATGAATGTGTTTATATATCGCGTATCCAAGACATTATAACAACTTTATATCATTGTGAAGCATAAAATATTTAATGTTATTTATTCTTTATTTTATAAACTTCACATTTGTAAATAAACACACAAAATATTGAAAACAATTTTTCAGAATCAGTGCTACGAACTCTGTCAAAACGTGATCATACGGTATAGTACATAAATTATACATAGTACATAAACATATATCTTAAATCCAACCAAATAAAAGGAATAGTGCAGCGGTTGATAAAATCGAGAGAATCAATATCCACAAACTTGGAAATAGAGGATGAATTATTTGATGAAGTAGACGATTGTACAGCGATCGAAAACACACTACAAAAAATTCAGGAAGTACTAGTAAATAATGGTTCATCTAAACTACCAATAATTTTGGAAGATGAAATTCCAGCTCAAATTCCAACAACTAGTAACATAATATCACAAAATTCAAAAAATGTTTGTTTACAACAAAAAAGTCCTATTAACTCTTTGAAGTGTTCAATTGAACTTGAAAATGTATCAATAAATCTTTTGAAAGAATTGAGAATACGGAACGAAACACAAAATATTTCGAAAAAAAATATTGGAAGAACTAGATTTACTCTCTATCGATTCTCTAAATTTTCAGAAGCAAGAAAATACATCATTTCAAACCGAAACTTTCGAAATTTTATCGAATAAGTCCGAAATGGAAGTCGAGGAAAATGTAGCAGAAAACAATTCGAAAATGAAATCTTTGAAATGTTCAATTGAACTTGAAAAACTATTAATTTTTTTTATTTCTAATGCTATTTATTTCAAATAATTCAAAATTATAATAGTTTTATTTTTTTCACTGTCTATCCCTGACATACCAATACAATTCCGAAAATAAATCTTCTTCGTTTGGTGATGTTTCTTCGAATTTCTTTTTTGCTTCTTCAATTTGTGAACAGTTCATTATGTAATCGGACGTTTGTTCCTCATTGTGACAGAACATGCAAATGGAAGCTGAACTACACCAATTCGAGCTAAATGTTTGTATAACAGATCATGCCCGGTAATTTTTCTGAAATTGGCCACGTATACCTTCCGATTCGTCGAAAGAACAGATTTTTGGTTGATGTTCGCCCATTTTTTGTTTTCTGGCATTAACTGGTGATGCATATTTATTTCTTAAAACTTTTTTTATATTTTAAAACTATTAATAACGCAACTCTCTAAATTCAGAGAAGAAAAACAAGTAAAATATGAAATGGATCCTACAAACTTATCCAAGCATGTTAAAAAAATTAAAAGACTAAATATCGTAGAAGATCAGGAGATGCAAAATGTAATGCTGAATGAGAATAAATCAAGCCTCCAGAAACGACAAAGAGATGCAGTAGAAATAAAAGAACTTGACAAAATCAACTCATAATATATATGTGAACATTTTCGGCTTTAAGCCTTATATTTTTGATCCCAATTTCAACATCACTGTTGGATTCAGCGTCCTCAAGTATGTTGAAATAAACACTAATGACGACAATTTTTATACTATTCGTGACCAGACCCCCAATCCCCACCCCTTATTGAACTACCCTGAATCCGGTCACCATTTTTTTCATCCCCATTAAACTTAGCATCTTCGGTTATGTTAAAATCGAAATAATGACGATAATTTTGATACTGTTTATGACCAGACCCTCAACCCTCACCCCTTATTGAACTACCCTGAGTCCGGTCAACATTTTTACCATCACCATTGAACTCAGCATCCTCAATTATGTAAAAATCGATAATAATGACAATAATTTCGATACTTTGTGTAACCTACCCCACAACCCCCACCTATTATTGGACTACCGTGAGTCCGGCCCCAATTTTTATTATCATAATTGAACGCAGATCCCCGATTCTGTTAAAATTGATAAAGATGAGGATAATTTCGATATTTTTTATAACCGACCCCCAACCCCCACCCCTTATTGAACAACCCTGAGTCCGGTCAACGTTTTTACCATCACCATTGAACTCAGAATCCTCGGTAAAAATCGATAATAATGACAATAATTTCGATACTTTGTATAACCGCCACCCGATAATAATTTCGATACTTTGTATAACCTTAAAACGATAGCACCCGAATGGAGTATTGAATGTACAAAGCTTAGACGATTCTTCATCCAGCTTTATTATGTCACTTTGGGAAAAAATGCAAATATGTATGGCAAGAAACTGATTAGTTTTTGAGCGATAGTGAACAAAGTGGTGGGAGTCCCCCAACAAACCTGTTTTTTTTTTAAAATCTCAATAACATCTGCACCTGATAATCGAAATGGATGAAACTTGGTACATAAACGTTTGGGACGGTTCGCAACAGTTCTGCGTCCCAACTTCCGGTTTTTCATTTCCGGTAAAAAGTTTTAGTTTGTAATTTTTTGAAGTGTTTTCAGTGCCTTTAAGCACACTACAGCCTACAATAATGAAGTGATTATGATGAAACTTATGGAAAAGGTTTCAATTAGTGAAAGATAATTATCATCTGTGGGACACATTGATCAAAGTGGCGGGGGGACTACTATACAACTGCTGACTTTTCCCACTTAGTTTTTAAAGTTTGTTGGGAGCATAAAAACTTCATTTATTAATCAATTTTAATGACACTTTGAAAAAATATGGAGACTTAAATGACAAAGAACTGATTAGTTTTTAGACAATATTGAGACAAGTGGTGGGGGCCTCCCGAACACCTGTTTTTTGTGCCACCATTTTTTCAACGTTTGTTGGGAGCTTAAAACATTCGTTCGTGAATAAATTTTGATGAGACTTTGGAAAAGATGCAAATATATATGCCAAGGAACCGATTAGTTTTTAAGTGATAGTTAACAAAGTGGTGTGGGGTCCCCCGAGCACCTGTTTTTTTTTAAATCTCAATAGCACCTGCACCTGATAATCGAATTAGATGAAACTTGGTACATAAGCATTTAGTACGGTTCACAACAGATCCCAACTTCCGTTTTTTCACTTCCGGTAAAAATTTTTTTTTTATTTTTCTGGTACAACAGAATTTATGTTTGTTGGAATACCTCTGCTTCTTTGATATTTTTTATAATTAGAACTACGTGAAATCTATAACATTGGTTAGCCTTTAATTAAAGTATATGATGGATGTTAGCTCACTCTATATCCAGAACACTATATTTCCACAGCTGTGGTGAAGTTAGCCTATGCATCAGCGTCGCAATATTTTTTATAGGTTGTATATCAAAGAAAAAGATATATGTGTGCGAGGATTGTTTTTTTTTGGAAAATATTGCAGTTCCAAATTTTGGCTTGACAAGTTATTTTCAAATACTCATATCTTCGGTTCTATTAAAGATAGAAACCTCTAATTTGTTTTATTTTAAAGTTAAAAGATGCTAGTTTACAAAAAAAATTAAAATAACAAAAGTTATTGACAAATTCCTATTGTTATAAACAAATAAAACGTTCAAATCGATCTTTAGTATGAGCTTTTAGTATAGTCATCGTATTCTACGTTTCTTTTCCTATAAAAACGTATTTTTAATTAATGGAGAAATGATGTTTACTGTAAGAAATAAATGTATTTATCGAGCGCGGGACGACAGATAAGGACAAAATGTGACCAAGACATTTTTGATTTAGCTGAAAATTTTTTTACTCATCTCATTTTGAGATATACAATTGTGATATTGATAAACTACATAGAAACTTCAAAGACTGCCAAATGTAAACGTTTGTCTGTTGAATGTATGGATTTAAAAGCATTAACGACGTAAAAGTTACTGCTTTTACGAAAACATTTAAGATTCAAATTTATAATCTGTAGTGGAGAGCTGTTTCGTTGAACAGACAACGAAGTGGCATAGCAGTAAGTGGGGTCGAACAAATATACCTGCTGCTCCAGCACAAATACCAGAATTGTGCGCGTTTCTCGAGACAAAATAAACGGATAGAAAAAAAAACACAAGTGAAATGAGTAGACTCTGGCGATCCCCTTATGTGAAAGAACCACGATCACCACGTCCAACCCCACCATTCACAGCACACATTCACACGCTTTCACACCTCATACACTCACATACACACACATATACACAGACACACATACAACGGCCGATTATTCATATAAATACATAAATTTTCATCAACAGTCCGATTATTCTTTTCAATAATGCCATATATGTTACCAATGGGAGATTATACACAACTAATAGATTTGTTGAAGTGTAACTCACAAATATGAAGTAGTTTATGTAAATAGAGATGAAAATATAAGTTAAAATTTTATTTGTAGAGTTAGCTTCGCACAGTTTATCCCAAAACAAAAAAAAACGGTCCCATCGGTAGCAATGTTCATGCTAACGATGGGAACCATATTATTAAAGCTATGTCGAGTTTATTTTTAAATTTATTTCTCAGCTTATAAAAATGAAAATCATGCTCGGATAAAGTATAACTAATCGTATATGAAATCAGAAATATTGTAAATGTAATAACAATATTATAGATTGCTCCTATATGTTTCACTTCTCGCATATCCGTCAACATTGAATTCCTTTCGATGTACTGACGATCGACCAATTTACGTTCAACTACCGTCTTCCTTAATTCATCCTGTTTGGTATTCTTGATTTCATTTTCACTATTAATAATCGCTTTATAATTCGCATCGAATAAGATTAATTTTTCTAAGTCCGTCGTTTCGGGTTTATCACATAATTTTTGACTGTTTATGTTTAATTTTGCTAATAAATTATTGACATTTTTTTTGTGGAAGCTGCATTTTTTCCCGTTAAACTTCCATTATCATTATTTGTGCTGTCAGGTACCTTGTAACGGAAATAACTTAGTCCTGTTATCAACTCAAAGCGCATATTAAATCTCACCACTAGTTATCATTTCCCTTTTTTTTTTGTCCTTCATCTTTTCCAACAATAAATAGATTATTGCTAATAAATGACTAAATCAATAAAATATTGCACTAATTAAAATTTAAATAAAAAACATATAAATATTATGTGTCTACTCCTACAATGCCAATTTACAACCTCAGATTTATTAACGGAAAGAAACAATAATCAAGGCTTTAATTATAGGTTCATTCACCCACACATACATATCCCGTGCATACACGCACTCACGCACCCATTCATACATACATACACACTCTCACATATATATATATTAAAAATGACTCACCCCATAGCTTGTCCAGATCCCACTCCCTTAGTTCAATTTAGTCGCTCATCCTCATCCAGTTCATAGATTGGTAAGTTCAGCAATCCGGATCACGACGACGTTGTAAAAATTGTTACGATCCAACTGGTTGATGATAGCAGTGATTTTCTTCTTTTTCTTTCTTGCCGGAAATGAATCGAAATACTCAGCAGGTATGCTGATGACAACGTATGACCACACCCAAAAAAAAAAATAGCTACCCCGGAAATGTATCGAGATAATCAGCACGCAGGATGCAATCGTAACATGCGGTAAGGTATCTGATGTAAATTATAATATACCTTCCCGACTTATTCACTGGGTCTCTTCACCCTAATGCAAGGATTAACACAGAGATATCACAAAGATTCAGGTGTAGATATAATTATTACTGCATTATCACATCTATTTGAAACATTATCTCAACAAGCAATTTATATAATTTATTTCCGATTTTTATTAGGTAACAGTTTTTGGTCAAATTTTGTTTTATTTTTCACATATATTGGTAACTTAAAATAACACAAAGTTTAAATAATAATTTTTTTGTTAAGATTACAACTATCATTTATCACAGTTAAAAAAAAATACAGCTATTATCACAGCTTTTCAACATTATTTTTACAAAAAAAATACAATTAATGTTTACCATTATCTTTGGGATTTTTTGTATTAAATTTCTAGATATTACGATGTATGAATTCATAGGATGAGAGACTATTTTGTCAACATCTAAGTCAACATTCTAATCAACATCCCAAGTCACGAGTGTAAAGTCATTGTTGATTGGTGTCAATCAATGCGAAACTTAATATCTGACGTAAAGTCAATTTATTGTTATATTTTTGGTTAGGAAATATAGACAATTTTGGAGAAATTTTTAATTTGGATGGGTTTTTTGTGAACAATTAAGCTTAAGTACAAATTGGAAATCACTTAAATTTTGCAATTCGAAATAACTTTTCATTTTCTCTAAAATTCCTTCAGAAAAATTTTTTTGAAAAATGTAGTTTTTTTGTGTGTAGTGTAGTTTTTTTTTATTATTATTAATTAAAATATTACACACCAAAGAATTCCACGTATCGACGTCAACCAAAGCAAAAACCAAAAACAGCTGTCAACTTGTTAGACATAAAGTCGAATGCCCTCTCCAGCCATCTAGCGTGTTCTATATATACTATACTAACGGCCGTTCACCACCAATAACAAAACGATAAGTTTGTTTCTTGGGTGTTTTCTTTCGTTAATTTTTTGTACCCACTAAAGAGTTTACACAACCAACTCGTATCATAATAGGAAAAGATTTTCAAAAAATTGATTATGAAATTGTATTTAAGAAAAGAAGCAAAAACAACTTCGAAAGTTCATGACTTTACAGTAAACGAGAAGTAGCTTATTGGTTGATTCTTTCTATCTTTTGGGAAATAGAGCGATTTCAAATTAGAGAAATTGCACAACTGTTTGTTATGACAAATTCAAATAGGAATTATTGCGATAGACGATTACGAATAATAAATTATGTTTAAAAAAAACGGCAACAACTACAGAAGTTGTTGTTAATGTAAATCTAATGCGTGTGTAAATGCAGGGCGAGTCGATAACTAGCTTTACATAACACATATATAGCAAAATTTGTATTAAAAAATGCAGTAACTTTTTCAACTGTGTGTCCAGCTGGCGGTTTTACCCCCGATATACCTGCAGCTGATTCTCGCTTTTATGCCCTTAATAGTATTATAATTCGTCAGTATGAATTTCATCTGGCATCAAATGACTTGAAAATATCGCGTTTTGATATAGATATATACGAGTAGCTGACCTATAATCCCCCGTCCGCCAATTAGCTGATCACTTTTTTCAATTGTTATGGTGTAATCATGTATCATACAAATTTTGAAGCGGAATCAAATTACTTTCGGAATTCGTTTTTTTACCAGTTTAAAACTCCACCACAACCACACCCCCCGCAAGTCTGTCGGCTGACTCTTATTTTCTACATCACAAATAATTAATCTGTCTATAAAAATTAAATTCAATCGGCATCAAAACACGAACAAAAATGTAACGCTGCCTCCCGGTCTAAGATTTTTAAGTGTTATTTAATAGAAATTATCTTGTGTATTATTTTGGTCGCTGTATACCGAAAATTTCTACATCCAACCGTTGGTTTTTCTGAAGCTATTTGAAGAAGATTCTAGACAGGTATATTGTTTACTGTTTTCCTGTTGTGGAAGAATTTTGGTGCTCAACAAATTCAAATTCAAAATCAACACATTATAATTTTTTTTTGTAGAATCTATTTCTATTAAATATTACAAAGATACAACAAATTCCAAATAATTTTAATTTTTCATGAAATTCATTTTAAGTTTTTGTAAGTTTTTATATTTTAATTCTCCGGAAATGAATACCAAATGTTTGTAAAATAATGAAACAAATTACAAGAATTCAAAATTGAAAAAAAAAATTCTGCAATTATATGCTAAGTGGTTTGGTTTTATTTTTTGTCGAGTTTAAATTTATTCGTTTCGAGAAAAATGAAATATGGAATGTGCGTAGTTTGATCCTCAGACGACCACAGTCGCATATCATATTCCTCATCATTTTTCTATAAATTCTGAAATATTCGTCATAATATATAACGTCAACGATTTACCAATTCTCGACTTCATTTCAATTTAACTTTAAAAATTTGAAATACAATTGGAAACTTAAAATTTACATAAATATGATTTTCTCACGATATTGATATTAAAAAAAAAAATAAATTAAATAGAAATATACGACGATACCAGCTTATGTACATTAAAAAAATAAGTCGTATTTATAGTCCATGTGGTTTAAATTAGATTTGTGGTTTGATAAAAATCAAACTTTTTTTTTGTTTGATTAGCAAGAGATAGAGATATGAATCACGTTTAGCAAAGGAAAGTGCAGCTGTGTTTTTTTGTTTTACGAGTGTTGTCGAAACTAATTAAAGCGTTTTGTGGAACGCCAGGTAGGGTTTCAGATTATGCTCACTCGAATTGGAATGGTAATGTTTAATGCACATGGCCGGTGTTGGAGTTATGCTCTAACAATCAGTATGGTCTGGTTTTAGCTATTTCTGAAAGATTTTTAGGGACAGTGAAAGTCATGCATCTCATCTGTATGAGATTTCTCATCTCCTTTTCTCAAACTGACATTATATTCAGTCAACCGGAACACTAGTTATCCCTTTATACCGTTGCAGTTATTCGGTACGAAGCTTGACGCTAGACTCCTATCTAACCATCACTCTTGGGTATTGCCATCCATTAAACCAACAGTTCTGTATCGAGCATTTTGACATGCCACTCGTTTTACTGTCCTTGTCTTTAAGCCTGGAACTATTCAAATCATGTTTATGTGTTTGATTCAATGATGATAGCACTATGATCAACGTGGATGCACAAGTTGAATTCCACAGCACACCTATCGAGTAATATCGAAAAATAAAACATTACACCTAAACCTAAAACAGTTAGAGAAAATAGCACAACAGCTAAAATATTTTATAATTATTCACATAACATATTACCAACAAGTCACATATTTAAAAAAAGAAAAGAAATATGATGATAGCACTCCGCGCACTGTGCCTATATAATTTGTTCAAAACGTGCTGCCTTACGTAAGCTATTTTTCTCTTCTTTTTTTTTAATATTATCATTTATCACCTTTTTTCATAATTTTATTATACAGTTTAGAAAAAATAAAAAAAAGCTGATAACACTATTTACTATTTACTACTTTGATTACACGAAACTTGATTGTTATTGAAATTGGTGGTCGAATTAGTGTTGTTGGTTTTGGTCAATGCAAATATTTAATAATAAAAAAAATCTCATGGAATTTCATGAATTTTCTTATCATTGATTTTAATTTTTGTTTTTGTTATAAGAAAAATAAATATTGAAATATATTTATAACATAAATTTATTTCTTAGGTTTTATATAATTTTTTTTTTTTAATTTCAGATTTCCCGTCAAAGTATTGATGCTTGTAAAGAATATTTCCGTGACGATTTAGTTAAAGCGGACTGGGCACTTATGGTCGAACTTAAAAAACAATTTCAAATTCTATAGTTACAATGATTTTCGTTAATTTTCTTTAAATAAACATTTTTGTTTTGTTCTTAAGGCGATTTTGATGTAATATTAATAATAAAAAAAAAAACAAAAATTAATGTTTAAGAATTTTTATGATATTTCTTATATCTGTATGTAACTCCTAATAATTGTATTATTTCTTATATTATGATAATAATTAGTTTGATTTACATTTAACTGTAAAATTGTTTGTGTATTTAAAAAAAAAATATTGTTTTTTTTTACTTAACTTTTCGAATTTATCAATTTTTTGTAAGAAAAGGAAAGAAAAAAACGTATAAGGTTCAATTTACTTGTAAAAGATTATTTGAACAAATAATTTTCTCAATAAATAAAAGTATACAGAAATAATTACAATCTTTTACTGTATGTCAAGGAAAAAGGAGTGATGTCAATAGTGAGGAAAAAAAGGTAAGAGCAATCGGTAAAACTGAATTTACTCACTGATTGGGATTGAATGGAGTCTCGTCGTTTAGTAACGTTAGCCTCTTTTACTGATATTGCACTTTCATTTTCAGGCATCGACTTAGTGACTTTTTAATTCTTTTTTTTAATTCATTAATAATAATAATCTACAGGATTTTTCATCCATAATGACTATAAACTTAACAATTTAGCTTAGTAAAAATTACATAATTTAGGTAAAAACAGATAAGCCTAACCTTAAACATAGAAAAAAAACAAAAAATATATCACAGAAAACTTAATACTATAAACCATTAAACTTCCAGTAAAATCTAAACTAAACATTGACTAGAGCAGGGATGGGGAACCTTTTTACCATTAAAGGCCAATTGTTATTTGGTAAATCGTAAACAGGCCGCATTTTGTTGAGTATTGTTATCAAGTTTGGGTGCTGCATATGTTCCAGATGCTGCATCTGTTACCTTTCCAAAAACGTGCTATATGAATTATTGGTGATCGAAATTAAACATTAAATCTTGATATTAAATTGCTACAAAATGGTCGCACTGTTTCTGATCTCGTTGTTTTTTATAAATAAAATATCCTCACTACTAGTGTTCGGATAAAATCAAATCCATTATGCCTCAAACATATTCTTACCCCCGTTTACTATTAATTTCACTCACTGTCATTGTAACTGTAACAGAATGCAGATTTCTTTGTCCGTACATCGTATAATTGGAATGCTTTGCTCGAATCCATAGTCTCGGGGGCAATCCACAAAAGTTTTAAAAAGCGTCCACCAACACAACAAAACGCATGTTGTTGTGAGATCTAGGTTTAAAAGGTATTTATGTGTTGTTGAGACAAAAAATATTTACTTAAATACAGTTCTATTTTTCTGAGAGCACAAAAAAATAAAAATTAAGACAATAAATGATAATTTCACAAATCCAATTTATTTTATTAATTCGATATTTAATTAAAAATTCAAAAACATTCATAGTTCATAAAATAAAATAAAAAGATGTAAGACATATAAAGGTCCACATGACCAATTTATGGGACTTTGGTGTTTGCTTTTTATTAAAAAGATTAATATTAGGTTCCACAGTTTTATAACACGTACCTTTTGTTGGTCTTCTAAATGAACATCGCCTATCTGAGTCCTTAAATTGATCGTAATTTTGGTTAAATATAAAAAAGTTTATTCGCAACAGTAAGAAGTTCCAAAGCAAGGAAAAAGTCCAGGAGCATGTTCGCGTAAACATGGGCATTCAATTGCACTTGACCATATTTCAATCGGATTTTTCTATGCATCAAAAATAAATTTTACAATATTATTTTCACATAACTCAAATAACTGCATCTGTAGTTCACTCGGTGCTTTTGAGATATCAACTAGATTCAATGCTAATTGCAATTCAAATGCTAATTTCATTGTAAGAGTATGGTCTTCAAAATTAGAAAACCGTTCCGTATATTCTTCAATTAATGAGTCCAAAACAGTTATGTAATCTTGAAATATGAAACTACCAGGTTCCTGTTCATTTAATATTTTTGCTAATTGCGGAAAATGTTCTTTAGAAATTTCCGATCGAAATAAAATAGTTTTAAAAAATAAAAAAAGTAGTGTGTGTACCAGAGTACACAGGTAAGAAGTGAAACTTCCTTATGACATATCATTTTTCTACTATGTTATGAAGGGTAATTCTAACTCCATGATTGAAATTCGAACCGCTGTCCCACCCACATTGGATCTGCCTTGACAGAAACTTTCATAGTTTCTGGTACTCAACCCGTGATCGTCATTCGCAATGGTTTCCGTTGGAAGATTGTCATAAAGCAGTTGTGTGATATTTCCCAATGTAATTCCCTATATTTAATTCGTAATCACTAATCATTAATCGCTATAGGATTATCAGAAAACGGCTGTGTAATATCATTAATCCATAATCGCGCTATTTACATATATTTCGTGCAATCGTTTCGTAAACAATGTTTTTTTTAAATCTTTTCCAATTTCTATTTCAAACTAGCAGTCCATACTCTTTAGTGGGTACAATAGCTAACGATAAAACAAAACTAAAATTTCCCAAGAAACTACCTTATCGATTCGCTATATTTGAATAAACAAAAAAACGGCGTTAACTGACTATAAATAGAAGATGACAGCTAGCTAGCTGCTCCCTGCCTCTGATGAGAATGACATTTTTCGTTGTTGTTATCATTGTCATTAACTCGAGTAATATACAAAAAAAAATATAAGAAAAGATGGAAGAATTCCGCATTAATTTTTTTTAAATTGATGTGCCTATTTCGTGCATTAATTGTATATAATTTAATAATTGTAATTTCAATGTCTGAGTTAATCCAATGATAGTAGTTAAATATACGTAAAAGAAAATTAAAAATTAAAATATATTTCATGTTTTGTGCTGTTCACTAGAAAAATTTAAAAAGAAATCTCTAGTAAAAGAAAATCATACCAAAAAAATATATATATATTTCATGTTTGTGTTGTTCAATAGCTAAAATTTGTAAAAAAATAATATAAAATCTAATTAGTGCGTTCCACAAACTGGAAACAAGAACAAAAATGGACAGCTAGAAAAAGAACTAAAAATTTTCAGATAAGTAGCTTACACTTTGTAGTATATTTTGTGTAGGTAGCATGCTATAAATACCATTTATAAATTCAGTATTTCGTTTTTTTATTGTGTATAATTTATTTTGTGATAATATTTAAATTAATTCTGAATGTTAAAAACAACGATCAGCTGACAAATTAACGAAGTTGATGGTGAATTGCTGCACCGCCATTTTTTTTTTCTTGATTTATGAACTAGAAATAATTAGTTAGATTATTTAATTACTAGTGAATCGTGTAATAAAGAACGAGGGACAACTTTCTTTGTACAAGATTTTTTTTGTATACCGTTCTATCAATTTATACAACCAAATTACCTGTAGTTAAATTAAAATAAAGGTCATTTGCTCGTAACGTTCGGTTTGTTTTGCTTATACCGTTCCATAATTCATCTATAGCGGCGAACTATAGCTTCTCGATAGCATAAGGCTAACTGACGTCGAATTATACCAAAGCTTATAATCCTGCCATTGGTGTGACATTTGTTTTTTTGGGTGATCAACAGTAAGTTCAACCAACGCTTATATTCGCATACAACGCTTCCGGATACCGTTGTAGATTCAGCAATAATCTATGCAGCTACCATGCTTCAATCGTTTGTCCAGTCGAGATTAGCTAATCATTGGTAAAATTGTTATCATTTATTCGATCATAACATACAATACAATCAGCCAGCGATTTGGGATTGAACCACTGCCAACCTTTGGCATTCACACGACGATTCAAATATACGATTCAGCAACTACATCTATACATATAAACTTTCAATTATTCAACTTTCCATACGCCTGGGTTGAATTCGAACATTGTGGAGCCACACCGATATTTAATCCAGGGTAATTGGTGGAGCATGTTCCGCTGAACATTCGGCAAACGCGAAGGGTGAGCTGATCACATCATGAGGTGAGTCATATTCTATTTTTAATTGATGTATGAATGATTACGGTTATGTGTGTGGGTGTGCGAGTGCGTGGATATGGACGTATGGTCGTGAGTACGTGTGTGTGAGTTCATGGATACATGCGCGTATGTTTGTCATAATCTGACATGTGAACGCGAATTTTGCCGCAATATAAAAACCAAATAAATAAAATTTTTTTTTGTAAAACAAAACCAAAAAAAATGATTGAGTTGCAAATTAACGTTATAGGACAAATCGCATTTTATAAATATATGTGGGTTTTTTTTTTCTTTATTATTATTTTGAAATTTCCATTAGCATGTTATTTCATGTGATTTAATCATTATTAGTAATGGCTTAGTGTTGGAAAATATGAGGGACAACCAACAAATAAAAGTAAAGGAGTAACAGCCAATGGTTCCAAGGATCCTGATAACACAACTAATGATAATGAAAGCTTAACGGGGAAAAAATGCAGCACTACAAACAGAAAAAAAACCAATACCGATGAATCATTAACCAAATTGAAAATAAGGAGTAACCAACGGGTTAAACTGAAGAGGTCGAAGTCGATTGATGACCATAAATGGGTCGAACGTCAGTACATCGAACGTAATTCCATGTTGACGGCTATGCGGAAGAACAGCAATCTATGATATTTTCTTTTTTATTTATTTTATTGCATTTACAGTATTTTTGGGCTTTCGTATACGATTTAAACTCGTCATAGCTTTAATGATATGGCTCCCATCGTTCTCATTAACATTAATGGTCCAACAGTTTTTTTCGGACTAAACTGTACGAACCGGCTTCTACAAATGAAATTTTAAATTCTCTTTTCTTTTCTATTTACATGAATTATTTTATATTGGTGGGTTACACAATAACCAATCAATGGGTTGTTCATAATCACCCCTCGGTAACATCTATTGCATTCTTAATGAAAATAATCCGACTGTGGATAAAGAGTTATGCATTTATACGAACAACCGCCAGTCGTATAGTGGGAAATACTGATCGGCAATATCAACCAACATTTTTTTTCCCTTGGATTAATGATATGTTATGTTTGCTCCAAATTTGATTTATCGCGGTAGTTATCCAATAAATAGAAAAATTAATTGGGTGTAAGCTGCCCGATACTTATATACAGTCGATCGTTGGTTTGTGATTCACTTTCTAGAGGGATATTGTATCGATTTTGTAAAGACCGAAATGAAGCTCATAATTTTTTTTGTAACTAGGACCATATCAACAATTACAGTTGTGTATATTCGTATGGATTTTATACGTTAGAACTAGTATGAGTGTGTGCGAGTGGGTGTGAGTGAGTGTGTGTGCGTGAGTGAGAGAATGAAGTGTGAGAGTGAGTGAAGGTGGGAGTGTGTAGGGTGCGAGAATGGGTGAATGTGTGAGTGTATTAAAATAAAGGGGTTGAACGTGGTGATCGAGGTTCTTTCATATATAAGGGGTCGCCAGAGTATGGTTAGTTCGCTTTTTTTTCTCACTTCCGTTCTTCTCTCATGTTACGCGTACTAAATCGGTATTTGTGTTGAAGCAGCAGGATGTCTTTCTCGACCCCATGGATTGCAGCTAGTCTGGGGCTATAAATAAATCTCGCTAGGTACGCGACCTGCTATGCCACTTTGGTGTTATTCACCAAAGAGCACTTCATTACAAATATTTACAACATCTCTCAATAATCTGAAATTAATTTGGAAAATATTTTCACAATTAACATTTTCAGACTAAACTTTATGAATGTTTCTGCTTCTTTAAATTTTGCCCACGGTAAAAGATTACATTGTAAAGTGAATTCAACTCATACCACAAAACCTACTACTAATTTAACCACCAACATAATTTTCTTTGTTTATGTTTAAAGCCACTTTAAGTCCTTCCCAATATAAAAACTTTTAAATCTTTTCCTTTAACTTTATTTTCAAAATAAATGCTTATAAGATAATTCTTACCAACCAACCATAATCTCAATCGTCAACAAGAAATCTTAAAACAAATATATGTAAATTCTTTTTGCTTTTTACATAACCACAAAAATCAATAGAAAATAAAGCTTTTATCTTTCATAATATTCGTTGCCTTATATCGAAAACAAAAAAACTCTTATTTTTAATTTTCTTATTTATAACAAAAAAAAAATAAAAATAAAATTACCAAAACAAAATTAAAATCTATAAAAAAACAACATGGCGCGTAACCAAAAATCGTGACGATTTTTGTTTACACTGCTATAAAATTTCTCTCATACTCCGATAAAGAAGTTTCACTTCAATAACTTTTTCGAAATGCCTATGTGGGGGTCCGGCTCATGGCTACATATATCATAAGTTTACCTTGCAAAAAAATATTTAAATCGTTCTGCTTTATCATAATATGAAATGAAATGAAATTTGGGGATTGATAGTACTCCATTAGAAAACGATTTCGTAATTTTTTTAGATCTTTTGGCCAACCCCTTTGCCGTCGGTGACGGTCACGAATTTGAATTTTTTTCTTGATCGACAAACGTCTCCATTTTTAAGGCAGTTTATTGCTTACAAAAATTATCAAAACTAAATGAATAAATATTAAAAATATTAAAAAAAATTTTGAGGGTAGTTTTCTTCCTTATTTTGAGGTTTTAAAGTTTAAAATCATTTTTTCGGAATGTATGACACGTTTTTTTTAATTTAGTTTAAAATATGCACTTTCAAATAATTTTTATCGCGTGATGGAAGTTGTAACGATGTGAGCGCTAGAGGGCGCTGAAATTTAAAACCACTCCCAAAACTTTCAGCGCTCTCTAATGATACCACTTCCATCACGAGATGAAAATTATTTGAAAGTGCATATTTTAAAATAAATTTAAAAAAAAAAATTAAAAAACAAACGTCATACATTCCAAAAAAATGATTTTAAACTTTAAAACCTTAAAATACGGGAGAAAACTACTCTCAAAAATTTTTTTTGTATTTTTATAGTATTCTACGGAAAAAATGCTTACGAACTAATATTTTTTTTAAAAAAATACGCATTAAACTGCCTTAAAAATGGAGACGTTTGTCGTTCAAGAAAAAATTTCAAATTCGTGACCGTCACCGACGGCAAAGGGGTTGGCCAAAAAATCTAAAAAAATTACGAAATCGTTTTCTAATGGAGTACTATCAATCCCCAACATTTCCACGGTTGTGGATACACCAACAGAAAAGTTGTAGTGGGACTTTTCGCTTTTTTTTGAAAAATGACCTAACTCAATTTAGAGGCCCGGGGGCACGGGTTAACATTTACGGAATGGTCTCAAATTTTGCACAACTTATTTTTAGGAACATTAGAACCGATTTAGGGGTACCGTAAAAAAAATAAAAATAATCAGTTTTTAAGGGCCACCCTAGTGCACACACTCACCAGATTATCCAGATTTAGTCATGTTTCACAATATATTTGTTGAAATTTATCATGGATATCTATTCAAAATGTTCTTCCAATAAGCGTACCCATACCGAGCCGTTCCTTATAACATTGAAAATCTTCAGATATTGCACGAATAAAATAAAATCAGTGATCGAATACAGAAAGTGATTTAGGAAATGCGTTTATCGAATTGTGAGTTAGCCCAATTTGAAGGAAAGTTGGACAAACGTATGTAGCAGGCCGCGTACCTAGCGAGATTATTTTTAAACACAGACTAGCTTCAGCCTATGGGGTCGAGAGAAGAATACCTGCTGCTCCAGCACAAATAACTGTATTTGTACGCGTAATATGAAATAAGAACAGATGTAAAAAAAAAGGTAAGTGAACTAAACAGACTCTGGCGACCCCCGTGTACGAACGAACCACGATCACCACGTCCAACCCCCATATTTCAGCACTTATTCACACACTCTCGCATCTCATCCATTCATGCACACACACACATGCACACATCCAAGCCCATACGCCCAATTTACATGAGAAATATAATATAAATGAAAATTGTGGTAAACAAATAAAACAATATATAAATCTGCAATCAAAGAAAGATTGAAGCTTTAATAGTATATTAAGAAACTAGTTTCATAATCGACGATTTTATCGCACGCAATCTGTTTAGAAAACGACCCGCGCAGCGGGGAGTTTTCTAAAGGATAAGTGCGATAAAACGTCTTATGAAACGAGTTTTTTATACTATTTTTTCTATTTTGCATTTTTTGTCTTGAAATTTAAAAAAATATTTTTTATGTCTTAATGTTTTAAAGAAAATTCTAAAAATTTCAATTCAAAATAGTAAGCTCTGCGTTTCATCATATTTCTATATATTTTTTTGTTGAAAAACTAGCTTTCATAAAATGTGTATTTTATTAAAATATGTCAGTTTGATATTTTGTTATTATTACTAATTATTTTAATTAATTAAAATATTTAACACTAATTTAGATTATATTTTAATAATAAGATTAATTAATAAGAATAATTTTATTTATATAATTATTCGTTTTAACTTTCACTGACGTTTGTATGACCAATGTGACCAACCTTGAAAAATAAAACTTTGCGTATCTTAATGAAGGCCATTTCGATACGCATTTGGGTATCGAAATGACTTTATTTTAGACGCAAAATAGAAAAAATTTAAAATAATACTATTCAAAGTTGGTCGACAGTAGGTCATTAATAAAAAGAAAACTTCATCATCATTCGCTTCTTCAGCGATGTTTTATTGATCGAAATTCACCAAAACAGTTCCTTTTTAATATCTGCTAAAATACTAAAATTAAATTTTATTTGTTGAACCAACTCTCTCTAGTGTTTACAAATCCAATGGTCCTTCATTTTTCGAATACAAAGTAAAAACCTCAAAGGATTATTATATTTACTGATCTGCTTTAGACCAAGATACCATGGGTTACTATTATGTAAAGGCAAAACTTCATGACATCCACCATTAAAAAAAATGAAGAAATTTGGTGATGAATAACGACAGCTCGTATTACGAACATTTTCATATTTATCTCGAAAGGTATTAATCGTAACGTTAGTTTGGTTATTAGTCATACTATAGGATGAGATTGGTATGAGTAATTTCGATCCCGTAAAAGGTATTATTATTTTCTGGTGTAATAGTTTTTGCCTTGAAAAATCGTGAATGATTTCTAAATCTTTTTCTTTTTCTTAAAAATTATGGTTTCAAAACTCAGCACCCATTATAGCAATATTAAAAATTACCATTAGTTGTAGGTAAATGAGTTTGAGTTGAATTTCAATGAATATCATCATTAATGGTGCTATTAGGAACCTTGTAACCATTCGCTATTACTCTTGTTTTCCTTCATATTTTCCAACAATGAATTACTGATAATGAATGGCTAAATCCCATAAGATAATGCACTAATTAAAATTATAAAAAAAATAAAATAAATCGAAATATTAATTACATATGCATTCACCCGCTCACATACACCCCATACATTCACGCAAAAATTTATAGTACAAACCCTCCCACATATATACATATTTAAAACGACTCATCCCATAGCTTAGCCAGCTCCCACTCCTGTTGTCCAAAGTTAATCTCTCATCCTCATCCAGTTCATCGATTGGTGAGCTCTGACATCAGTATCACGACGACGATGTAAATATTATTGTAATCCAAACTTGTTAATGATCGGTGATATTTCTTTCTCCTTTTTTTTTGTATTACCGGAAATGTACTATTCAGCAGGAATGAGGATGTCAACGTAATATCACAAAAACAAAATGGTCGTGCCAAAATGGTCAAACTCCAGCCTCCAATCCACTGATTTACCTCGTCCTGATATCAGTGTTACCCCAGAAATATCACAGAGATTTTGTGTCGATGAAGCTAGGATTTTAATAACACAACTATCTGGAACATGGACAATCTCCCAATTTCAACAAGCAATTAAAATAAAGAATTATACGTAATTATTTTTATATAAATTAAGCTAACACAGAATTTTACGTAATTCTTTTTATATGAGAATGCAAAATTATTATTTATAGTTCTCTTTATCACAGTTCGAGTGAAAATACAATATCACAGTAATTTCATAGTCATATTATTATAATTTATTAGTTGCAGCACAAGACTGGACAGTTTATTTAATTAAATGGATTCATTCTTTTCTGGAATTAATTCCTTTATTTTTAAATAATAAGCTACACCACATGAAAACACTCGACGTCTGGCTGTCAAAACAAAACCACCAACAGCTGTGAACTGATTAGACATAAAGTCGAAATATGACTTTACATGGGTAGTAAATTTTTTTGGTGATTTTCTTTTTTTTTTTTGTTTGATTAACTACAGAACGCGGCACAAAACATATAACTTTTTGCTAAATTGCACTAATGAGTTATGCTAATTAAAAGAATTGGACTAGTTGCACTATTTAATAATAAATTTAATTTAAGTAAAATTTCACTACTTAAATTTAATATAAAGAACGTGAATTCAAAAAGAAATTTCACATTTGCTTTCCGATATTCACGAATAGAATTTTTAAAGG
The DNA here is from genome assembly GCA_963693315.1 of Diogma glabrata. NCBI lineage: Eukaryota > Metazoa > Arthropoda > Insecta > Diptera > Cylindrotomidae > Diogma > Diogma glabrata. The sequence goes on along the minus strand of OY856186.1, from coordinate 450,715,491 downwards.
TAACCGGGCGAAGCTATCTATCGCGTTCTATTTTTAATCAGCTAACACCGTTTGCCAACATTAACGAATCGATAAGGTAGTTTCTTGGGAAACTTTATTTCCTTTTTTGTTCATTATTTATACCCAGTAATGAATTTATACAGCTAATTGGTATAAAAACATTGAAGAAAATTAAATGTTAAACATTGATTATGATACGATTGTAAGAATTATACATGAAAACAGCGCGATTATGAATCAATGGTATTGTCCAACTGCTTCATGACAATTATACAGCGATTAACGATTACAAGTTGAATATAGGAAATTACATTGGGAAATAGCACACAACTATTTTATGGTAATTTTTTTAAACGGAAACCATTGTAGATGACGGCTACGGATTGAGTACAAGAAACTATGTTTAAAGGAAAAACGAAAAAAAACATGAAAACTTCTGTCAATGAAAATTTAATGCATGTGGGAAAGCGGTTCGACTCTCAATCACGAAGTCTGAATCACACTTCATAACACGTAACAGTATTATTGCTACAGTAAAGTAAATGTGTTTTCTCTCCTATGGACGGTTGCGAGCACCATCTCTTTTTGCCGTTTTTCTAGTTGTGAGAATGGTTCCCATATATGTCTGAAAAAAATCAGTTTGGCGTTCAAAACGATTTCTAATAACTTAAACCAAACATGCTAAAAAATATTCAAAACCGCCCGTATGTCTGTTAACTAATGCTACAACTACAAAATTCCATACAAATTTCAATCCACCCCAAACAATTATGAATGACGATTTAATTTTCCCTTTATGAATGTATACTGTATAACTGTAAATTTTTAAAATTTTGTGAATTGATCAATTACAACCAACACCATCATAGCAATAGATTTTCCCCTATTTTTTATATTAATTCAATCATATTTCTCTCTTTAAAACAAACGCATGCGCAATTTTTATTTACATTTTTGTCATCTATTTCCATTCATTAATTTTTTTTTTTCAAAAGTCAATTCTTTCATAAAAATAAAAAAAAAACGTTTCAATTCTTAAAAAACAAAATTTATTTTTATTAATGAATTTGTTTTGTATCTTTATTTTGTTTGTCAGATGATGATAATGATAAAATTTGATTAGAGGAACAAAAACGAGGCAAAATTAATTTAATTTCAATATTATCAAAATATTGATTGGAATTCGATTCAATTTTTTATAAATGAATATTTTGTTGCCATTTTAGGAATATTTTCGATAAATTGTTCGTTTCAGGTTTTAAGAAATAAAAATGATTTCCATTTTCGGTTGTATCAAGGTTGTTTAATACGCGTTTTTCATGGTTTTTATTTCACGAGAGAGAAAAAGACAATAGGGGTTGGATATGTATAAAACAAAAGATTTTCTATATACTTATAGTTAACATAAGGCGTGACCTAGTTATAAAATTGTACTACCCTTCCACCTACGCATAAAGAATTTCTATTGAAATGAACATTCAAAGGAAAATTTTAATTGAATGATTTCCATGGTAACCGAAAAAAAATCTTCACACATACTAACATGAGAATGTAATTTTGAGTTTGATATACTCACTCGGTCGTCATATGAAGGTATATAAATAAACTGAATTGTTTGAGGAGGTTGGATTAAAGAATATAAGAGGGTAAGTATATAATGTAGATATCACAAGTTCATGGTCATGTTTTCATTCATATATATAAATTTAACGTTTTTGAGTTAAGATTTAAGATTTGAGTTTCTTCTTTGTAAAATTTCATAAATAACAAATTTATCGTATGCGCAGTTTTTTGGCATAGTTATTTTTGGAATTATTACTTTAAGGGAAGTAATTTAATAAGAAAATTAAATTTTTTATCTGCATGACAGCAGAACGCATGATGATATACATTAATTAGAAAGTTTTATCAGTTTTGTTAATATATATAATATAATATATGTAGTTCCGTGTATTCACTGTTGTATCTCCGAGCTTTCTTAACTTAGTCTTTAAAGTTGTTTTAATGCTTTGTAATGTGTAATGAACGAAGTTAGTTAGACCCTATTGTTGTGACGCTATTGGATTGATTACGTTACGGTAGTGGGACACGTTTTTCTAAAACGGAGTGGAACAAGACACTTTTTTTGTTAAACTCAGCACGACTATACACTAATACCATTAAACTAAGAGTAATCGTTTATTGAATATATTAAACGATGACAAGAAAAATTGTTCATTCCACTTTAATATTTTAAGCAATCATTTCACAACATAACTGCAACTTAGTTGACTACAGGAAAGGAGAGAAAATTTAATTAATTAAGTACATCCACACCAATCACATATAACATAAATAACGCGATCGTAAATAAATTTGAATTCCACATAAGATTCCATATAAGAAACATTAGGTTACGATTTGTGTTACTACGTTTTCTTATATTCCATTTTTTGTTGTTACTTAATTGTAGGTGTATTTGAAGGTGTAATATATTTCTTGTTATTAATTTAATATGAAATAATACTTCTTTTTTCAATGTATTGTACATAAAATTGTATTTGATTATAAAAAAAAATTATATTACAATAATGTGACATAAACATAAGAAATTAATTCTTCAGCTTAAGGGAGTGGTGACTTACGTCTTGGTTATACTCATGCTCGTGTTATAATGTTATTAGGTTTTAGTATTTTAGTTCTAATTATGGCTTAGACAACAAATTAGCTGAAATTATACATAAATAAAAGTTTTTTACGTTTCAATGTGGAATAAGGTGTGAACACGAAAATATCACGTTTGAATTTAATAATATTTAATTGTTAAAAATAAATTTGTTGTTTTTGACATAGAAATTCTCGCTATTAGTTTCTTATTCCATCGTTGCTTTAGAAGAATCATCCCAAATAGTTTAATGTTATATAATCGATAAATTCCATTTTCATTAGTATCGCTTTCCATTTTCCTTAACCTATGCTTTTTGAGAGCCAGAAAAATGAGTTGCCGCAAATCTTGGCGAATGACATATCAGCTGAAAAGTGAGAACAGTTAACATCCACCGTGCTGCAGTTTGAGCTTAATCGGACAACAGGTGTGGAAATTGCAGCATTTAGAGGATATTTCCGTTTTGTATATATGAAAAATTTGCGGTTGTTGTAATTTTACCGATTTTTGGCCTACCAGCTCAGTTTTATGTAGTGATCGTCTTATTTTGTTTATATAAATATCCATAGCTTGCTTCTAGCTTTTTTTTCAAATTTTTTTAAAAATTCAAAAATTCAACTTCAAATTCGAGATTCGCCATTTAATGCTATATCATCGTAATTGGATTCTCATTTTAATTATTTTGGGCACCTCAACAAATTAATTAAATCAAACGCAGTTTTAATTGCTGTAAAAATACATCATACACAGTTATTTCATCGTTTGTGTGAAGGTCTTGAAGGTCTTGCAGAGTTATTTTTAATAAGCTTGGTAATTAAAAAATTTGAATCTACGTAAAGAGTGGGAAACGGTAGCTAAACAAGATCTTCCAACGTGGAAAGAACTAAAAGAATTTCTCCAAAGTAAATGTAGAGCTCTCGAATCACTTAATTTATCCAAACAGTCACAACTTATTAAGTCTACTAATTCTAACAGTAAATTCAAAAATTATAAATCCAATTTTAATAAACCTTCTGGAACACAATCGTTCTTAAATACGATTTACGAATGTCAATTTTCCTTTGGGAAATAATAAATTAAATCACGATTCTTCACTATTATGCAAATTGTGCAATGTGTAGTGAAGCACTGATTCGTTGAAGGTCAACGAAGTGGCATAGCAGGTCTCGTGCCTAGCGAGTTTATTTTTGGCCCCTGGCCAGCTTCAATCGATGGGAACGAGTAAGAAATCCTGCTACTTCATCACAAATAAACAGTAGTACGCGAAAAACATGATAAGAACGGAAACAGAATAAAAGCAAGTGAATTAGTTAGACTCTGGCGACCCCCTTATGCGAAAGAACCACGATCACCACGTCCAGCCCCATATTTTACGACAGTCACTCACCCACTCACACCCACACTCACAGACACACAACTATGCCAATTTGATCTGGGCTGGATTCATTTTGTTTTCGTACAGAATATAAATGCCTTTGTTTTTATAAAATTTGTTATTTTAAAACAAAATACAATTAACGTATGCACTCAATAATACACTAAATAACAGTACTATTATTTAGGGTAAAGTCACACTTGGTTCTATAGACCTTGGATGTTATCACGATTAATTTGATCTCAGTGTTCCCCTAAAAATCTTTATAACGATTAATGAATTTAATTTAATTAGTTTCTGATTTGGTGGTTTCCCCTTTGTTTTACGTAGTAATCCAACCAAAAAGGTATCCCTACAAATCCAATAAGATTACCCAAATAAGACACATACCATTGGCAGGACGAATGCCAAATTAATGAACACAAATGCTGATAAACATTCCCAATTTGGTTGTAGTATTGGCTAATACCATTTACATAAACCTTTATATGCTGTATTAAGATCTCTTCCTTCAAATCGTGATAATGGTAGGACTTGATAGGTTGGGGCATGGGCTACCCGTTTTAATAAAGGTTAAAGTAATTTTCTTCCTTTAATAACCGGTGATAGTAAATCCACAGTATATTTATAAAAAAAATAATATGGTAATGCACCATCAAACAGTAATCCAAATAATCCACAAGCAATTAGACCATCTTGGTCAACCACTTCATCCCCGTCGATTGGATGTGGTGTAAAATTGGCCGAGGTAAAGATTGCATGGGATTGATTTAAATATAGCTTCAAAAAAATTATAATAACCCGAATTTTAAACTCAAACAAAAAAAGTATTGTAAATTACATGCATCAAAATACATGGGTTAGTGGAAAAATAAACAAAAATCCCAAAAAAGATCCATTAACAGTTGAATTTGAACTTTTGGTTGGTTATTTTCTCTTTACTTAACAAATTGGTCTATAATTGCCTGCTCATTCACCTCCACATAAGCACCCCAAGCATACACGCACACGTTTATACACACACACACACATTCATACATACCTGCACGCACATTGATTTATATAGTTAAGGTGACTTACCCCATAGGTAGCCTCGAGCCTAATCCTCTCCCAGTTATTCAGCCTTCCATCATCCACACTGCTTCGGCACTGGCAGCGAGCAGCAGAATTATCAACGCCAGCTGTTTTACGTCGTTATCCCCTTATAGAGATGTACTCTAGTTGATATCGCCAATAATAAGAATCTTCACCGAAAGTCAGTGGAGGAAGATAATCTTTACTTCCTTTCACCCTTCCGTTACTGCTTTTACCATTCCCGCTTATTCTAGGTATAGGACGAACACAACAGACATTTAAAAATTGTTTTATTCTTTTTTTTTTTCTTTTTTCTTGTGGTAGCTTCACAACGGTTATTGACTATGCTACAGGTGTGAGTAAGTTTTGATGGTTAAATATCCAGGACCCAGAAAATAACATTTCCAAATCGGGCTACCTGGCTAAGCATTCCATAAGAAGTCAATTACAGAACGTCGGTTATATTCTGTGGCCACGCTTGTTATTGGGTATATTGAATTTTTGGTTCCGGTTCAATAATTAATTACCACGAAAGGAATAATAGGCAAAATTTTACTAAATCGAACGAACATTTCTGGATATCTTAATTACAATTTTTTGTTCACATACTATTATTACAATTGTTAAAGTTTCGACTATGTTTCAATAAGGATTTACACATAAACTAACATTAATCAAAATTTTACTAGTTGGAATTGCATTATATAGTATATTAAATCCGTTTATTGTTCATATGCCATTAATTCTATGGTTATTATTTAATTTAAATTTTTGATTACACTATAATAAATAATTACGCAACAATATATCCAAGTTTTAAAATTTTTTTAATAGGACATGCTTTTCATATTGAGTTAATCACGGTATATAGTTCATATATTATTAACACTAATATTATTATTTACTTTAAAGTTCTAATCACGCTACAATAAATAATTACACATATAACACTAAGATTCAAAATTTTTCTAATAAGACATGCATTTCATAACAAGTAATTTACGGTATATAGTTCATACATTATTAACACTAATATTATTATTAAATTTAAAGTTTTAACAGCCCGACAACGAATATTTACACAGTGAGCAAGAGATTTCAAAATTTTGATAATCGAACAGGAATTTAATGATTTGATCACAGTTCGTGGTTCATACACTAATATCACATTCGATTCTATTTCATTCAAGGGGTCGATCATGTTGCACTGATTAGATACGCCGAAGGAAATAGTAATCAAAATTTGGCGATGCACCTCATAATAACTTAATTTCCGTGTTATGTTAAAACTATAAACACCCTTGATACGGAATATATGAGCGTTTGGATTAGGTTTCCATAGTCCTATACACAGACATAATTGGTAATAGAAATTTTAACTATCCAGACTAATTACTAATTTTAACTATCCGGAAAACCTGTATAGTTAAACGGATTTGAATGCGGTTTTTTGCATTCGATTCAGATTGTCAATTTTGACAAAGGTCAAAGAGAAGCTGTATAGTAAGGGCGTCCTGACCTCCAGGTTCACGATATGACTTTTTAGACATCATATTCGTGATTAGCGACCCCAAAAACCCCTGAGTAATGAATTTGGGCTCGTTTCGGCTATTATTTACCAAATTATAATTTTTTTTATTATTCTAAAAAATGCACTGACAAAAATGCATTTTTTAGCTGCATAAATGCAATAAAGACGATCTGGGTTTGCAAAACACCAAACAAATTTTATAATTGACTTTCTGAATCGAATGCAAAAAAACGCATTCAAAGCCATTTAACTATACAGGTTTTCGAAAGTTCAATACGCTAATCCCTCGTCTATAAGAAAATTTTTTATATTACTTGTACTAAGAAAAAAAAATGCGAGGCCACCTGAGCAAATGCCAGGTTTGCCTGTGCTTAAAACCGTCACTGCACAAATGTAAATTTAGACTTTGACTGGCTGAGCCATGAGATACTTCAGAGACGTATGTGCCACAAACGTTCCATCCTAGTTTGCACAATGCAGCTGCAGGACTTCTTTCGCTTTCTTGATGCATTTTTTTAGTTCCACTAAGGTGTAAGTTGTCCATTCCGATGAGTATCATTGGTTTGGCATTAGCATAGCTCTCAACCTTGTACTTTGCCAATAATGGAAAAGATTTTTTAAGTGCTTCAAAGTTCAAGGATTGTCTTGGTAATTCGAGGTCGTCAACAGTTCGAACATTATTGATCTTGAAGTTGGATGCAGTGCTTTCCCGAATTGAAATAGAAACTAGCTTCGAGTTTGGAATGTTTTTGTACGTGTCGCTGGACCACTTCAAGCATAAAGGAAGTTCTTTGCCTGTTAGATTCAACTTTGAATCCATTAAGGTTACTGAAGAACCTTCATCCATGAATGCATAAGTCGAAATCTCTTGGCTACAATTTCGGAGTGTGACTGGCATGATACGAAACAATGTATTATGTAACATTGAATAATGGCTCATCTGAACGCCACATTGAGACGTTGAAGGCTTTTCATTATCTGGCTTCTTTTCGGTTGAACTGGAATTGGAGGTCTCAAAGTTGTGTAATAACTTCTGATGTCGCTTATCACAGCCTTGAACACTACATTTTGACTTTTTCGTACATTTACATTGTGTTTCACAAGACATCGGAAACATAAATTCTTTTCCTTGGCAACCTCCCACCTTTTATTGCGGTTCATTGAAGCAAAAGTACTACACTTCTCAAGTGACCTGCAATCTCCTTGACATCCAAAACAAGAATCAATTTTGGGTTTTGAATATTCTGAGTGAACGTTTACCCTCGAGGTTTGTTACTTTGGCTTGTCGAAACTAGTTGAAGCCACTCTTGAGGCAACCATGGCGCGATTATCAATCCAGTTTTCAAAGTGTTCAAGAGTTGGGTACACTATTTGTTGTGCAACAATTTCCCACTGCATCTGAAGCTCAACTTGAAGTCGTTCTTTAAGTTTGTCCAACATCATTGGATCTCGTAAGTGATCCACCATTCAAGCTGTCTTTATAGTGGCTATCAAGTTGTAAACTTGAGTACCAAATTTAAGTATAGAATTTGGATTTTTCATCGAAGCTTGTGGTAACTGTGTAATCTCAACCACTAACTCTCTGATGAGATCATTTGCTTGACCATACAAGGGCCAAAGACGACGAAGGATATATGGCACGTTTGCAGGTAGAGTAAGCATATCTTCAACGCTTGTTCTTCCTTCACCAGTTAATGAATTTTGTAGTCGAATTAAGTTCTCCATGTCATCGAAGTTACACGTTAATTTGCTTGTCGCGTAACTTGATAAAAAAATTGGCCATTGTCGAAATGCTCCAGAAAATTTTGGCAGATCTTTAGAAGTCACTTTGCGAGCTTGAATGTGGTCTTTGGACAGGTAAAGTCTCTCTCTGTTTTGCAACAACACTGGATATGGAAAACTGTCTCTCATTGATTGTTGGCCTTGAAACGTTGGACCAATCCCAAAGGGCATTGCGTATGGATTAAGAGAAAAACCTTGAGACATACTTGTTGGCACGCTTGGCAAAACAGTTGGCCTAGTAGAAGTTGATTGAGTCATTATGTTTTGAACGCTTGTTACTGATGATGGAACATAATTGTTGAAACGACTTTGTGATGAACTGGTGGGTAATGGCGCATTGGATTGAGTAGAATGATAAGCGAAATTTGAAATTGAAGAATCAATCGAAGTACGTGTTGAGGTAGGGATCGTTGGAACCAGCTGAAACTCTGGAGATGAAGCAAGTTCAGGATGGTGAGCCTCTCCTATGTTTGTTTGCGACTGTTCCGGTGGGACAACTCTCATTGTTTGAACCTCTTGAAGAAGTCTATTTCGACTTTGAAGTAATTATCTCATTTGCTTAAGTGATTCAATCTCGGCTTCTAATGTTTCCTTAGTTTTAACTAAAGTTGATCTATTACTAGCTGGTTCTTGAGCTTCTGAGATCGTTGTTTGTGTTTCAGAGCTTGTTGTCGAATTGATACATTCATCACACGTGTATGGATGATCACCTACCTCAAATTCAGTATTCTTGCACATTCTTGATAGAAGCTTTCATTACACCTCTGGCAAGAGACCATAATTGCCGAATCAGGTCGATCACAGATAGAACAACTTGCTAACATTGCAGTAGCGCCTCTTAAAGTCCGTTGATTTGGATCTTGCATGATAAACCTCACATATCATGTTTGAGAAATTGTTGGAAAATGTCTGTAGTATGCGCTTTGACGAAAACTCAATTTACGTTTCTTGTCTTTTTAATGCAGTACTCAAACCTATAATTCATTTTTCAATCAGATTTACAATCAATTAAAAAGTTTGAAATAGTTATCTTACATTAGTTTTTCTTTCACAAATTTTGAAATGGGAGACTTTTCTCGATTGTTAAACCAGCTTTCTTTTATCTTTTGTTTGTTGTGACAATTACTGAATCTCTAATTTAAAACAATTTTTCAATCTCTTTGAGATTATTTAAAACAAATGCTGATCAAATTTTAATGACTCTGCTTGCTTGGTTGTCAATTCAATTTTTTAAAGAAAATTTACAAAGCATACTATATTATTTAATTTTGAAAGTTTGTAGAGTTTGTAGAGTTCGTAGCCTCGTATGATGGTTGAATTCGATGATTTTTAAAAAGGGATCCGATTTTATGCCAGGAGTTGAATTCCGCTTAGTTCAAGTGGAATTCGGCTTCTACGTTGTGTTCAATTATTTGCAACAATGAAGTGTGTGATAATGACGTGTAAAAATTACCGAAAACATATACAGGATCGGATTTTTTATCATAGGTAACTAATATAGATATTATAATTTACTTTTCGATTAATAAGTTTTAAGTTTTTTAAATATTTTCGATAAAAAAATATAATCTAAAATCAATGTAAACAAACAATAATAAAATGTTTGGCTTTTTTACTGTCAAATTTTTATTTATGTGGTTTTTCTATTTGTTGTTTTTCTTTTCTATGTAATGGCGTCTCTATTTTTTATATTAATTTTGGGGGAAAAAATACGTTTAAATTTGGAATGCAATGCAATAATAGAAATATTTACGGCGCCTCTACTAAAACGCATGTGTGTTAGTAACAATTTATTGGTGTGCAAAAATTACTTCAAAGTTTAACATCAATTTCACTTCCTCTATTCTTTTAATTGTTTGGGCCGGTGTGTTAAGTTGTTATGTAAAAAAACGTTTGACAGTGTTAATAGCATTGCCAACATTAAAAAAAATTTTGTTTTAGTTATTAAGTTGAAATTTGACTGTGCTTCAGGCAAAAAATAAAAATATAAAAAATCAAAAAATAAAACAAGTCGCTTTTATTTAAAAAAACTTGAAATATTTGAAAAAAAAAATTTTTTTAAGAAACGCTTTTCTTTACTTCATTGTTATGCATACTGTAAAAAAAATTACTAAAAAGCAAAAGATAAAAATAATTCCAAAACTCAAATAAATTTTCTAAAAACCTCTGTAAAAAATTCAAAAATAAAAATAATTCCAAAAGTCGAATAGATTTTCCAAAAAATTAAAAATCGAGAAAATCTGACACATTCGTTAAAGAAAAGCGTGGGACGCTAATCCTACACGCGAAACACTGACGGAATTGCGACTACTATATCATTACTATTTACTTTCTATCATTTTGTGACTAGAAGCATCTCAAAGCATCATGTTTAGGATCTTACGTTGTCGATAGCATGCGGTTTTTATATACGAATTTTGAATTATATTTTTTGTGTGTATTTTTCGAATACTTTCTTTCAACGACGTAGTGCAATGATATAATTATTTTATTTTCATTCATTTAGAATCACAATTGATAGTAGTCGCAATTCCGTCAATGTTTCGCGTGTAGGATTAGCGTCCCACGCTTTTCTTTAACGAATGTGTCAGATTTTCTCGATTTTTAATTTTTTGGAAAATCTATTCGTCTTTTGGAATTATTTTTATTTTTGAATTTTTTACAGAGGTTTTTAGAAAATTTATTTGAGTTTTGGAATTATTTTTATTTTTTGCTTTTTAGTAATTTTTTTTACAGTATGCATAACAATGAAGCAAAGAAAAGCGTTTCTTAAAAAATTTTTTTTTCAAATATTTCAAGTTTTTTGAATATTTTTTTTTAATTTTTTTTTATTTTTTAATTTTTAGTCATCAACGCCTTGAACAGTCGGAAATTCTATTTTGTCACGTTCTTATAAGAATTCAATACATTTTTCAGCATAGAATTTAACATTTGTTAATTTATTTTCCTTGATGCCACGATGCATGGATAATGCGTGAACTACTGCCGATAGACACATATTCCGATATAATTTCCGCATTTTCATTAGGACCTTCAGTATCTTCATTACTTGGGCCATGATTTGATAGTCGAATCAAATCACATTCATCAAGGTGTGCATTTTCATCAATAACAACGTCTCGGTACAATGGGTTATTTGATTTAAGCCATTCTAAAGCTGCGATTAATTTAGTTCTGGAAACAGTGTAGTCTCGAATAGAATTTGCATTTTTGAAGCGTTCCGCTACTACTATAATATCAGCATCCAAGGTTGATCGAGGTAGAAACGTAGGAAGATTTGAAATGACGTCAAAAATGTCCAAGGCAAAAAGGATTGCTTGACCTTTAAATCCGTACTGCCCGTACAATCCAGAAAACTTGACAATTTTAAGAACAGGGTGAATCCGAGACAAATGACGTTATTCAGCTTGAGAAAGTGTCTGAATTTCTGGTGGAATGTCGCCGGGGTCTAAATAGTTCCAGTAAGCTTTAGCAGGTGGAGTTGTTTTGTTACTTCTTAAGTGTGACTTGTAGGGGTGACAAACTGTTGGGCGAACTTTATCTTTTAATTCATGCGGCATCCAATCTGGAGGTCGGATTGGAATCTGGTAGTTTGACACTTGCTTGGGGTAGCACTGCTTCGTAAAAATATCACATACTTTGTCTGCAAAAGTACTTCAGCCTCGAAATCGTCGTAACAACAATTTTGAGCTGTGGTAGTAAGCTGATTTCTTCCTTCATCTGGATTTTCTTCTTGACGTTCTGCTTCTTTACGTGCGCGTCGGCGTTGATATTCGTTTAAATTTGATAACATACAAATTTTGGCCGAAATCGGCGAAAATTTTTGAACTTAATTGTTTATTTGTCGAGAAAATACCTAATTTATGAGCGTAAAATGCATAATTCTGTATAGTTTATCTATCGATCTTTATGTTGTGCAAATTTGAAGTCGCTACGTTAAGTAGATCGAGAGAATTCGAATATTTTTGATGAAAATCGATTTTTTTATTTAAACAACGAATAAACAATGAAAATTGTTAGTTAATATGATATTCGTGTATTGTCATCGGATATACGTATGCCTGCAAAGTTTCATTCATTTTCATTGAATATAAGGCAGTCAAATTAACGTTACAAGATTTGATCCAATAGTGTGAAGTAAAGAAAAGCGTTTAATAAACAATGTTAATTGTTAATGGCAATTCTACAGTCCACGAAGCTCTCTGTAGCTAAGTTAACAGTTCAAAAGGACCATAATATGGTAAATACTTGGTACAAATTGCGTGCGATTGAAAATCAATTTGGACAAAACCACGGCGGAATTGAGCTTTTTAGCGGAAATTTTTGGCGGAAACAGATTTTTGGTCCTAAATTCGTACTTTTGATAACTAACTTTTTAGGGTTCCGTTTTTTATACGGAATACTATTGGTGAGAGTACAACGTGTTTTTTACATTATTTCGTTTATCTCGTGAACAATTAATCCGATGAACTTAAAATCTGAGGTGCTTATAAAACTAACCTATCCACACAAGATGGCGGGTTAAAAATAAATAAAGTTGTGTTCGTTTGTTTTACAGTGGTACGATGTAAAGCCTTTGAGAACATTCATCATATGAAAGGGCTCATTTCAGCATTCCTTAAAAATGTATTTTGGAATTTTCACCATTTTTATCTCACCATTTTTTGTATAATTCTGAAAAATGACTTTTTCTCTATGTTTTATTGCCCCGAATAACTCCGACCCTACTTCATCGAAAATCTTGAAATATATTTGGAGTGATAGAAAAATGAGTAGGGTTTTAATGAAAAATATAGAAAAGTGGCAGATACTCATAACTATATTTATTAAAGGGGTGGGATTGATAAGGGGTAAAAACATCATTTATAACCAGGTCAAGTGGGGTGTCATTTGAAAGAGCACTTGATTTTAGAAACAAATTGCTATTTTTTTAAGGATTTTTTCAATGCATAGTTTTTGAATCATTGTAAAAAAACTGACACAAAAAGTTGGTCCCCCCTTGCATTTCAAGCTTAATCAACAGTAAAATTTGAAAAAATTCACAAAGACAGGAAGTTTGATAAACTCTGAACGAAAATTATAGCGAAGTCTCAAATAATTATATTTTGGTGCTTTTAAGGGATTGAGGTGGGGAAGGGTGAAAAAAACTTTTTTGACCCAAGCGAGTGGGGTGTCATTTGAAAGAGCACCAAATTTAAAAACCATTACAATTTTTTTTAGAATTTTGCGGTTCACAGTTTTTGAGTTATTCTAAAAGATGTGCAAATTTCAGACCACCCATCCCCCCTACGTTTCGACACTGATAGACAGAAAAAATAGAAAAAATTTACAGAGACAGGAAGTTTGCTATATTTTGAACGAAAATTATAGCGAACTCTCAAATAATTATATTTCTGTGTGTTTAAGGCATGGATGTAAGGGGGGTAAAAATAAACTTCCCAATCGTGTGGGATGTCATTTGAAAGAGCACCAAATTGAAAAAATATTGCGATTTTTTTTAGAATTTTGCGATGCACAGTTTTTTAGTTATTGTTAAAAAAGATTTATTTTAAGTATATGTATACCACCACCACCCTAAATTTTGACTCTGATTTATAGAAAAAATATTCTCAATTTAAACCATTAAAAAGCTGACTAAATCTTTCTTTAGTTAACATAAACAGCTATGGATAAGATTTAACCTCAAGTAACAATTTTTGTGTCAATTTTTATCAATGTAGATGTGATTGACATTTACTATTGACGTCTACGATTAAATATTTATTCTGTTATGCGTCCATAGTCTGACGATATAAAGACTTTACAATATAACTTTTTGTCATTTATTTTGATATTGTGTTGTTTTACATACACGGAACCCTTGGCGAGCGAATTTTTGAAGTGAAAACTTCTTTAGGCGCACCACACACAGAGTTTTCCGTAGGTAGTAAATTAAACTAATCCGTCATGCTAAAAAACGAAAGGCTAAAAATAAAATAAATAATAACCTATCTATCATTACTAAACGTTTCAAATTACATTGTGGATATCGTGCTCGTCTGATGTGCTGTAGGTACTGAGTTCAACTTCAGGTGTGGTACATATTTTTTATTGTTTTTTTTTTTTTCAATTTTTATTAAATACTATTAAAATTATTTTTTTTTATTTATGAATTCATAAAAATAATAGTAGTTTTTACGAGCGAGAATTTTAATTTGCGAGAGAATAAAATTCATTAAACACGACTGGATTACAATTTTTTATTCTCTGACAAAGAATTGTGTATTATAAAAAATAAAAACATTTTCTTCAATTAAAACAATAAATCTTTATTGTTTTAAATGATAAATCAAATTTCTTATTAAAAAAAACCCTGATGATAAAAAACCCCATCCTATACAATCAACCAAGTTCAACTGAATGAAATAAAAGAATTTAACTTAAAATTTGATTTTTCAACAAAACTTATCAAAGCAATTGTAATTATAGTTTTTCTACTACCCAACTTAAAAAATCTACTTTCGATGTTTGTTCATTGCATCAAAAATTTCTTTTTCGTCACCAGTGATAAAAAAACCTATACAAATTACTTTCGTACCTAGTGACGAAAGCAATTTTTTAAAAGCCATCTATTTTCTAATTTCTTAACTAGAATAAATCATCCTAGAACACCCGTTAAGAGAATCAATTGATTAAATGAAATAATTTTGTTAGTGTTAATTTGTCATTCTTGGGAAGATGACGTTAATTAATTTTAGAATTATTTACGGACAATTTACATTAAAAATATAAAAATAATATAATAGTTAACTATAAAAGATTCACATATTATTTTTAAATAGTACGGTAACAAACAGTTGATGTTAAGATATTTAAAAAAAAATGATTTCAACTATTTATTTAAAAAAAAAACAAAAAAAATATTTATTTACATAAAATATTTTACGTTGTTTTAAAATATATCAGAAATTTACGCAACGTCATCGCCATACAAACACTAAATCAAAACTGTTGTTTTTATTTTAGAAATCATAATAAAATTTTTAAACTTGACTTTGTTTATTAGAAAACCGTCTTTAGTTATAAGCCTACTAGACGCGAAATGCAAAAAACAATAAACCTTTAAAGATGTGTTATTTAATGATTTTAGGGACTTTAGAGACCAAATAGAATAAAAATATAGAATTTTGTGGTGTAAATAGAATAAATATATGTATTTGTATACAGTTGACGATTTTTTGTACGAAAGGACAATCAGGCTTGTAACTAAAGACGGTTTTATTTATAACATAACATGCGTTCCTTTGGAACAAAATAGCTGCTCAATTCAGCTTTTCAGTAGATCACCAATGGAACGCCGAAAATTTGAAAATTTTTCATATACAGCCACACAATTTTATTATTATCAAAAATTTTTATTTTGGGCTAATATTTAGATATCTGACTGGTCCATTTTATTATTAAAAGTACTAAAACAAGTTTATAACCGATCTAAATAAAATCGAAGAAAAACTGCTTTTCAACTACACGGCTTGTTCGAGGTAGGGTAGATCAAAGCAAACTTGAGTAAGTTTGATCTTCAATGGAACGCACCTATAGAAATTGGATAATTTATTCATATTGAGTCATCTATATTTTAATAGCAGAAATATAAATTTAAAGATTTTGTTTGGATGTTTATATTTTTTAAAATTTGAATTGTATATAATTTGAAATGAAAATGCTTAATAATTAATAATAATTTTTAAAAAAGTAGTAGAAAAAGTATAGTTTTCTACTCGCCGAAAATCATATTTTGAATCTCGCGACCATTACCAACCTCGGCTATCGCCTCGGCTGATAAACTGTCCTCTCGCTTCAAAATATGTTGTTTTAGGCATCGTTGAGAAATATACTATTATTGAAATCAAAACAATTTGACCAGTTGGAATCATACCAATTGAATAATGATAATTTTTTTATAGGAAAATTTTCATTAGACAATAGGTTAAGTTCATTAGGCTATAGGTTAGAAAACAATACAATAATACATACTATTATTATCGAAAAAACATTCAAATCAAGCTGATATAATTAAATGGAAGAGAATAAAAAAATTTATTAATACGAATTTTAAAAAATTGATCTGTAACGCAGTTTTTTAAAGTTATATTGCTACTGTCTTTTGCAATTTGCATTCGAGTCATCATGCTAAATAAATATTGAATATATATAAAATTGAAAGCATGTCTGTTTGCCTTTTATGCATTTATACATTAATCATCATGAAAATTTATGAAGTTGTTGTGTACACTTAATTTGCTTTTTATTTAACTATCGTTTTAAACGGTAGTTTGCTCTGATCAATGTTTTTTTTATTGAACATAATTTTTATAAAATTAAAAATAACGTAGGAAAGATAGTATAACCTGAAGGCTGAAACTATTACATTTGTATATCAAAATTATATGTATTGGAATTTTGGAAAAATCATAGGAATTAAATATGTTGTCGGTTTGGAATTGCATGTAATACATGTTTCTAAAATTAAGTGAAGACTTAATACTTATAACTTGATACTTGATAAAATCGATTATATCGATTTAAAGCTCACAATTACGAGAAGGAAATCGCATAAATTCTATACAAAGAAGCATAGCTTATGTATGATTAAGCATGGATGGCAATCATGATAAATAAAATAATTTAAAATGGTGACACTTAGCCGATAGTGATTTGCAAACGGTAACAATGCGCATTAATACCAATGAATTTGCTTAGCTTTCCGCAGGAAGATTTGTAAAATTTAAACTTGTTGATCTATGGGTGTGATAACCACGCGTACTTTAGTCCCTGCTATTGGCATATGAGTGCTATTTTGACAATTATTTGGTTTACATTGTGAGGTTAGTGTGTGTAGTTAGCGGTTTAGTGTTCTGACTTGTTTCTCATTTATTCTACTAATACGATCCAAATACTACTAGTACGATATCAATTAATTGCGATTGCCAATGAAGTTTTCACTTCTGCCGTGCGGTCTTAAGCACACTCACTGTTTTTTTAATCTTAAAACATGCAAAATAAAATAAAAATATATTTAATAAATAAATATGTTTTAATGATATTTATATAAAAATATGATTACTTAATATTATTAAAGACTTAATTTTGCGTTATAAATTAATTTTTACGCCAATCGATGAAATTTGTAAAAAAAAGTCAACACACAAAACATAAAGCAAAATTGTGATTTTGACAGTGGGCTATTATTTTGAAAACGTACATTTTTTTGTTGATTTTTAAATTTTTGATTTTTAAAAAATCTGAAACTTTGATATCTTGTTGGCATTGACAAAAGGAAAAAAGTTATTTCTGCTTTTATTTTTTGTGTACTCTGAATCGGAGTTATGCGCGGTTGAATTTTGAGGCTTTTTCACGTAGTTTTTGGTAATGGTGGCAATGTTTTGTGAATAGGTGCCACAAATTTCATCCGAGTTACGTATATTTTTGCAAGTAAAAAGGAAAATAATTGAATAATTGAAATAAGTAAGTTTAAAATTAATAACTTTTCTCTTTTCCGCTAGGCGGCGCGTAAAACCTTGGTTTACTTCAAAGCTCATATCTCAAAAAGTAGGCTTTTTTTTTTTTGTTTTTCACAAATTTTAAAGTAAACATATGCAGCTATGAAATTGAGAAATAAAAAGTCAGCAATTCAATATGGATTTTTTCTTACGATTTTTTTAAGTTTAGTATATGAAAAATTCACATGTGTTTTTTTATTAAGTTAATAATCCTGTACTAAATGTGGATCTAATAAATTAAACATTTCATATTTTAACACCTGCAATAAATTTGAACCATTTTCTGTGCGGTTAAATGGTTAAAAACTTATTAAAAATTAATTTAAGCTAAGTGGTAAAATAAAGGAATTTAAATTATTAAAAGGGTGTGTAAAATGTTAATTTAATTAATTAATTTAAAAAATGTCTATTCAGCCCCTTTTTACTAATTAAAATCTCATAAGAGGCTCATAATTTTAACATTTAAAATTTCTAATGACGCCCACAAACGGTTTTTGACCAAATTATACTTGCATCCAAACAAAATATATTAAATTGTACCTACCTAATTTTACCTGATTCTACCTATGTCAAAACTATTTTAAGGGTATATATATATTGATTGGATTGCCTTATAATCAATTATATTCCAAAATATTTAGAAGACATAATGTTTAGAAAAGATAATAATAGAAATGCCTTTCAAATTGTGCTGTAACTTGTACGGTCTCAAAAATCATCAGCGGACATCAAAAAATGTGAAACTGGTCACACCAGCTGTTATTCAAAAAGCTGCGACCCTAAATTTTACTTTGCGTGATGACCAGTTTATATGTGAAACATGTCGCACTTATATCTATAAAAGTAAAGTAAATTTAATTATGTTATGAAAATGAATAAAAATTCATATGCAACTAATATTTTCTTTTTTTTTTTTTTTTTTATTAATTAGTTAGACATGTTTAGCACACTAAATATGAAATATTCATTATTTAGACTCTTTGAATATCCGAAGATACCATGTCAACTATAAAGGAATGGAAGGAATGGGGATATAGGGATAACTATACTAATTTTTTTAAATGATAATGGACATTTTCTTTAAATGCCTGAGGAGAAAATTCATCGGGAAATACAGAGGAGGGCAATGAGTTCCATAATTTGGCCACTCTATTGAAATAGTCGTTTTGGAAGGACACAGTTCTACAACGAGGTATTTGTACAACAAATGGATGGGATAACTCGGCAGCTCTTGTTTGTCGATTATACTGCGCACACGATGGAAGAATATTTTGAATTTCCTTAGAGGAGAATTCGCTAAAGTTATATTTATAGTATATTGACAATTCAGCCACATTTCTTCTGTGCTGGAGTGAATCAAGCTGGTCCGTTAGTTCGGTATTACCAATCAACCGTATTGCTTTTCTCTGTACAGAGTCTAAACAATTTATTGTTGACTGACAAGCACCTCCCCAAACATGACAGCAATACTCCATACATGGACGAATAAAGGACTTGAAGATTAGCAAAATTTGCTCGGGATTGAAATATTTTTTACATCGACTCAAGAATCCTAATTTTTGCATTGCAGATTTAGCGAGGTTGAACACATGTTTATTCCATTTCAGGTTATTTTGAATATCCACTCCAAGAAGTCTAACTGATTCAACCTCACGCAATTCCTCTTGGTTTATTTTAATAGGAAAATTTTTATGTCGCTCCATTCGTGAAAGACGGCATAATTTGGTTTTGGTTGGATTAAATGAAACGAGATTACGATCACCCCATTCCATTATACGCTCCAGATCTTTGTTGATGGAATCAATTAGCAACTCTCTATCAGTGGTAACTGCGGTATGAGATCGAAATTTTGGAGATGCATGTGATGCATGTAATGTGCTGTCATCAGCAAAACTATGGATTGGGTGCACTGTGGAAATAAGTAAGTCATTAATGTATAGAAGAAACAAGGTTGGTGAGAGTGCCGAACCTTGGGGAACCCCGGCATTGGTTGTGAAAATATTGGATGTGATACCATCTAAATTAACATGAAATTGGCGACCTGTAAGAAAACTATGACAGCAGCTAATGAGAAAGAAAACTATGAGAAAACTATTCTACAGCAGCTTTCATGTTCGGAAACTATCGATAGTGAAATTATTTCTATAAATCAGGATGTTGAAAATGTTCCAACGAACGAAAATATTCAAATACCTCCAGCATCTTTAGATCCATCACCAGTTTCGGTTGATACTATATCTCCACCAGTTCCTGAACTACTTAATGACATTTTAGAAGATATTAACAATGTTCTTGGAAGGTTAGCCGAATCTCCTATCAAACAAAATCATATTACAATAGGAAGTTATAAAAAAATTGCAAGTGTCACATCAGCAATAAGTCAAAGAATATTTCAAGTAGATTCAGTTAAAGTGTTATCACCAAACGAGGAATGTGAATATACATCATGGCTTATGAACCTTAAAAAAGAAATTTAAAGATGCCAGCTCTAAATCAAAACAAGTGTTTTGTTGACAACTCTACCACGTAAATTTTGGTCAAATCAACGTATCCAGGATGAATTTAATGCATCAAGACGACTGGTAGAATTCGCCATGGATCTGTTGGAAACAGTAGGTCCTTACAGTTGGCCTCAAAGCAAACAAGTGCACAGTTTGTCACAAAATATAGTAAAACAAATTCAAACATACTTCTTATCAGAGGAAATTAGTAGAACAATGCCTGGCCTTAAAGATGTTGTTACTATTACAGAAGGATCGACAAAAATTAAGAAATCAAAGCGGTTGGTGTTATCGACCCTCACCGACATCTACGAAATGTTCTTGGAAGAAAACAAAGAACTCAAGGATTCCACTGTTTTTTACCGGATAACACTACACCCGATAAAATAATTGCCAAAATGTTTTCTTTTTCTGATGATCATAAATATTTCAATTTAAAGGCAAAAAAAAAATATATAAATTAATTTTTTAATGTATTTATTTATAATATTGATTAAATTATAATGTTTATAGGAAAAATATTTTTTTAATGTTTTTTTCTAATGTTAGTGTTGGTGATGTTGAAATTATAACAAAATCTTCGATCATTGGGATCTCCAATTCTTATTCTGAATAAAAACCTGTTTCTCAATCAGAAATACACAAAAAATGGTTCAAATTTATTGCAGGTGTTAAAATATGAAATGTTTAATTTATTAGATCCACATTTAGTACAGGATAATTAACTTAATAAAAAAACACATGTGAATTTTTCATATACCAAACTTTAAAAAATCGTAAGAAAAAATCCATATTGAATTGCTGACTTTTTATTTCTCAATTTCATAGCTGCATATGTTTACTTTAAAATTTGTGAAAAACAAAAAAAAAAAAGCCTACTTTTTGAGATATGAGCTTTGAAGTAAACCAAGGTTTTACGCGCCGCCTAGCGGAAAAGAGAAAAGTTATTAATTTTAAACTTACTAAATTCAACTATTCAATTATTTTCCTTTTTACTTGCAAAAATATACGTAAGTCGGATGAAATTTGTGGCACCTATTCACAAAACATTACCACCATTACCAAAAACTACGTGAAAAAGCCTCAAAATTCAACCGCGCATAACTCCGATTCAGAGTACACAAAAAATAAAAGCAGAAATAACTTTTTTCCTTTCGTCAATACCAACAAAATATCAAAATTTCAGATTTTTAAAAAATAGTTGTTTTTTTTTCGATGTACGTTTTCAAAATAATAGCCCAGTAACTATATTGTCTTGTCAGATTCACAATATTGTGTTGAATTTTCACCAAATTGGTGTTACATAATACGAAATTCACAATATTGTGTGAATTTACAATATTGTGATGACATTCATGTGTTCGGGATTAGGACCCAAGAACTTATTACATTCCTGATCTGATTCAATGAAAAAAAAACGCAAATACTTTTTATGAAATTTTTCATTCATTTCTATCGTTTATGGTGTGTGTGGTGTGGTGTTTCTGTTATTCAAAAATTTTGAGTGAAAAATCGGATTCAAAAAAATTATTAAATTTTCTTATAATATTTAATAAAAATATTAAGTCTCCAGTCTCGGTCTGATAAATGAAGAAATTATTTATTGTATTTTGTCGGTTCTTCTTCTCTTCTTCAAATAAAAAAAATTTATTTTTTTTATTTCGTCTTGTTTAATACGTCGAAAAATTACCGGATTTCCGTTCTAAAGCGGTAAAATATAAAAAATATATTCGTATATATGTATGAAGTAAAAGATTGTCGTCGAAGAGTAAGAAATATTTTTAAAACAACAACAAATTATGTTTAAATTTGTTGTTATTATATTGGATGATAAAAAATAAGATGAAGATGAAGAAAAATAATTTATTTTAATAAGAATTTTTATATAATTTATATATAATAATTTTATTTAGTTTTTTTTTTTTCTATTTGATTTTCTAAATAAGGAAAAGGAATTTAGTATTAATATGTTGAAGATAAAATTTTTGAAGGTGGATTGATATGTAGTCCAACAGAATTATTATTTTGATTTTAGAGATACCAATACTAATTTTCTCATTGTGCAATCTACAATTAGATTAGTTGGTCCATTTAGTCTTTAGCTACAAACACAATCTTTCCCAACAATTAAACTTACTTTTCAACTTATCTTCATTGAAATATCATTCCTTGATAATGATGATGAATTCCAAAAATTGATTTTGATAAAATAATTTGATAACAAAAATGATAATAATCGTAAATAATTTGGAATTCATATTGCATTGAGATATTGAAGATTTGATAAAAGATCGCAGAAAATATTTTTCATTGGCAATTTATCGATGAGATAGATCTATGTTCGATGCTTTTTTGTAATTTATGGCATTTTGTTTATCTAAAATTCATGCAATGATATTTTTGTATCGATTTTGGAAAAAAAAGCGAATATAAATTTTTGTTTATGAAAAAGACCGATTTTCGTTAGGATTATTTTAAAAGTTTGATATGTGTACGTTAAATTATGTTTGGAATGGCGCCATACAAATGAGAAGAATTGAAACGATTCTAGAATAACAAAAATTGAATGATGCTGGTATTGATTCCGTCTCAATAAATTATCCCGTCCACAAAAAAAAAACAATCGTTCACAAAAAATTTAGTGAAGGGCGTGCTTTAATTTTTCTTTCTTCAAACTCAAGTATGTATTGCATGGAACTATTGAAAAGGATAAAAAATAATTTTTTTTATAGAGGCTACTATGTAGTCATAGGTTGACATGAAGATTCATCAATAGTCTTGAATGGTCCGATTTGCAGAGATCTTCTATCCTAAGACAGCTTGTTTCAAACATGCCACAATGTGAGGAGCTGTTTCATTCTCTTCAAAACAAGAGTACTTGTTGGATCTTTCCTACACCTAGCGTTATCATGTGTTTATTCATTATTACGACCTGTTAGTAGTCCCACTATTAGCCCTAGAAATGCTAAGTCATTAACTTTTCGTTCCCGAGATTTACAGTGACACCCGTCCGTAACAATGATAAGCCGTTCTTGAGCCCAATACAATTCAATGACCTAGAGTATTGTTGCACTATTTGTGAATTAATATTGTATTTTTCCAGTGCCTTTAGAGCTATCAGTAAACTGGCTATCAGCAAAAATATTAATAACCTTGCCAGACCACAAGCTCCGTTATATGTCTTTATGCTGTATTTATGGGGAATACTTCAGCTTAAAAGACTTTCAAGTATTTACTTAGTGGAAATTGCAGCCAAAGATTTTTATTTTCATGTAGTTCGCAGCTCTTTTTCACCATTTTCATTGAGTGATCCGTATGTGTAGATATCCAACTTGTTAGTCTTGCTATAGCAAATCAGCGGTTCGCTATCGTTGGAATTATCTAAAAAAGGCGTGTAGGTACTGTATTATCAGCTGGCATGGAAAAATCTGTCAGGCGTTTTTTCAGATCCCTCCAAAGCACTTGATGAATTTTCCTACAGCTCCTGGTAGTTCACAGGAGTTGGAACCTTTTTGTAGTTTTAAAAACCTCCATTTTTACAAAAATTTGAAGGGTAGGAAGTCTTAATAAGACCTGCAGACTCTCTGTAGAAATTTTTCTGAAAGCACTAATGATACATATGGGGCATTCTTTTACAAATCGAACAGATTTGGACAAAATCTGACAGACACATTTTTGATTTTTTCCATTTTTTTTATGAAAATGTTTTTCATTTTTTTTCCGAGAATTTCATGCTTTTTGGTTTGAAGACTTATTTGCAAAGATTAATAACTTCGGTTTTAGAAAAGATGTATACACTTTTTTCTATTTTATTTTAAAGTTAAAAAGTGGAATTAAAACACAAAAAATTATTGACATATCCTATTGTTACACACAAATAAAATGTTAAAATTTTAACATTTTAGTCACTGTCCAACAAAAACAAAGAGTATAATCATCCGGTATAACTGTTCCACTGGTCTGTGTCTCCGAAAATCTGCGGACCTCCGATTCAAGCTGGACCAGATGGAGTTTTCCCAGAGACCTGTTTAAATCTCCAAGAGCCATGTGTGGCACGAGCCGAAAATTTTCACCAATCTTTGGAGTAAAGGTAGAGTTATCGCCAGATTTTACTCTGCGGACGTTTTACCGTCAATAAAGTTTTCATCTGGTTATGTGTTATTGTTTTTACAATGTTTTAATGTATTTGTGTTATTGTTGTTTTAGGTAGATTTTTTTATTTGCTTTCATTTTTGTTTCCAGGAGAATGGTCGGAAAAACGATCGAGTCAAACAGAAAACGCTTGAGCTTTGATTGACCAAGTCACAACACTGCAGAGGGAAACCGATCCCCGAGTTGTACGCCGTTGGCGACTGATGAAGATCAGAGAATCGATTTTTCGACACGGCTGTCACACCACTGTATTAAGTCCCTATTTGATATTCAGAAAACGCCCCGATCATATTGTTGGCAAACAATGAGATTAAACCAGGGTTAAGTTATCTACAACCTGCGACCCACCGATAATGTGTAACAAATTAGTCTGGTGATCAACAAAGCAGGTGTGTAATTCCCTGATTTAGAGACGCACTACTTTCTCACACATATCAAGTTTGCATTGGCGAAAACTTTCATAAGTATTTTCGTTTTTCCTTTAACGATGGTTTCTTGTACTCGAGCCGTAGTCGCCATCTGCAATGGTTTCCGTCTGAAAATTGTCCTAAAACATTTGTGTGCTGTTTTCCATGGTAATTTCTTATATTCAATTTGTAATCGTTAATCGCTGTAAGGTTGTCATGACACAGTTGTATACAATACCATCGATTCATAATCACGCTATTTTCATGTATAATTCTTACAATCGTATCATAATCAATGTTTATCATTTTAATTCTTTTCAATTTTTTTATACCAATTAGCTATGTAAATTCCTTAGTGGGGATAAATAATGAACGAAGGAAATACCCCAGAAACCAACCTTATCGTGTTTATCGGTTTGTTGAGGTGTAAGGACGAAGTGACTTTAGCTATAAATATGTGGTTGAAGACATGAAGTCTCTCTCATTCTTGAATTATTATCCAATTGGAATTATTTTTTTAAGCTGTCAAAAAAAAAATCATATGGATTATGAAAAAAACGTGGAAAAAGAAAGATTGTAAATTCAATTTATTCGCGTCATGTCTTTCTGTTCAAAAAAAAAGGTTACCATGGTAATTAAAAATAGTGATACGTGGATTTAAAAAAAAAATGTTTGTCAATAAGATAGTGAATCCAATCCACAGAAAATAATTTATATGTTTGTGTCCCAAATTGTTGAAATGTCCTTGTGACTCAAAAAAAAGAAACAAATAAAATAGTTTATTTTTAATGTGCATGCTTAAATTAGTTAATTTTTTTAATAAAACAAAGAAAAACAAAATTTTGATCATAAGTTTGTGTTATAACCTAAGTAATTTATTTTTTTTGTCTAAACGAATGATCATATGCTGTGATATTACTTAATTAATTTATTTTATTGTCTAAAAGAACGATCCTATGTGGTGTTCTAACTTAATTAACTTATTCTAAACAAAAAGATATAAGAAATAAAATTAAATTATTTGTAAGTATACTAAACTATCGAACAGAAGTAATAGAAACTGTGTTATGTTATGAGCCTAATAAGATTTACCACTATGCTGTATGTGAGTTAAACACTTTGTTAATTCCTATGTACGAATCAAGGAGTATAGCATAGATGTTCTGTATTGGAGCCGCGTTTTAAGGTCGAAAACGTACAGTACTCTAAAATCAACCGTATTTGGTAATCCGGTTTGATGGTCGATCCTGCAAATATATACGACCTTGAAGCTGTATATTTGTGCCGTTTATGGTTGGTGACAATTGATGTGCATTTCTGTTTTCGAGTGGAGTTCTTCGTGGATGTAACCGATATTGGATTTGGAATATTCGAGTCCGGATTACGTTATGATAAAATAACCTCACTATTCAACATACGCTATACTCCACCGTATGTGATCGCAGCCTTGTCGAAATCTGATTGAAGATTGGGTGGGTTTTTTTGTTATTAACGGTCGTGCGTCTACAATACGTGGTTTAGACGGGCATAATTGGTATTGGCTGATTTTTTTTGGTTACCGTTAACTTATAACTAAGCATAGTGCAACCACAACGCAGTAATAAGATTACTTCATATACTTAGTCACCTGACGAAGTCCAAGGTGGTTATGAAATTGTGTCAACGTCTGAGGCGAGGATGATCTACCACCACTAAATATCGTGAGGACGGAGCCGTGGGATCTGGACTAACCCTGGGGTGAGTCAAATTTTAATTTCGTTTTATTTTTAGGTATGGATGAGCATGGATGTGTATGTTTTTATGTATGAGTGCATGTGTGTATATTTAGGAGTGATTGTATGTACGTATGTGTTAGG
Source organism: Diogma glabrata (assembly GCA_963693315.1). NCBI lineage: Eukaryota > Metazoa > Arthropoda > Insecta > Diptera > Cylindrotomidae > Diogma > Diogma glabrata. The sequence goes on along the minus strand of OY856186.1, from coordinate 450,688,630 downwards.
CTGTGGGTGTGCGAATACATGGAGGTATGGATAGAAATCTATTAACAGATACTAATTTTATTCAAAGTAACATTTGCAACCGAAATATATTAAATTGTTTAATTGAATTTTAATTTTTCTAACCCACATTAATAAAGCGTAAATAGTTTAAATATTGAATTTGATTTGATTGGTTAATCAAATTATGAGAAGTCCAAACTGGTGTTTTGTGATTTAGTGCAATTGAATAGTTTTGTAAAATTGGAATGCGGTGTGAACTCAACATCTGTTAATCTTAGGTTCCGGAAACCTGATGACGATTCTTTGATATCAACAAGAGACAAGAGACGCTCCATCAACTGATGATGACGTGACAACGTTTATCTTTATCGTACCTCATTCGTTGACATTCCAAAATCAACGTGAACGTCTTCCTAATAACAACAGGCCTTTATCAAAATCATATATGGTATTGTTTGGAAAACCATCGACCATTAAAAAAACCGAGAGATTTTCATAGCAACTATATAATGAATAACTTTCTTTAAATAATGGGATTACGTGATCTGTAATAAAATTTTAACTAATTTATAAAACTAAAAAGTATTACAACATATGACATAATGGTTGGACCAAGCTCTCCAAAAAGTCATAAAAAATTTTTTTTGTTGATTATATTATTTTTATTGGTAGTAGTTTTTTTTTGCACCATGGGTGTCGAATTTTTTTGGATTTTGGGTTGTCTCCGCAATTAGCCTGCAATATCCAATATAAAGTTGTCGGTAATTTTTTTTGTGGAGATTTTATTTCATTTACGGTAAATGCCATAACCTCGATGAGGAAAGTAGTGTGTGTGTGTATGTAAGAGCCTATGGGGATATAAATGATGGTGTATATATATGCACATGTGGATACGTGTCGGTGTACTTGTGGGTGCCAGCGCGAGTGGATGAGATGTGAGTGTGTGTGAATGGGTTTAAAATACTGGGTTTGGACGTGGTGATCGTGGTTCTTTCGCTTATAGGGTCACCAGAGTCTAATTTCGTTCACCTGTTTTTTTTCCTCTCTCATTGAACCGTTAGAATACCGTATCTCGCGTTCATTATGTTTATTTGTGCTGAAGTAGCAGGATTTCTTACTCGTCCCCACAAATTGCAGCTGGGGTTGAGAATAATCTTGCTAGGTACGCGACCTGCTGTGCCACTTCGTTATTAGTCAACGAAGCAGCGCTTCATTACAAATGCAGTCTGCGCAACACGAATTAAATTTTTTTTATAAATACAATATTTAGAAAAATATGCTAATACTGTTTGCATAGATCTCTTATCAGTCAAACGCATTTCTATAGTAGACCTTCACCTCGAATAACATGACTTATACGTTGTAGGTTGGTTCGACTCGCACCTTTATATACTGATTAGTCGTTTAGATCGAGATAAAGCAAAAAAACAGTTCTTTAAAGATCAATTTCCTAGATTTTCAAATGTTCGCCCCAGAGACATGTTTATAGTGATTGTGTTATGCTAAGAAGGAATATGTGTACGGAAACTATACGAAAATATGACTATAGATTATGGATGAACGAGAAATTGTTGTGAACTACGCGTGATATGTAAAATTGTGAGAGGTAAGGAAACAGAAACTACATGAATCTGGGACTGTACTACACTACGTCACCATATGCCAGGCTATACATAACAACTTTTTATCAAACATTTATATCACTATTTTTATCAACCGCAGCATATTTAAACCAATACTCGTATCACTATTAATGTCAACAACAGCCTATTTGATGACATATTTAAGAAACTATTTATTTTCAACTATTGGACGGTGACGCAGCAGCTATTTTGATTACAGAAAATCCAGAACTATACACTTTCGAATGATTTAAGAAATAGATTTTAGAAAACATAATTCGTCAAACCGGTTTGTTAATTTGGAAATAATATTTTCTAAGGTTGAAAAAGCCCGTTCCGATTCCACACTTTTTTGGTGGAATGGTCAATTAATTATTATACATTCACTGCAAATGGGGTCCTCTATGACGGTTTTACTTACTCATTTTCATTTCTCTACCAATTGCGGTGACCAGTTTAATAATTTATGTTGTTGCATTCTGACCACAAAAGTTTTTTTATAGGTATTAAGGGTGAATTAAATTGCGTTACAGTTTATCATCCAAATTGCTTTTCTCTACTTAATCGACAGAAACCGTATCCTTAGTTACATTTTCGTTGTAATCTCTGCTCGATGATGTTGCAATGTGAGTAGTTGGATCACTTGTTTCACATCCCACGTCTGCTACTGCTCTTCGATATTACTTTATCTTCAATAAAAACTTTTATGGATCTTCGACTTGGAACAATAAATATGTTTGATGTATCATCAACAAAAGCAGAGTTTCCATTCTGCAAGTTTTCGGTTTTCCTTGCCTTTGTTTATTTATTTAGCGTATAGTTTTTGTTGTGACACATTAAAAACAAAAATAAAACAAAAATAAAACTTAAAATAGATAGATTATCATATGAAATCTACATAAAACAAAACATGAATACACATTAAATGAGCTTACAATCAATATGATTGCGCGTCATTTAGTTAAAAATTAAAAGATAAAATATTAAAATATTTGAACATTGGGCAGTACATTTGAATGTTTACATCGAGCGAGTCTATCCATGCTACTACATCGGGAGTTGCCAAATGGATGTCTGAGATGTTGCCATTGTAACGACGAACCGGACACACAGTTGCAATGTGTTTTATAGTTTGTTGTGGAGCGCCGCAGTCACACTCAGGGGACTCTGAAATGCCCCACTTGTAGAAAGAATCAGCACAACGTCCATGATTCGTTCTTATTCGGTTTAATGTAGTCCAGGTATGACGTGGCAGATCAAAACCAGGTTGGGTAGAAGTCGGGTTAGTAATAGAAATGCCAGTTGTGTTGTAATGATGCCAGGAGGTGTCCCAGGCATCCAAGATATTAAAATTAGTTGCCAGCAGGTTGCTGGCAGTTTTATGTGGAGGCTTTCTTGACTTCAATCGACAACTAGTGTGGTCACCGTAATATTCGTGCAGGGGTAACGTGATGTTGTTGGTTACCTTTTTATGTTCACGCATGAGTGCATGCGAGCGTCTGAGTGCAGGTGGAGCGATATTGCTCAACACAGGGAGTCAAGGTTAAGGAGTGGACCTGATAGTACCACTTATAGTACGCATCGCGGCATGCAGCTGGAAGTCAACTTTTTGAGTATGTGTGCTATTCAGCCTTGCCGTTGTGCTAGTTATTGAGACATTCGTCAACTCGCAAACTAATGGGTTGCTTTGTTTTTCTAGCTCAGTACAACCTTAAGAGCTACAAGTGCATTAGCCAATATTTCATGGTAGAGTCAAACAAAATTGACGGAATAGAGTTTCTCCGCTAACACCCCTAAGATATAAACCTTTATTATTTTCTCATTGCGATTGCCAGTGGTATATGATCTCATTGCATATGACCAATAATAAAAAAAATACAAATCAACAAAACAGGATAACAGAATTCTGTGTTTTCATTGATTAATCTTGGCAAATATGACAATCCCGTAATCCTGGGATTTTCTTTCATTAATCCCGGGACTGCGGGATCATAAAAATGGGTCGGGATCCCGAGATTGCAATCCCTAAGACAGACCAAGATGCCAGACCAAAACCAATATGCACATATTGGTTAATTTGTTTTGGAATGATGGACGTTCATTTTCGGATCCACATGACTTTCGCTAGCTGGAATGTAAAATCTCCAGGCACGAAGTCCCCCCGATTTCTTCCTATTTGATCTTCTTAGCAATAGATTCAGTCTCCATTACAAGGCACTTTATTGAAATTACTGAATGGGCGCCATAGCAAACCATTAACTCACCAGATAACATTTCAACTATTTTACGATTCATACAATTTGTTTGCACCAAACATATCAACTAGGGTTTCTAAATATCCGACTTTTTTGACTATCCGGATATCGAATACATAAAACATAAATTATCCGGATAATCCGGATATCCGGATAATTAAAACAAAAAAAAAGGACATGTTTTTTATTTTGTGGTACTTAATTCATTTATGTATATATTTTTCCTGTATCTATATTAATTCATTTTTATACAAAATAACAAAAATAGTAACAAATCATAAAATAATTATAATAAATAGCATTATTAATAAATTTAATTAAATTAATGCAGTTATTGATTCATTTTTAAAAATGCATATTTTAGAAAAATTATTGCATTAAATGTCTCGAAATTGAGTCGAGTTCTAATTTTTGTCCTGGTGAGACCAGCAATGGAAAATACGCGCTCCGTTGCAGTTGATGTAGGTTTTATTGTTAATAATGCGCGATATAAAAAATTTAAATTATCTGTCCTTTTCTTATAATTTTTTAAATAAATGAAACCTTTTTTCAGAAATGTAGAACATTCTCGTTCTGCTTCTCAACATGCGTAATTGAAGCAATTGCATTCTTTAGTTCTTTCTGCAGTGACGATGTTTTACAATCTTCATTACTTAGACTTTCTTCATCTTCCTTTTCAATGGTAATATCTTCACTGATTTCCTCAGAGTTATCATTTCGAATCACAGTTGGATGTATTCTTTTAAAAATTTCTACCGCCAATGCAATAGAGGCACCTTTTGTACCATAATCAAAATATTTATTAGAATGTGGAATATTGCCTGTTTCTAAAAAGATTATCAGAGTCATTAGGATTTTATCACGACGTTCATCCATTCGATGTTTTATCTGTTTCAATAATTTTTTTGAAAGATTCGTTCCACATTCTTCTAACTTTTCGAAAACGAATTTGTAAACGCCTTCAGCAGTCAAAAGCGTCGCTGAATTTTTGCTTAATTCCTTTACAGCTGTTTCCAATGGTAATAAGACATCCAACAACTCTTTTAAAATAGCTATATGCCTGTCCGAAATTTTTTGTTGGCTTAAATCACTTAAAGTTTTATTTACAGGATCTTTAATTTGAAGAAAGCGTCTTATCATCGTTATCAAGGAATTCCAACGGATTTTTATATCCAACATCAACTGCAACAACTTGCCCTCTTTATCTTTAACATATCCTTGTAAAATATTGTTTTTGACTGAAGAGGATTTGATCGTTCTTATAATTTTTCTGATGTTTTTGACAACGTCATCAACTTCTTCAGTCAAATCTAGAAAATCATTTCTTTCGTCTTGTTCGAAGACTATGTTAGCATCTTCAAAACTGCTTATAGTGAAATCTTTACTGTTTTCGACAACTTCATCTTCGATTTCGTGTTCAAAATAGGCTGGTATTTCTTCATCTGCTTCACAAAAAGAAGTTGTTGGTTTCTTTTTGTACAATATATCGGTTATTGCTAAATGAAGGCCGTGGTTATAACAAAGTTGAGATGTAATGCCAAGGATTTTTCCATATTTTACCATAACTGCGGCGGCATCATGTGTTGATGATATTATGTCTCTTTTTATATTAATTTCAAATTCTTTTAATTTATTTTCTACATAAAGTTTGGTTTGATCAGCATTGCATGTACCTTTTATATGAACTAATCCTAAAACAAACATTTCAAATTTGTTCATCAAATTGCCGACAATGGCATGAAGTGAAATATTAAGATATCTATTCATTGAATTATCGGTCCATTCGTCTACTGTTATTGAAAATTTAACGTTCATTTTTTTTAATTCATTGAGAACACCAATAGTTTCTTCTTTTTTTATAGCATAAAAGTTTAAAATACTTTTTGTTACAGTAGAGGGATTTTTAGGCATGACAAAGCCTTTACTTCAGACATATCCGATGATGGCTTGTGATTTCACTATAGAATTCATTGAAAAACCATCTTCTGCCACACATCGAGACAAAATTTCGTCCAGGGTTTCATTTTTAAAAAATTTTGTAATTTCTCCATCACCGGAATCCCTTTTAATTTTTTTTGATGTAGATGGTTCATGAATTTTATCGATCGACGTTGAAGTTGAAGCTGAATTTATATTTATTTTATGAACTTTTAAATGATTTAAAAGTGGCGTCGTTGATGATCCTTTACATCCTAATTGCTTACTGCAATGCTTACAGAAGGCAACATCTCTACTTTTTTCATGTTTTTTAAAATGATTCCACACTTCAGAGCGTTTTGACATGGCTGCAGTGCTTTGAAAAAAATATGTTTTTTAAATAAATTTACTAATATAGTTATAAATTATAATTTACCGTAATTCTTGCAGCAGGTGCAAAATTTAATTATTAAAAATAATCCCCTGCTCTCATAAACTTTAAAAAAAATAACACACTTCAGATTTTATTTCAGATTTTACGAACCAATTATCCTTCTTAAGGTTATATTATAACGTACACGTTTACTCCCGGGAACTATTTTTCTTTTAAATTTGCACTGTTTATAAAGTACGAATAGAAACTAATAATAAAAAAATCTAAGAAAGGCATCTCTTTCCTATTTTTGAATTCTCCTTATGCTTTGCAGTATTGACTATTGACATGGAAAATGTATAAAAATACTACAGATATTATTTAATATCGTTTGTTATTAGTAATAACTTATTACTTATTACTGTGTTCCTACAATTATAAATCTAAAAAGAAAAGTAGTGGTTCGTGTGTTAATTGGCAAGTAAGTTTTGAGAAAATACTTGTTAATTAGTTCATAATATTTAATGCTTACATGTTTTTATGAAACTGCTATAGGTATGCAATGGCTCCAAATCAAACTAAAAGACAAATGAGGAACATTTTGGCGGAAGTCGATAAAAAGAAGTCTTCAAATTGGATAAGTGCTTGGGTTGTCGAAAACTCAATGCATTTAGCCTAGGAAAAAATTTCTGGACTGGCCTCATTAATAGAAAATATTAAAATAAATACAAAATTTGAGCACACAAACGAAAACCAAAATATGTATTTATACCTTAATATAAAATTATTACAAAGTCTAGAATACGCGATATATAAACTCATCCATAAAAACCGGGGCGTTATGAGACGGCATAATGAACTCGTAACGCCCATAAGAAGCTAAAAAACTAAATAAAATTATTTTACTCTAGTTTTGTCTGTAAAATGTAAATAATTCTTATTAAATTTTGGTTTGTAAAGGACAGGTTGGTTTTACAGTTGTTGAAATTTTTTAAAGCAATATTTTCGTTATTAAATGTTCATATGATCTAAAACTAGCAGATTATTTTAAACGTCATACAATGTTTTTGTCTACGCTACAAAATTTTGGAGAATTGATTTACATAGCAACGTACAAACAACAAATGATAGTTTTAAACTGGAGCCCTCCCTATTCCTGAAAACATAAATGTAATCACAATTCACAATATTGACAATTTAGACAATCTTGTAAAATTCTTATTCTGAAATGCCAAAGTTGTGTAGAATCTAAAAACGATATCGCAAATCTGAGAAGCACTGTATTTATTTGAACTTTGCAACGCATTCAACTATTTATTTACAAAATATAGGGTTTTTTAATATCCGGATAGTTACAAAAAATTATCCGGATAATCGAATAGTCAAAATTGGGTCGAATAATCCGGATAGTTCGATATCCGGATATCCGGATTAGAAACCCTAATATCAACATATATCAAATCTATATTTTGCTATGAAAATTGGACCGAAATTCGGTCATTGTAAATAGAAATTGTAAATAAACTACCAACAAAATAACTGCAACCCGGGTAAGAGCTCCAATATTAAACAACGAACCAAGCTTGAACCCGTTTTGGTGAGCCAAACCTTGGCTAGCTAACTTCGTTTTCATATTGGGGCAGTTGTAAATGCAACCAAGATTCAGTTTATTATATTATACGTTATTCACAGGCAAATGCATTGTAAACATGTGCAAGCCATAAAAAGTCGAAACCCTAAAAACTGTGGCGTGGTCATAGCCCAGGTTTGATCCCTTAGCTTTTTATTATCCGGAAACAAACAAAATAATCGATAAAAACCAGCACAAAACACACTTTCAGATTTTCCCCGTTTTTCTTAAAAAGTGTGTTTCGGCACACCACTTTTGTTGGGGCTTTAAATGGTTAATAAATGGTACCACAAAAAGTGTTTACGTATTTATATATTATAGATATGTAAGAAAATTATAAAAAAATACTTTTTTACGATTTCTTGTTTTTGCGTTTTTAACGTGTTATATAGACTGGAGTATGATGACGTAGTGCGGTACAGTTACAGATCTAGGTAGTTTCTATTTCCTCACATATCACAATTTTGCTTACCATGCGTAGTTCATAATAATTTCTCGTTCGTCTATAATCTATAGTCATATTTTCATATAGTTTTCGTTACACATATTTATTCTTAGCAAAAAACATTTAACAATAATATTCTCTTCACAATATCCTATTATTGGTTCACACTGCGTTCCCACCAGCATCGCGTCGTCATACGGCAGGAATTTGAATTTTCTGGACCTCTAATCCTGACTGCTCTAAAAATTTTGCAAGCCTTAGACAGCCGTGCATATTTGTCCCATCGTCTTAATAACAAAAAAATTATTATCCTACAACCAGTTTTGCAATTGTCTTCGAAACTTATTATATTTTTTATATAGGTGTTTTTTATCAATTTCTCTTTCCGTTATAAATCTAGAATCTACGGTAACACGGTTGTAAGTTATTATTTCATAATACGAAATCATCATAAAGCCGGTTGTACACACGTTTAAACTATTCTATTACCTTCAACCGCGTTGTGAATAGTATAGTTCGTGAAATAATCTTGCAATTTTGTGTATTACAAAATTACAACCAGTATTTGCTTTGAAACGGAAAATGTACTAGCAATATTCTGCAAGTTTCACTTTCGAAAAACGTTGTAGCTCAATTTTCGATATTAAATGCCTATATAAGAGATGAAAATATCGTTTTTGACCTCTTAGTCAGCATCTATCTCCCATGAATGTCGAAATTGTCAAGGAAAATTTTGCATTCATGCCTTTTTCTATTAACCTTAAGTTAACCAATTAAGTAGTGAAAATTTTAATTAATTCAGGTTTTAAAAATAGCGCAATTAGTTTTCAATTCTTTTAATAGTGTAATCTACGTAGTTCCAATTTAGATATAAACTATATGTTTTGTGCCGTGAAAACAACAAAAAATTATTAAAAACAAATTTATATGTTTGTGACGTGTATTTTATATACACAAATCTCTCTTACGCTCTTATTCTCTGATTTTCTACGGTTGAGTTTCGTTCTCATTAAAGTCTATAAAAAAAGTGAAAAAAAAAAAAAATTATTTTTGTGAATTAATTAAAAATTGTGTTAATTCGCTTAGGGCAATTACTTTAGTTATTATGTGCCGTTATTGTCGTTCTAGAAAAATTCAGTAATTTGTCCCATTAAAATCACAGTAAAAGAGAACGAAAATAAAAAAAAAAAATATTCTATATGTTTGTGTCGTAAAAGTGAATGTAAGATAAACAAAACCTAAATTTACTACGCGTATAAACGTTCTTATGATAATCATTCTGATTGTAGCTTCCAGTCGGTGTAAACTCCGTTGTTTTTTTTTCTTGATTTTTATTTTGACATCTTCCACTCAACGCGGAGAGTGATGATACAGTTCTTCTTACAAAAAAATGAATATTGATTTATAACAGAAACGGGATTAGATTCGGGTTCCGTACTCGTTAATCTAGTTATTATAATGAATGTGCAATTCTCGTGGTCGATTTGTTACAATGTGCCGTGTTCTTGTTAAGTGAATGTTCGGGTCTTTTGAAGCGAATTAAAGGAAATTGAAAGTCGTCCATGCCGGGCAGAAACATTTGTGATAGAACAAGTTCCGTCTTACGTATGAATCACAATAACTATTATTCGTGGTAATTAAACCCCTCTACGGAAGGTTTATTTATTGAAATTAAAATACAATGTAACCATTCCTGTTATGTGTTGTAGTTGTCCTTGAATGAATAAGAAGAACGGTACAAAGTGTTCGCGTTTGAATTTTACAGTCATTCATACCAAAGAAATGTGCATTGGTTGTAAACGATGGATATTTATTTTATTTATTACATCAACACTTGTTATTTATATTACAAATTGTTATTAACATTTAGTGTCACGGTAGTGTCTGTTAAAATTATATTAAAATTAGATCTTTGTTGTTCAAACTTTTATTAACTTTTTGTGTCACGGTGGTGTCTTTTAACTTATATTAAAATTAGTTATTTATATTGCAAATTGATATTAACATTTAGTGTCACGATAGTGTCTGTTAAATTATATTAAAATCAGATAGTTGTTGTTCAAACTTTTATTAACTTTTAGTGTCACGATAATATTTTTAATTATATTAAAATTAGATATGTGTAGTTCTAGTTTAACTTTTGGTGTCACGATAGTGGCGTTAGATGATATTAAAACTAGTTGTTGGTATTGAAGATTTAAATCGATCTATCGATGAAGATCTATTTCACCCAACTGGAAGAAAACGGCAAGCGCCTTAGTCATGTGTGGCGCCACAATTTTCTTACATCTCATGGAATGTTAAACTGCAAACGCCTTAGTTATTGCGGCACAACATCTGCAACTTGGTTATACAGTTTTGTCAGCAATTGTTTGAGTTATTCTGGCACATCATTTACAACTCATCGTATTTATGCAATTGTACCCATAATACTTTACCTGTGGAATTATTCACTGCTGATGGAGGGCTAAACGCGGGGACTTTGATGCCTGCCGGATATAATCATGGGGTAAGTGAACCTGAATTAGTCTTTTTACTTTTGATAACGTACAGGTGTGAATGCGCGTGAATGGGTGTGTATATGAATGAATGTGGGTGTGCCTGTCGATGCGCGTGTGCGAAATCAGGTGGTGAAGATATGCGAGACACCATAAAATCAGTACTACACGAAAAAGTCCGTCTGAATTTCGGAGGAATTAACTTTATAGATATATTTATATATTAAAACTAAAATACCACTTGCACCAATGGCGATATTAAAGAATATATTTTCATTTATTATATCAATTATCTCATTACGTGTAACGTGTTATTCAATTGGGAAGTTAATGTTGTTTCTATCCAAACCAAAGTCGGATATAACTGTTGTGCAAATTCTATTAAATAATTTACCGAGTAATAAGTTTTTTTTGCAGAATATTATATACGAGTTATCGATTGATACGATCTTAATTGTATTACTGGTTTTAATCGACAATTGGCGTCGCACATCATCATTTACAGTTTGGTTCATCAATACAGATAATAATAACATCATTTATTGGACCTTTATGATAAGTCATATTTTTGCATGGATTCTAATCTACGGTGGTAGTATATCTATGGATTCAGCTGAACTTCTTGGATGGAGGCAAGTTGTTTTCGAGTTTAATAAGCTTAATACACCGATGTCATATCAATCACCCGAACTACGACGACTTTGTAGTACCATGCGACATCCATCGTTTATTGGTTTATCATTAATTTTCTTACGTAAAAAAAAAATCAATCCCAAATAATAATCTTTATTAACCATATTACACATTAACCAACTATAAACCACATGTATTTAAATTAAATTTATTTTGAAATGTTTAGTTAACTTACAAATAAATTATAACTTCTTTTTTGGAGCTGTAAATAGTTTTTTTTTGGTAATTTATGGTGACTGCGTGTGGTTTTAAAAATGTTGGAAATTTTATTAATAAAAAAAAAGGAAAAAAAATAATGAAGACTTTCGATATAACGTGTGACGATCTACCGTGCTCTAAGATTTGATTCTCGGTTTACCAGCAATGGCAGTAGTTTACGAACTGTATCAGATTGATCAGATGGCAGCAATACCACTTATTTTTTATTACTACCATCTACGGTACTTGCTGTGCGTCTTTGAGCTTCATTGTCTTGCTTCGCTATCTGAGTGTGTGAGTGGATGTTGGCGTGTATGCAGCGTGAGTGTGTGGGCGTATGGGAATGATTGTGGGGGTTGGACGTGCTGATCGCGGTTCTTTCGCAAAAGGGGTCGTCAGAGTCTCATTTTTTCATTCGTATTGTTTCCACTTCAGTTTATTCACGTAATTTGTGTACATTTCTGTATTTGTGTTGAAGCAGCAGGTATTAATTTATCAAATCCACGATGACTGAGCTTTAGTCGTTACGGCGTTATTAATCTCTAGGTACGCAGCCTGCTATGCCGCTTCATTGGTTCGCCAATGGAGAAGCTCTTCATTACAAACGATACAAATCAACTGAGCGCAAGTTAATTTTATTTGTGATCGATCATATTTTTTACGATTCTACATAATCGCAATGAAATACAAAACAAATTTGTATTCAACCTCAATTTCCCCTATACACTATTTCATATCTAAAATCAAAGTCACAAGAAAAGGGGACAATTCTGCTTTGTCCCTTTTTCTTGTGATTTTGATTTAGTTAGATAAATAAAAAGAAAAACAACATGAAATAAATTTCATCAGAATTTCTGGATCTTTCTTTGTAAATAATTGACTTGCCTGGAATATTTGAGAAATTTAGAAAAATTGTATATAAGGAATTTCGTTTGCAAAATTAAATTAGTTGTAATTTAAGTTGATAGTTTAAGTGGAATGTGATTTTGTTAAATGAATTAATTCAACGCTGTATCGTTAATATAAATAAAACCGTGTAAATAGAAGTAAAATTAGTTTTTATAAATAAAGTTTGAAGTTTGAAATATCTTGTGTATTCTTTTGGACGCTGTGTTTATACTGCAATTTTCTATTACCACCCGTTGGAGTTTCTGAAGCTTTTGGAAGAATATTCTAGATAGGAATACTGTTGCTGTATTGTTTCCCTGTTGTTCTGGAACAATAGCGGTATTAAATACTTAATAAAACCTGCTGTTTTTTCTTATAAATCAGTGATCGAATCCAGAAAGCGGTTAAGGAATTACATTTATCGAATTGAGAGTAAGACCAATTCTAAGTAAGGTTCAAAAATGTGATAATATGAGTATGAACACTTCATGCTTAGTTATTACTGTTTAGCTAGTTGTGCAGACCAAATATTCGAACAAATAATTATTTCTATCTAACAAGTAAAGTAGACTCACAACAGTGACAACCTAAGTACATATTTGTCTATTCTCTTATCGCTTAACCACTATTCAATTTTTACCCAAATAACGAAAAAAAAATAAATATTCAACTATCATAAAATTGACAATTTAAGATTAAACAAATAACTAAACTACAACAACAAATTTATTAATAAATAAAACGAAAAACTTCAAACCAATCAAATTTTTAAAATAATGACGAGACAAGTACAAATATGAATTATTGATTGAAAGCTACTGGTATTACGTTGATACGAATGAAGAAACCTTCACGAGTTTTAAAGTGATTATTCATATACATATTTTTTTTCATTATACATATTTACTCTATTTCTTTTCTTTATATTATTTATTTATTTATAGTGTATTTAAGAAAAAAAAAATGATTTTAAACGGTAAACGAATTTTTTTTTCTGATTGATATTTTTATTTAGTTTTCATTTTTTTTGGTGTATGATCAGTGATCACTAAGCTTATTTATTTTGACGATTTTTTCATTAATTCTTACGATTGTTATGTAGATAATTATAATATTACCCTGGGCAAAGAAATGCTACCAAATGTCCATGAGGAAGAAGATCTATATAATCTCAAGTTACGACTTCAACTATTACGAAGATGAAATAAATCTAAGATATTCAAAATCAAATTTAAAAGATTTAATCTTACTTGAAAAAAATAAGATCAAGAGATTAAATTAATAATTTTATTTTTTCTTCTTTTTTTTATTATTTATGTTAGTGATACTGATCAAAATGTCACGTAAGAAACTGAAGAAAAAAATTTCTTGGAACGATAATTCCTTTTAAATATAAATATATTTAATTTTTATAACTTGGCGGTTTCTGTTGATCATCTTAATTCCAGTAGCTGCGTTGATGAAAAAGAGGATTTAGTTTTTTTTATAATCGGTTTCGGTATTTTGGAATAAACTTTTTTAATGCATTTTTTTCTTTTGATATATTTCTTGTTGTTGTTGTTTTTTTTGGTGTGCTATCAAATTTGACGAACATTTTTTATGGGTAACGTTAGTGTAAAGAATGTTTTTTGTGATTAATTTTTTAAATCATAAAAATTATGATCAATTTTTTTTTTGTAATAAAAAGAGATAAGTTATTTTTCTTGGGAAGAAAGGAGATCATTAAAATGAGGATCAAAATTTGAGATTAAGTAATATTTTAGGATTTTATTTTGTTTTCATACAATTTGTTTTGAGAGTTTTGCAAGATTGTATTTTAGTCGAGGTTGTATAGTTAGACTGTTTGGACTGGCATATTCAAGCACACCTTTTATATAACCCATGCTTGATTGTTAGAATGACTAAAACCCATATGATGTTTTAGGAAAATTAACTAAATTTTAACATTTAACAATTGGAAGCGGTACAAAGGCTTGCTTGTTTATGTATCACTAGTGCTTTCAGGACAACGCCCACAGCGAGTCTGCAGGTCTTTTGGGGCTTCCTGCCTTGCACATATTTGTAAGAATGGAGGCTCTCAAGGCTACAAAAAGGCTCGAACTCCTGAGCAACACAAGGGGCTGTAGGAAAAATCATCAAGCGCTATGGAGGGATCTGGAAGAACACCTGACAGATTTGTCCATGCCGACTGATGACACAGTACCTCTAACTGCCTTTCAAAACCAGTATAGGGTTGTAATTCCAACGATAGAGGACCGGTCCTCAGCTAATTTGCTATTGGACAGTGCGGCCAACACGTTGGACATCTACACAGATGGATCTCTCACTGAAAATCGTGCAGGACCTGCGGTTTTTTTCAGTAATGAAGATCTAGTTATGACGGGTAATTCAAGCTTCATAATTGTAATTCGAGCCACTGTCCCGCATACACCAGGTTTGCCTTAACAGAAATTTTCATGGTCGTTTTCATTTTTGTCCTGTGCACATAGTTTCGCATACTCAATCCATAATCATCATCTACTATGGTTTCCGTTTAAAAAATTATTGTCCTAAAATAGTTGTGTAATATTTTCCAATGTGATTTCCTGTATTTAGTTTGTAATCATTGATCGCTATAAAATTGTCAGAAAACTGTTGTGTAATGTCATTGATCCATAATCGCGCTATTTACATGTATGATTCGTACAATCGTTTCGTAAACAATGTTTTGTTTCACAATCTTTTCCAATTTCTATTACAAACTAGCAGTCCATACTCTTTACTGGGTACAATAACTAACGATAAAACAAAAATAAAATTTCCCAAGAAACTACCGTATCGATTCGTTATTGTTGAATAAACAAACAAACTGCGTTAGCTGACTATAAATAGAACGCGATAGATAGCTTCAGTATGTTATTTTGCTCTCAGTCTTTCATCAGAATATATTGTTGAGCTGTCATTTCTTAAATAGAGTTATTTTTCTTTGTGGTTGTTGATCATAGAAGAAATGCGATTTGAGTTTTTGTTAACTTTTGTCTGATAAAATTTAATCATTCCGGAGAGTGAAATAAAACCAAAAAAAGCCCCAAAAAGTAATGGTTATACGTTTGTTGGGATGAAAATCGCAGATTATTGGATGAGAAATCATTTTTTTTCATGGCGGTCAGACGGTGATGGAATTTGACCATAAACATGGATGCTTTGGAAAATCCATGATGGAGAAACGAATCAACGTGGAGACGTATACAACTTAAATGTTTTTTGTTAACAATTTGTGAGTACTATTATTTTTTATTTTTGATAACTTTCGTAATCTGTGGATCAAACAGAAAAAACAAGAGGTGTATTATCTATCTCCATAAGCGATGATAATCAAATTGTGCAACATATTCAACTTTTAAATCAAATAAAAACAAAATAAACCACAACCACAAGTTGTTAGTCAGTCTTTCATTTGTATGAAATGAAATTAAAACGAGAATTGGAATGATTTGATCAACCCTTGCGGGTACGTGGTGCCAAATCAATTCTGAATCAGAACTAGAACAAATTATTTATCCAATATTGGTATCTATTTATTAATGTGTTAAACAAATTTAAAATTAAATTTAGAACAATTGTGTTAACCGTGGCCTTTTGCTATTCGTTTGTTTTTGTTGTGTTAACCTAAATTATAATCAAAAATAGAACAATTTAATTATCCAGTGTGGTTTGCTAATTTCCGGTTATAGTGCTATATTAAACCAAAATTAGAACTAAAAACAATTTGATTAACCATTGCTGGTATCCAATTATTAATGTGTTAAATTAGGGTTATGATTGACCTAATTTAATGATCGATTACTGTGATTTATTTATTAATGTGATCATCAAAATTAAAATTAGAAAAAGAACAATTTAATTAATCATTATAGTTCACTAATTTTTCGTTTGTAGTGTTAAATTGAATAGAAAAATTAGAATGTAGAACAATTTAATTATTTATTTATTACTGTGCTAAACTAACTTAAAAGTATGATTAGAACAATTGAATTAACCGCTGCAGGTTACTAATCTTTTTTGTCTTGATAAACTAAGCAAAAAAAGAAAATTTAAAACTAGGTCAATGGAATTAACCATTGCATTTTGCTAAAGGTTTTTATGTGTTAAATTATATTAAAATAAAATAGAATAATCTGACTAGCCATTGCGTTTGATAATTTTTTTTTTGTGGTGCTAAACTATATTATTCAATAACCATCAACGATACACCGTATATCAACGTTGCATGATGCCATAATCGTACATTTTATCATCGGCATGGTTTTCATCAGCTTATGTTCAACAACAATAATCATCGCTCAATTCAATAAGACCTATTCTTACCGCATCGTTCAACTCAATAGGTTTTACCTGTTATCGTTTTCGGTGCTCTCATCTGCATGTATTTAACAACGGGGACGATTATACATCTCAATTACACCTATTCCTTCTTTAATTCATCTGTGTCGTGGCACTATTTTGCGCCTAGTTAACTATAGTAACCGTAGTAACGCTCAACTATACACGATAGTAACTAATGTACATCACAACTACATTTATTCTGGATATAATTCATCCTTGTCGTGGCGATTATTTTACGTCTAGTCAAAAATAGTAGCAAAATCAACCATTAATTCTGCATATGCTGTCCGCCGCACCTGAAACATTAATTTGGTATTTCATCAGTGCTGTGGTGCACTTTCACTCATATTGTAAACACCTGGAGTGAATTATACATCCACCGTGCCTGATCCTGATCCTTTGGTTGAGGATGAGATGATTGACTAATAAACAAAAGAAGGGAGATATAGGAGGGGGATCGGTTTCGAACATGAGGTGAGTCATTCTATAATATATTTTTGATATATAGATATGTATGTATGTGCGTAGGTATGAGTGTGTATGTGGATATGCATCTATACATATATGAGATAGATGTGAGGGTGGGTATGCATATGTGAGAATGTGGGCATGAATGCGAGTGTATATGAGGGGGACGTTTGTGTGTGGTTATGTGGGCGTTCATGAGATGCATGTGCGTGTGAGTCCAAGTCGATAAAAATATTCCGGCTGAAAAAAAAACGGAAAGGATTTAAATTATAAGGATGCCTGAACTTCTGTAGATTAAATTAGGCTAATTGCAACTAATACATATCTTCAAATTTTTACAATACGATTATAATAAAACAAAAATCAAGATTCGTTGTACTAAAATTAACTATTAATCTAAATAATAGAAATTAAAGACCGTCATTGTATACGATTATGTGATCACAATTCAATAAATCTGTATGAGTATGCATAAATGTTTGTGAGTATGTAGGGGCCTGGATGTAGGTATGGGTGTTTGTGTGCATGTGTGTGTATGTGCGTGTTTGTGTGAGTGTATGAGGTGCGAGAGTGTGTGGATGTGTTAAACTTATGGGGTTGGACGTGGTGATAGCGGTTCTTGCGTGTACGGGGGTCGCCAGAGTCTCAGTCTTTCACTTGCTTTTTCTCATATCCGTCATTATCTCATGTTACGCGTACATTACAGTTATTTGTGCTGGAGAAGCAGGTATTCTTCTCTCGATCCCATGGGCTACAACTAGTCTGGGGCAAAAAATAACCTCGCTAGGTACGCGACCTGCTATGTCACTTCGTTGTTTTCAACGAAGAAGCGCTTCACTGCAGCCTGCAATTTCCACTTGGCGAATACTGCACAGTCTTTCAGGCTGAGGTATTCGCCATAAATGCAGCATCAAGGCGAGCAACGGAGCTTAAGTGGTCTGGCAAGATCATTAATATTTTTGCTGATAGCCCGGCTGCTCTAAAAACTCTGGGAAGTTATACTATTAAGTCAAAAATAGTGCAATCATGTTCTAGGTCTTTGAATTATCTCGGACTCACGAACAGCATATCACTGATATGGACACCAGGGCATAGTGAGAATCTCGGGAATGAAAAAGCCTTATAATTTAGCAAAGAGCTCCGCAGAGAGGCTCATAGGTCCTGAACCAGTAATTGGAATATCGAAAGGTAGGATAAGATCGCTAGTCGAACAAGTTCTGTTTCGGTTCAGTGACTCTCAATGGAGGAGCACAGAAGGCTGCAAGGTTTCCAAGATGTTCACTCCAGATTTGAACCAGCAAACCACCAAATTCCTGTTAAATCTGACCCGGTCAGACTGCAGGCTAATGGGACTACTAACAGGTCACCATCATGTGAAAAAAATATGGTGCGGTTTTGAGTAGAAAATGATCCAACATGCCGCTTTTTGAAGAGAATGAAACAGTCCCTCACGCTGTGGAAGAATGTTTGGCTCTCTCAGGGCTCCGAGGCGTCATGTTAGGATCAAACTATCTAAGGATAGAAGATTTCTGCAAAGCAGACCATTTAATGCAAAAATCCAATTTATCATACAGGTAACTTGGCGTCAAGTCAAAAAATTGTTTCAAACTACAACCAAGGATCGTTGTTGAGTATTCAGAGACATGAACAAATCTTCTCAGGCAGTAAATGTATCGTATACAGGAATTAAATGCAACCTTTAGTTTGGTAAAAGAATCCGAGTCTAAATTAAATATTATAATATCACAATAGTTAAAATAAGGAATAATTAAACTTTTAACCAATTGCATGCGAAGGGCAATCGGGTTATATCCCGAAGCAATTTGAATCTATATAATGCGATTTTTTTTGCAAACATTAATAATATGGTTCATGGTTTGTTTATGAACAACATCTTAACCTGGTCAATAACCAGGTTAAGGTGTTGTTCATATACAAACCAAGATTTTTAACAGATTTGCCGACTGAAAGTTGGGCCTCGCCAAGAAAGAGTGGTGGGAGATCAATATCGATGCTTGTTTTGGTAATAAATAGGAAGGTTGAATATTTCATTGATAATTACAGTACACAGTTGAAGATAGGGAATAGGAAATGGAGGTAGCATAACAGTAATGAAGAAGACAAGATATATTAGAACACTTTAATAGGCTAACAAGCTTTAATAGGCTAAACAGCCTACCTGAAGAGGTAAGCTTTATCATTAAGCGAATTTTTGTTTAATAGTTATTTAAGTATTAAGGGCAGTAAGAGTGCTTTACCGATTGAGGATATATGTTTTGAGATCGAGACGAAGTCAAGATCTCTAATATATCCGAAATCGGTAAAACTCTTAATGCCCAAAATGCTTATTATATTTTTTTGCACGATCAATAAAAATTCAATTAAAATTAATTAAATAATAAAATTCATTTTTAAATATAACATTTATGAAATCAAAAATTTACGTTCGGATTTTAAAATATATTACAGAACAAACGTTCCTGCATCGATTGGAATCAAAAAATTTAGATCTCACTGGTAATTTTTGCGAAATAATCAATTTCAAAGTTATCATTCACTCTATGTTATATTCGGCGGAAGTTTCAAAATTTGTTAGAAAAATTAAAAATTCAGAATGTTCTTGCAAAGACATCCGAAAAGAAACTTACGTTCAGTTTCTCTGTGCGATTTATGATTTTTTGAGCCCAAAAAACAGCGGTGTCACCGGCAATCAAACGTAAATATTCAATTTAAAAATTTATAAAATCTTCTGCGTTCACCGGAAAGCTAACCGCCATTTGCAGTAAGAATATCTGCCAACGTTCTGTGTGTTGGTCAAAGAGAAGTCTTTTCTCATCGTTCGTGTTCATAATAAGATATCGTGACAATCAGATTTTAAAATAAAATAATAAATATATTTATTTATTCCTACAGGACACGCAACAATAAAACAAAATAATTTTAAATTAAAATAATAAATATATTTGACTGACTGCGACGTTGCCAGATCTACTTTTCCATATAGTAGCGGTAGTCAAATTAGAGACACATATTTTTTAGTACTATGAAATTATATAATATTTTGGAAATATTCTATCATAGAAAATTGTTGTAATTGATAAAAAGTATTCCTGTATTGAAATTTTTACATAATAATTTGTTTGAAATTTTATTAGATGTACTACGCGATTTGACTATCTATACATCCTTAAGTTTGAATGTTTTAAAGAAAATTTCTTAAAATCTCATTTCAAAATAGTAAGCTCTGCGTTCCATCATAATTCTATAAGTTTTTTTGTTGCAAAACTAACTTTCATCGAATATTTTTTTAAAATAAATTGCTTTCAAATCTGTTAATTGCAATATTTTTAAAAGAATATTATTTAAAGTTGAAGCTAGCATAAGTTGACCTGGAAATTTATTTATAAAAATCGCTTTTATTTATACCCTGGAGTCTCCCTTACCGGAAAGTAATTACTTACCGCCTGCATGATCGGTAAGTAATTACTTACCGACCTGTGATTTGTAATAGTATATTACATATCTAGAGTTGTAAATAGCATTTTACATGCGAGGGAAAATTTTGCGCACGAGACGCGTGGCGTAGATAATGCTTTACAACTCGAGATTTGTTATATACTTTTTCTACGACTTTGTTTTAATGCCCAAACGCATATAATTACTTGAAAAAATGAACTACTAATTATAAATTAAATGCAAATAGTTTTACAAATTGTGGTAGGCTTTGCATTATTCTGTGTCAAAATGAATTGAAATATTTAATTTTTAAAAATCAAATTTTCTTTAAACAAAAATTTTTCTTTTTATTAAAAGCGTGCGGTAATATATATATGAAAATCCATTACCGCACGCTATTTGAAATAATCAATTTACATGTCATGGATAGTGTGATGTAATTTATAATTTACTGTGATAGGAGTAGAAAAACTATTTTTTCGATCGAAAAGTGTCATTTTAACTTTTCTTTTAAATATTTTGAAATTATTCAATTCTCTCAAAAGTTTCGGAAGAAATTTCCATACGATGAACAGTTTCCAGGCTTTTTTAAACTGAATTCAGATCTTGTGAAGCTTTTTCTGAGGTTATTACTATTGTTGAGTCACAGAAATCATATGCAAACATAAACTCAAAATCAAATAAAATCAATACAACGCCATATCGTATCTGTCTACACTCTAAAGTCTAATTCATTCTAAATTCCACTTGATTGCATAAGGAACAACAATTTTTGTGTCAAATAATCTAAATTTATTAAAAAAATATTATTAACTGAAATGTATTAAATTAAAACTACAAAAATTTACCAAGTGTTGAAAACCGCACTTATAGATTTATTTTAAATTTATATCCCAAAAAAATAAAATTTTAATTAAATAAAATAAACATTATATTTTAAGAATATTCGTCACCTAATTCATAAAAATTTTGCTTTAAAAATGGCAGACGAATGCGTAAATTAAATAAGTTTTATTTAAAACAAACAGAAAACACAAGCCAGCATCTTCTTTTTCTACAAGATGGATCATTAATGTAAATCAGGTTCTAACACTTACATGTAAGCAAAAAAATGTTTATAACATAAGTGCAAATCTAGCTACTCCATTACTTAGAAAGTAGGCAGGCAGGAGCTATTGAAGTTGGGGTATTATGTTATAAACAACTATCTGAACTATGTTAAACTTATGACACACCCTGTAACAACTTCAGAAAAATAAAAAAAACAAAACAACATAAAAACCATCACATGTGAGATATTAATGTTGATTTTATTAAAAAAAATAATATTTATATATATATTTATTTCCACATATATGTTTTTTTACTATACCAAAAAAAACGGAGATAAACAAAATTTTTGTACGAAGCGTATCTTAGTTATTTAAGAAATGTGTTAAGAAAAAAATAAAATAATAAATAAATTTCTTATAGATAATTAATGTAGTAAATATGCGAAATAATTATTCTTGCTGCTTTTTTCTTAAATTTTAATTATTAATTTTTTGTAATTATTTTTTTATGTTTGAAACGAGTGGTCGGTCGTTGAGAAATATTTATATATCTATCTATTTAAGGCTTTTTGTTTGGCGTTTTTTAATTTTTAAGAAATCTAAAAAAAAGCGCGAGTTTAGAAATTTTAGTTGAAATTATTTTAACATGTGGCAAACAGTTATATTTATTTATGTTTGATTTTTTTTCGGTTTTGATTATCTCGACTACTCGTCAAAATAATCATATATGTTTATGGTTGTTGATTTTTGTTGTGCAAGTTTGGAGTTTAATATTTTTGATTTATGTTTTTGACGAAAAATTTAAGAGAACTTGTCGCGCTTAGAGATTTGACCTTCTCGAAATATAAGCACACACACACACAAACGGCAATGTCGCAAAAGCAAAATTCATTTTGCCATTTTCTAGGGCGGAATGCTTTGATTTCAACAGGGGTTGTTTCGTACTACATAAGTCACTCAATTTTCATAGCGTGTGAGTTTGCAAGACGAAGTTATTCATCTGAAGTAAAACAGATACTAATTGAGTTCTAGTATCTGTTGCTTTAGCAATAAATATTAACTTTCGTTTGGCTATTAAGAATCTCAATTAACACTAAAGAGCTGAAATTACTAATAAAATAAGGAAACTTTTTAATACTGCCAAATACTTCAAAGGAGCAATGGGACTGGGACATTTAAAAATTTAATTATTATAAAAAGAAATATAACTCGTTACTCGAATGCGAAAAGTGAAAATGAAGGTCAGGATATTGTGTGAGGTTTAGTTAAATTTTATTTTATCAGACATTATACCTGCAGAATGAAAACTATCCAAGTATTAATGGATATATTCGTTTTGCAAGAGTTGACCTTGAGTCTTGAGACCCTGGTCTCAACGGTATGTACAGTATCTACATATACCTATATCATACGATTTCCTAACCAAAGAAACTTGTGATTAATTTAAAGATCTTCAGCTCAATTATTCAATTTGAACAAATTAAAATTTAATATACATATTCAAGACAATGTTAACAAAGCTTTCAAAATGCTTGGTTTTGTTAAGCGAGTGTGTTTCGTTCGTCTAAAACACTTATTACAATCTTTAATTCAGTAGTTCGTTCTTCACTAGAATACGGTCTGGAATCCAAAATATCAAACTAATATTGATAATATTGAGAGGGTTCAAAGGAAGTTTACTAGATTTCTGAACTTTAAATTAAGCTTCCCATATCAACCATACAAAGATAGACTTGGAACAGAGACGTACAATTGCTGATCAAACAACCCTTTATAAAATTCTTAACCAAAGTATTGAATCAGATTTGGCTAATCTAATTCGTTTGAATACCACAGCTTGTTATAATACTAGGGATTCGTACACTCTGTATTATAATACTTTTCTAACTAATCTAAGAGTTCAACGGTAAGTTGATTAGATTACAGTACAGCTACAACATTAAATTTAATCAAGTCAATTTGTTTTGCTCTAACTTAGTCCAGCTTAAAAGAAGCCTTTTACAAATTGTTAAATTAAATTAAATTAATATTAGTTTCTTATATATTTTAAATTCTAGTATTATTCATTTTATCTTGTGTTAAAAATTCTTCGTTTATTACATTAACATTATCTTTTTATAAACTAAATTTAAACTTTTTATTGTAATTTTTTATATTATTTTTTAAATATTGTCTTTAATTTGTATTACTTTTATAACTAGCATGTTATTGGAAATATTTTCGTTTGCTATAGTATATAAATTGAAATAAATAAATACATTTGGACAATTCTAGCCCACTGGTTTTGATAATATAATACTCGAAGAAATATAGCTCCACTGTCAGAAACAAAACAAGTAAACTGATTAATTCTTCACACAGAAAACCTGTCAAGTGCTTGTACATCCCGGGTAGGAACTGCCAATGTTAAACAATGGGCCAACCTCGTGCCAGTATTGCCGAGCCAAGTCTTGGCTAGTTAGCTCCGGTTTTAGTCTGGGCCAGTTGTAAATGCCTAGACAGAACCAAGATTCAGTTTATTATATTACACGATATTCACCAGCTTGGAATGCATTGTTATAGTGTTTGTAAGTTTCATGAAATTTAAATTTTTAAAATATTTAATTAATGTTCCATGAAATATTTTAAAAAACTTTTGTTTTGGAGCTCCTAAAATGGGAAATATAAACACAAATTGACGAAAGTAGTTTTGAGCAAGATTGATCTTCAATGGAACGCGCCTAATTTTGAGAATATAATTAAGCTTAATGTGAAGCTTAAACTTAAATTTAAGCTTAATTAAAAAATAGAAAATGAATTTTGAATGTTATATGTTACCGATTTTTAATTTTATAACTTATCATAAGTATCGTTTAAATATATTTACTATCATAGAAAAAGTTGCATTTTCTACGCGAGATAAAAACATTTTGCGTTCGTGAAATTGTCCCACTTGAGGCTAACGTGCCTCGTGAATAAATTCTCACTCGCGAAAAAGTAGCGTTTTCATCTCATGTAGCAAAATGTACTATTTTTGAAATATATTTTGTTGAAATAATGGCACATTTCAAATGAAATGTTTCATTTGTTTAATCACTAATTGTAAACAACTCAATATAAAAAAATTTTAAATATATTTAACGCCATCTTAAAATATAACACTCCATATAAAAACAATCTAAAACAATTTAATTAAAAACACTAATCCATTTTTTCTATCTGGCAAGCTTCATATGCAACTGTCATTGTTTTTTCATTACTATATAATTTTGTCCACCATTGTTGAAAATAACAAAAAATAAATAAAATTCAACTTAAATACAATAGTACATTATATAACAAGGTTGAGAAATAAGCTATTATTGACCGAGAACTTTTAGATCCTGAGGCGCATAGCGCCGAGGGATATTATGTTCAAGGTCTATCTTAGTCTATATGTGTTATTATGGTTTTCCCTTAGATTATAAAATATACAAAATAAGTAATATTTGTGTATCTAAACTATAAAACTATAAAAAAAATTGAAGCTATTTTTTAAATTCCAATTTTGCATTGAAAATAATTTCCACAAAAGAAAAGGCTCCTTTAAAAATAAATACAAAAATACAGGGTCCCATGCAGCATTTTTATCTCTTTCCATTTATAGAAAAAAAATATATTGTTATTCTTCTATTGCCAGAAAGAAGTAACTGCCAAATAATATATATTTCATTTTAATTTCATTCTAAATTAAAACAAAACCTAAAACAGTAAACCATATAAACAATATCCATTTCATTTTAAATTTAGTTTAAATGAAAACAAAACCAAAGCGTACATGAAACAATTTTAGTTAGGATCAAATTTTCAGTTTTAATATTATCAGTTTTATTTTAATCGAAATACTTTTGACAAACATAAAATAAAATTGAATAAGGTTGGTCATTCTCCAATCGATAAAAATGTTAAATACAAAATTTCTACACAAGTCTGTTATTTTGTAAGCATATTTGGTCAAGCGAGGGAAAACCTCGATGATATTTAAATTTCTAGGCTACTGTGTTTTTCAGTGCTAATACTATCACGTTAAAATCGCACACTACTTTATGTAAATAAAAATAACTTCAACTCAAAAAGATATTACTTATCATGTGTATTTTATAATCTAAGGGTTTACCATATTCTTCACTGTTTGTGTGCTTTTGTTACTTTTGAATTAAAATGCAATATTTAAAATTATACTTTTTACTGTTTATTTTTTATTTTATTAATAATAATATAAACTTCCTTATAGTAACAATTTGAATTTTATTTTTTATTTTATAGAATATCGATTTCGACTTACGTCATCCTCAGTTCTTAAATTATTATTACAATTTTTGCTTAAACTATTATTTATATACTATTTCAACTGCTATTTTTTATTATTATGTCATATATTTTGTTAGTTTTAGTGTTGATTTTATCGTTTAAAATGTTGTTATTGTTTTTATGTTTATATATTTCTATTTCTTCCATTCTATCTAGATGTTGTCCTTTTCTTTTTTTAAGTAATATGGTTAAATTTGTGTTGATATTGGTGTATTTGTGTTTTTCTATTTTTAAATGTTGGGCATATCTGGATTTTGGATTGCTTCTGTTAATTTTATTGGTGTGCTCAACAAATCTTTTTGTGAAGGACCTTGGCCTATAAAAAACTTACTGCAGTCATCACAGGCAATTTTATAAACACCTGTGTCTAAGATTTGGGTTTTTTTAGTTTTTAGGTAATTTTATATTTTAGTTTTGATTTTGTAAGCTGCAATATATCCATATTTTTTTAAAGTTTTTTGCATTATTTTGAATGTTGTTTTATTATATGTTACACCTATATATTTTTTGCCTGCCAAGTTTTTTTCATTCTTCAGTGTTGTGAGGGTTTGCAAATTTTTCTTGTTTTTATGTTTTCTATTTAATGTGTCAATTATTTCGTTTTTATATCCGTTTTTACCAGCTATGTATTTTATGATATTTAATTCGTCTTGATAATTTTCGGCATTCATTCAAACAATATCATCAAATAAAATATGAAATAATAATGGAATCGGTAAAGAATGATATGGAAAGCACGATAAAAAAGAAAAGTGAAAATATAAAATTGAAATTAAAGAAGTTAAAAGAATCAAAACTAATAGAAATTGGAACTCATCATATTAACATAACAAATCAATATAGACCGCAACAATACAATAATAGAATAGAAAATTACACCGATATACAATTTAACAATCAAGAAACTTAACTATTGGAAAAAGGATTGAAATACGGCATACAACCAAACAACACAAGAAAAGATATAAATGAAAATCTGTTAGAAATAGAAAATTCAATATTGAAAACTAACATTCACCACCAAAATGAAATCAGATCAATAATAGTTAATGAAATATCAACAAAAAATAACAACTTAAACAATTCAAAAACCAACAACAAAAAAGAAATAAAAACAATACGCAGTATACAAAACAAGATCAAACAAAACAATGCCACAATAACCAAAGCAGATAAAGGGAATACATTAGTCATCTTGAAAACTACAGACTACAACAATAAGATAGATGAATACATCATTAATAACAACATCGAAAAATTAAGTAAAGATCCAACGAATGAATGCAATGTACAAATAAAAACAATCATCAACAAATCTATCAACATATTAAGTGATAAGAACATAAGGTATAACAAAATGATAAAACCAACAGCACCAAATATAAGAGGATTACCAAAAATACACAAACCATATACACCGATAAGACCATTAATTAATTTCACCACAGCACCAACATACAGAATAGCGAGGTACATAAACAAACTATTGAAGCATCACATAAAATTTGATAACAATTATTCAGTAAAAAATAACACAGAATTAATCAATAGAATAGAACCAATAATAATACCTCACATCGCAAAATTTGCATCGTTTGATATAACCAACATGTATTCCAACATAGCAATAAAAGATACAATAAATATAACAAAAAATATGTTAATATAAAATGGTTTAAACCCAACAGATACACAAGAAATAATAAATATAATACCCGAAATAACAAAACAAAACTATTTCACACATAACAATGAGTATTATCAACAAACAGAAGGATTACCTATGGGGAGCCCACTATCTGGAACTTTAGCCGAAATATATCTAAATGATTTTGAAACAAAATATATACATAACAACATAAATCCACACAAAGAAAAAATCATTTATTGGTATCGCTACGTTGATGATATAATTTTATTATTCAAAGGAATGAATAAACAGCGTAATCTATTACACCAATACATAAACAGCTAGAAGCTTCCATTAAATTCACGTTAGAAAATGAAGAAAATAACACAATAAATTTTTTGGATTTATCAAATAAAATGTAGATTCAAAACACACATTCAAAATATGCCGAAGATCAACCCAAACGGATCAAACAATAAATATTAAATCACATCATCCATACCAACATAAACTAGCTGCATACAACCACATGATCAATAGATTGAACAATATACCAATGAATACCGAAAATTATTAAGACGAATTAAATAACATAAAATACATAGCCAGTAAAAACGGATATAAAAACGAAATAATTGACACATTTAATAGAAAACATAAAAACGAGAAAAATTTGCAAACCCTAACAATACTGAAGAATGAAGAAAACTTAGCAGGCAAAAATACATAGGCGTAACATATAATAAAACAACATTCAAAATTATGCAAAAAACTTTAAAAAAATATGGATATATTGCAGTTTACAAAAACAAAAATAAAATAGAAAATTACCTAAAAACTAAAAAAACCAAACCTTAGACACAGGTGGAGTGTCCATAAGTCTTCTCAACCGAGGTATATATAGAATTTTTTTAACTACTTACACTAATTATCATATTTGCTTTGATTAGATTTTGATATTAGTCATTTTCCATTTCATTTTTTAAATATCGTAAAATATCAAGTAGCCTGGATGTTTAGTTTCACACAAATAAAACGAAACACAGGAATGAAATTATTATTTGTTTGTGTTTTTTTTGGTTCATTTCAATTAAAAATAAAAGAAAATTTGTCATTATTAACCTAGGTAATTTTTTGTTATTATTATTGACCTCGGTTGAGAAAAATTACTTCTCATTGGGGCATTCCAGTAAATAATGACGATTTTTCAAGTTAGTAGTTAAAAAAAGAAGTTATTTTTAATTACCTAAAATGAGTTTCAAATTTTATATTACATAATGTATCGTCCGACGACGACGTTAGTAACATTAGAATACACAGGATACATACATTTCAAACACAACTACAACGATAAACGAAAAAGTTTTTTTCGTCAGAAAAAATTTAGATTCCATTTCTAATTTATCGTCGGCGATGATTATTGCCAGATATCAATTTTATTTTTATTTGGCTGCAAGGGTAATTTTTAATGTTATTGTGACAGTGCCGCCAACTGAAAAATATGATTTTCTGATGTTTTTCGCATTTCTGAGGTTGTAATCGTTTTGTTTTGAGTTGCAAATGAATTTTCAGTTTATGTTCAAAGTTCGGTTTTATTCATTTATATATTTTCATTTATATATTTCACAAATTGTATTTTGTATTTTATTTTTAAAATTAGTTATTAGTAGACAAATTATTATTATTTTATTAGTAAAAATTAGTTATTTTTAAAATTGAAATTTGTGAAATTCATTTTGACAAAGAACAAAGTATTTTAGTTTATGCAATTTTATTTTTGACAGCTTTTCACGCTGACGCCTTTGTTGTGGTTACTACAGCGAAATTGTAGACTTTTTTTTTATCCTCCGACGTTATCGTCCGTGTTGTGTTTCTACCTTAAACATGTTAGACCACTATATTGTGGCTTGGACTTTTAATAAAAAAACTAAGCTGTACATATACAAAGAAAAAGATGCGGAACTATTCTTTTAACTTTTGCCCCCACGACTAATCCTGAGCTTGGAACTCTCTTAACTATTCGTTAAATCTAGCCTACCATTTAAAATAAATTTATTACTAATGAAAAGAGAATATGTATATACCTATATAATTATAATATATAAAAAAAAACTTAGCTGGTTTCCTCGTTGGTCGTCTTGATAATTTCTGAATATACCCGTGTTATTGAGTAAAATTGCAGGTAGTTGTAACTTATTATTACTTATTTTTGTATTCCTTAACATGTAGTTGATAACTGTCTCCTCCAATTGTTAATATTTGTATTCCTGAATTATCTTTATTTGGTCTTTATCTCTGTGCCGCGATATCCGTTCGAATCGATAAAAAAAACACCCTGTAATAGTTGCTACTAACTTTCCTCACAATTTCATATGACATTAAAGTCCAATTCCTCTCAACCAACACAGGAAAAGTTGTGCTCGATTCCTTTATTGTAATTATTATTTACTCCGGTGTTACTTACGACTGGCACCATTCAATTCGTCTTTGATATTTAATTGCTGTTGATAACAAGATTATTTATAAAAACAACTATTTAATTGAGTTATCACAATATCACAAGATGAGCAATTTCACGAAGATTCAACAACGTTTTGACTTGACCCCTTTTAATTTTGATTATTTTTTGTTTATAGATAGTCTTTGATAAATAAAAAATACAAGTTCTCTTAGAATTTTTTTTTTCGACCAGGGGTCTTCACAGGGTGCCCCTCAATTTTTGTTATTTTGTGATGTGAGTGCATTTTGACGAGCGATTGTAGAAAAACTACTCAATCGATTTTCATAAATGATATGTCGTTGAATAGGTATTAGAACAAAGTTTTTAAAAATGTACACTGTTAATTTTTTGAAATAATTCTTAACGGTGTAACATAAGAAAAAAACGGTGTAATTGAGAAAAAGATGGCATAGCCTTTTTTTTTTTTTTAAACTAAATTGAAGCTTATTTTATATCTAACCACTTGTGAAAGTTTAGGACTAGCTATATTTTTGGTTTTAGAGATAAAATTCGTTGTGCATATGACTGTCGGGAATCAGTTTTTTTTGTTCTGAAGGAAAATTATAAAAATGGCAATTTTTAGATTCAGATTTTTTTTTTATGTTAAATATCAAATATTTTATTATTAAATGAACTTTTCAAAAAGCAATTTCAGTCAAGTTCAGCAAAATTTTGCGACATTTTGACTCGACCCTTTTTAATTTGGCTTATTTTTAGTTTATAGATAGCCTTTGATAAATGAAAAATACGGCTTCAAGTAGAATTTTTTTAAACATAGACCAAAATAAACCAAATTAAAAAGGGTCGAGTCAAAATGTCGCAAAATTTTGCTGAACTTGACTGAAATTGCTTTTTAAAAAGTTCATTTAATAATAAAATATTTGATATTTAACATAAAAAAAAATCTGAATCTAAAAATCGCCATTTTTATAATTTTCCTTCAGAACAAAAAAAACTGATTCCCGACAGTCATATGCACAACGAATTTTCTCTTTAAAACAAAAAATGATGCTAGTCCTAAACTTTCACAAGTGGTTAGATATAAAATAAGCTTCAATTTAGTTTAAAAAAAAAAAAAAAAAGGCTATGCCATCTTTTTTTCAATTACACCATTTTTTTCTTATGTTACACCGTTAAAAATTAACAGTGTACATTTTTAAAAACTTTGTTCTAATACCTATTCAACGACATATCATTTATGAAAATCGATTGAGTAGTTTGTCTACAATCGCTCGTCAAAAAGTACTCACATCACAAAATAACAAAAATTGAGGGGCACCCTGTGAAGACCCCTGGTCGAAAAAAAAAATTCTAAGAGAACTTGTATTTTTTATTTATCAAAGACTATCTATAAACAAAAAATAATCAAAATTAAAAGGGGTCAAGTCAAAACGTTGTTGAATCTTCGTGAAATTGCTCAGATAATACATTTATTGATCAAATTAAAGAACAAAAGAGAAGAACAATGTCTTCTTATTATTATATCTCAAGAGACTCAAACGTTTTGGTTTGTTTTATAATTTTTAGTAACTTTTAAACTCTTTTTTATAGGTTGCAAATCAAACCACATTTCAGAACCGAATGAATTTTTCCAATCCAAAAAAAATGTGATTTTATTTTGACATCTTTTAATGAAATCGTATTATTTTTCAGCAAAAATCAAACAGCACTGAGTAAGCAATGAGCACGTTTAATTATTTTTTCGTGATATTCGAATTTCGAGGCTGTTCGGTTATTTGCAAAAAAAACTGTTAAACTATTATGATTGTGAAAATGAAATGGAATATGGAAATATTTTTGATGGATGGAAAAGAGAATGGAAATTGGTTTTAATATTACTACCGCGAATATAGTCGACGTTACAAACATGTCAATAAAGTGTAATTTTTTATGGATTTGTGCGGTATCTCACCCCGAGGCAGATATACAACTTGTTTTTGTTTATTAGCTTTAGTAAGTGATTCTTTTTCGAATAATAAATCTTGGCTTTAAATATGTGGTTAAAACTTTTGGTTAATTGTGCCTTTCTGGTAATTAATCATACATTATTTTCATAAAATAATATATCTATTCATTTACTATAAAATACAATTTTTTTTTTTAATTCATCGAATTAAAGTACGAAGATTCAAATAAAAAATTAAAGATTTTAAGTGTTACCAGTTCATATTTTTTTGGCAGCGTACGTAGATCGTGAGGGTCGAGATGCCTTCATTAAAACTTTTATAAAAAATAACTTCACCGAACTTGAAGTTTTAACATTTTTAACATGGAATTTAAATAAAAATTATGATAATATTTAATTTATTAAAAAAATTGCTATTTGATAAATTGGTTTGCCAGGCTTGGCCCTAGTCTGATCTGCCAGGCTAGGCCCAAGTCTGATTTGCCGGACTTGGCCCAAGTCTTGGCCCCAGGACATCATTCCAAGCTTGGGCCGTTTGAAAATGTTAAGTCTGACCCGAACCCCAAAATCTGTGGCGCGGGCTTGGCCCAGGCTTGGGCAATTAGCTAATTCTTACCCGGGATAGCGTCTTACTCAGAGAAATGGCTGTTTGACCATTTGTAACACTCCAAAAAATCTTGGGAAAGAAGGTTATATGGGCAACGAGCTTACCTTTAGTGCAATTTGAAAGAGCACCTAATTTAGAAATCATTGCAATTTTTTCAGAATTTTGCGACGCACA
Source organism: Diogma glabrata (assembly GCA_963693315.1). NCBI lineage: Eukaryota > Metazoa > Arthropoda > Insecta > Diptera > Cylindrotomidae > Diogma > Diogma glabrata. The sequence continues at coordinate 450,655,624 of OY856186.1, read as the reverse complement.
GTTTTTGAGTTATTGTCAAAAAAGAGCAACTTTCAGACCGTTCCGCCCCCTACGTTCCGACGATGATTGACAGAAAAATTTGTAAAAATCACAGAGACAGGAATATTGGTAAATTTTGAATAAAAATCATAGCAAAGACTCAAATAATTATATTTCTGTGTGTTTATGGTAGGGTGTGGGGAGAAAAAACCATTTTTGATCCAAATGAGTGGGGTGTCATATGAAGAAGCACTTTATTTAAGAAACATTACAATTTTTTTTAGAACTTTGCAATGCACAGTTTTTGTGTTATTGTAAAAAAACTAATTTGAGTATTTAAAAATAATTTTAGACGTGTCTGACTTTTTTTATTACTATAACTACAAAAATAGAGTTTTTTGGAAGATGAAGATTTAGTTTTTCTGATGAAAAACGAATCTGTGCTAGTCGAGCTAAAATGATGTTAACAAATTCCAATTGGAATCAAACGACAACTCTGTCGTGGAAAAAAAAATATATTTGTTCATTTATCTGCGCTAACTAAAAAAATATTGCAGTAATGCCGGGATTTCTTAAAAAAATTATTACTATATCGGTGCTAAATTAGGGATTGCAAATTTTAAGGAAAAAATCAATATCGGAATTTCGAGATTGATTAATCTAAAACCGGAATCCCGGTATTAATACCGGGATTAAAAAAAATAAAAATCTCAATAAAATAATTTTTTCTGTACTTTAATTGTACATTAACAGGTCGTTCAATAAGTCCGTAGGATAAGTAAGAAAAAAACAACATTTTGACAAAACTCGATTTTTTTATTCAACATAGTTGCCTTCGAGGGCGATACAACGAGTATAGCGATTTTCCAACTTTTCTATACCACTTTTATAGTACGATTTCTCTTTCTCGTCAAAATAGGCCTCAGTTTCAGCGATTACTTCATCATTGGACTTAAATTTCTTTCCAGCAAGCATTCTCTTGAGATCTGAAAACAGGAAAAAGTCGCTGGGGGCTAAATCTGGAGAATATGGTGGGTGGGTAAGCAATTCAAAGCCCAATTCATTCAATTTTGCCATCGTTTTCATCGATCTGTGACACGGTGCATTATCTTGGTGAAACAACACTTTTTTCTTTTGCAAATGTGGCCGTTTCTTTGCGATTTCAGCCTTCAATCGATCCAAAAGTTCACAGTAATACTCGCTGTTGATGGTGGTTCCTTTTTGGAGATAGTCGATGAATATTATTCCGTTCGTATCCCAAAATACAGACGCCATCACCTTACCGGCCGACTGTTGCGTCTTTGCTCGCTTTGGATTCGGTTCGTCGACTGCTGTCCACTCAGCTGACTGTCTTTTGGATTCTGGTGTGTAATTGTGAAGCCATGTCTCATCCATTGTCACATATCTACGATAGAATTCCCTTTTATTGCGGTTTAACAGTGCCAAAGACTCCTCCGAAGCATCGATTCGTTGTTGTTTTTGGTCGAATGTGAGCTCACGCGGCACCCAATTTGCACAGAGCTTTCGCATACCCAAATGTTCATGTAAAATGGTAAAAACACTACCATCTGCTACCTTTACAATGTCAGCTATTTCGTGCACCTTCAATTTGCGATCGTTCATAACCAATTTGTGGATTTTTTTTATGTTTTCTGGAATAACAGCCTCATTTGGGCGTCCACTGCGCTCTGCATCTTTTGTGCTGGTACGACCACATTTAAATTCAGCCATCCACTTCTCTACCATTTGTCTCGATGGAGCAGAGTTTGGATAATGTTTATCAAGCCATTGTTTGGTTTCCACTGTATTTTTTTTCATCAAAAAGCAATGCTTTATTAAAATTTGAAATTCACTTTTTTCCATTTTTTTTCAAAAACAAAAGTTGCTTCACACAAAATGCTATAACTCACGAATAAATAGTCAGATTGCTGTCAAATTTATACACGTATCGTTTGAAGGTTAGTACTAAATAAAAATCATATGAAAAAAATTATAGTAACGCCATCTATGTGTCATCCTACGGACTTATTGAATGACCTAGTATATGATGCAAGGACGCAGAGCTAAAGATTTTGGAGCGCCTCGATTTGCACCCACATTAAGTCCAAAATAGCTTTCATCCGTGCGTCATATATTAATTTTTATTCGCCGCAAGCAAAATATTGAAAAAAAATTGTTTTTCGCCAAACGGCTGTACAGTTTAACTTAGTTAAAGGGAGTTAGTTAAAGTCTTACTTTTTTACTTATAATCAAAGCGGCTGCAATAGTAACGCCATTTTTATTTTATATTACGGCGGCAGTAAAGTAGCATATGTTATTTTTTATTTTGTTATTTTTTCTAACAAATTGTATAACTTTGACAACAAAAATAAGAAATTGATTCTGATTGGATTATGAAATTTTAAATTATTGTATGTACCTAACTATGACAACAAAACATAACAAATAGTTTAATTGGATAATGAAATTTTGAATTGGAGCTTGCTTTGATAAAAAATTTTATTTAGGCAAATTTAAATATTTCTTACTTTTTGGACGTAATTATGACGGTAATAAATCATATTTATAAATTTTTGCTTATTATAATTTCATATTAATAAAAAAATTTAACGTTTGCCGAAAAAATAGTGTATGTACATTGTACATACGGTCGGCCGCCAAACTATAGACTCAACACAAAAAGTAGCCCTTTTTGTCCTAAAGCTCCTAATTAAATAATGTACTATTTATTCTTAAGCATTATAAATTTTCATAAATTTTGAAATGAAAATATGTATGTTGGACAAGTAACATTTGACAAAATATTTGTTATTTCTTAAAATAATATTGTATAACTATGACAACAAATAATAACAATAATTTTAATTGGATTATGAAATTTTGAATTTAAAGGTTGCTTTGATAAAAATTTCTAGTTTTTATAGAATTTATACAAATACAAATGTTTTTTTACTTTTTTGAGCGTAACTATGACAGCAAAATATATGCTTAAAAATATATTTAAATAATAATATAACAAAATAAGGAAAATTCATTCGAATCCCGGTATTCTGGGATTCGAAATTCCGGAATTGCAATCCCTAGTGCTAATTCACTATCCCTTGAATTAGTGCCAAGACTCTAATCTCGGCACTCAGTCAAATACTTTATCTTTACAATCTCTAATTAAAAAAAAATTGAATTATTGTCGAAATTTTTTAGAAAATTAAATCTCGGTCCTAAGTCAGTTTAAAAGTGTCTGCGCTATGTCAGTTTGGAAAAATTTACGCTAATTAAAAGAAAACTGAATTAGTGCCGAGAATTTTCTCGGTGCTATGTCCATGGCGGTATGACAGTTGGCGCTATATCATGGAGCCATTTTCCAACTTTTTCTATTCCTATGGGAGTAGCTGACGCTGAAAAAAACCATATTTCATGTCCAATTTAATGTTCAATTACATTTCATGTCATCCAATTAATTATTTTTATGTGTTCAATATTACTAATTAAAAATGTTTCCCATTATAAGTTTGCAAAAAATATTTGGGTAACAAAATATATAAAACTCATTTTTAGACACACTTCCGGTACAACTATCGAGCCCATAGTCCAGTTCGACTCTTACCATTCACGAAACCTATTTTTAGAAAAAACTTATTGAAATTGCTCCAGTAGTCAGCCAAACGGAAACTCTTTTTCGCTCTTTTAGAATCGATAAGTAATAGCCATGGAAAAATAATCTTGTTTACGTTGATTTGACACCATTTTTAAGGGTTTCAATTTTATGTAAAAAAAGACTATATGACATATGATAAAACTATATGGTGTCTATCTGACTGATCTGTTATCTCGCTCGTTTCTGGTCAGAAATGCCGTGATGTATGTTATCTGCCACTATAATATATAGTGACGTCCAAAACAGTTAATCTTAGATTCATTTGTTTGAGAAGACTATGATGGGAGGTTTTTTATGTAACTGGTCAAAAGGTTATACGAGTGACAGCTGAAAATTTCTAAAAAATTAGTTTCCAATTTTCCATAGAATTTAGAACGAATTAAATGTGCGATTTTTGCATAATTTTGCATAAGTGAGTAATGTTATTGCCAAACTTAATGGACCGAAAAGTTTGAACAAATTTTTAATGATGGAAAATATGATTTATGAACGAAAAATATGTCGAATTATCATATTTATATACGAGACGATATGTATATGGGATCACTATAAAATTCCTTTATGATGAAATATCGAGAAAGAGTCCGATGCAACTTCTCACAATTGCAACATACACATAACATAGGTAGTATATACACATAACACAACGCCTCTAAGATAGTCTACACTGGCGGTTAAGCACTATCATCCACATGCCCAGAAGTAGATCGTTTCACAATAATTGCAAGAGACTGTATTTACTAAAAGGTATAGAAAGATGATCAACGACGAAGAAAATTCCTTGAACGAAGTTTTCAAATATTTCACAGCATTTGTGCTCATTTGTGCTTCATTTGTTTGTTCTTTAATCTGAGTACATTGAAAAACAATAAGTCCAGCTTTGAATAACGATATGTTAAAATCATCGTTCTCGATATAAGTTAAACCTGCATATAAATTCCATTTCCATATCAGCAGCGTATTTTTTTCGACTTCAGTTCAAACTTCAGTGTTGAGGTTTTGTTAGGACGATTTGGAGAACAATAATGTAAACGTCTTACGAACAAAAAATCTCACCATATCGGACGATATAATGATAACTCTCTGCGTAAGACTTTCAACGTCAATTCCATATTCACGGATCTAAAAATTGAGCAATAGTAAGCATAACCAGGCATTTAGTTCGTTACTTTTAAATTCGCATATTTTTCTTTTCTTATCGGTGTAATTCATCTTATCTTAGTAAAATATTACTTTGTATTTTGTGTAGTCTCGACCGGATGTTATTTAAATATTATGTATTTAATACAAATACAATAAAAAATAGAAACTATTAGCAAAAAAAATAATGAATTAGAAAATATAACTTAAAAAAACAAAATTATGAATAATTTTTACATTCATTTTTCTGAAAACGTACACAGAAATTCTTGACTCGATAACATTGTTGTAAACGTAAAATTGATAATGTATACCATTGATTAAGTATAATACTTAATCAATGTATATAATTATTGTAAAATTTGACGAAGAATAATTTTTCAAGAAAGGCTAATGTACTTTTAATATTATTTCGTTCTAAAAGATTATTATTACTAAGTAGTATTATATTCATGAGCCAAAACACACGCACACATTATGAACTCCTTGGGATAATTTTATACATTCTTGTGGTCGAAGGGACGTGAATTTAGTAAATCCTATTTTCACATCAGGAAACTTATTTTTAAACTCCACATAAGCTTCATTTAATGTACATAGCAATAAGCGCTTTTGTGTTTTTATGCGCTCATCTCCTTTTTTAAAAGATATTGCATCTCGTTTGCCTGGCAATAATCTACTGATTTCATCACTTTTATAGAACTGCTCCACATCATTTATATCTGTTGTGGATACACCTCTTTTATCCGTCGCAGATGAATGCTGAAAATTATTTTTATGTAGAGTTTTACTTTTTTCAACCAAATGACGCGTAGCATTACTGTTGTTTGTTATTATAATTATATTGTTATTATAATTATATTATTATATTTAAAAATATAATAATTTATATTATTATATTTAAAAAAAATTCTACTTGAAGTCGTATTTTTCATTTATCAAAGGCTATCTATAAACTAAAAATAAACCAAATTAAAAAGGGTCGAGTCAAAAAATTTGTCGCAAACTTTTGCTGAACTTGACTGAAATTGCTTTCGAAAAGTTCATTTAATAATAAAATATTTGATATTTAACATAAAAAAAAATCTGAATCTAAAAATCGCCATATTTATAATTTTCCTTCAGAACAAAAAAACTGATTCCCGACAGTCATATGCACAACGAATTTTATCTTTAGAACAAAAAATAATGCAAGTGCCAAACTTTCACAAGTGGTTAGATATAAAATAAGCTTCAATTTAGTTAAAAAAAAAAAAATGGCTATGCCATCTTTTTTTCAATTACACCATTTTTTTCTTATGTTACACCGTTAAAAATTATTTCAAAAAATTAACAGTGTACATTTTTAAAAACTTTGTTCTAATACCTATTCAACGACATATCATTTATGAAAATCGATTCAGTAGTTTTTCTACAATCGCTCGTCAAAATGCACTCACATCACAAAATAACAAAAAATTGAGGGGCACCCTGTGAAGACCCATGGTCGAAAAAAAAAATTCTAAGAGAACTTGTATTTTTATTTATGAAAGACTATCCATAAACAAAAAATAATCAAAATTAAAAGGGGTCAAGTCAAAATTTCCCAAAAATTTGCTGAACTTGCGTGAAATTGCTCTAATATACTTTCGATCTCTCGTACAGACTCAGGGAAGATATTTCTATAAATAAAGAAACTTCTTCACGGAGAGATCTCTTAGAGATCGAAAGATATTGGCAAAATAAAATGCAAATTATTGAAGTGAAAAAGACTGAGTTACGTATTTCTATAAAAATTAAAGGTAAAACACTATTTCAGTTAAAAAAAATATTGCACTGGTTTGTTCTCTCAATAGTTAAATTAACGTTAAAAAACATTATACAAACTGCAAGAAAAAACTATGAAGCCATAGCTTTGACTGAGATATTGCCAAAACTTTACGTAGATATAATGTTTTTTTGATTATTTCGATAATGCGGGCAAATGTGGTGGAAATATTTGTTTCGTGGGACGCTTCGTGGGACAGATTTCTCCGTGGGACAACGCAATGAAATGTGTGGACATTTCCACGCAGCGTGGGACGTCTGGTCAGTTTAATCTACATCAAGTTATAAAAATCTAGATTTTTTGGTAGATTATACAAATACATTGAAATATTATTTTTACAATTGTCAAATTTATGTAAACAAAAAAACCCACCATCTTAATTATTATTATTATTTTGTTTAAAAATAATTTATTAATTTTAAATTATTTAAATTACTGATTAATAATAAAGTTATTACAAATAAAATGATAAAACGTAAAATCTATCATTACTTCGGTCTGAAAGACCTAAGTATTACATTCATGACCTCAAAGTCAAATTATTACCCCCACTTTTTAGGCATTTCTCGACGTTTTAGGACCAAGTGATTCTAAAAAAGCAAAAAAAAAATGTATGTCTGTCTTTAGGCCAGCCGTCCGTCATTATGTACGCTGCCGATAAAACCGCTGGAGGGATTTCAAAAAATAGGTATACACAAGGGACAGGTCCGAAAGGACGCTGTGTTCGATAACTGTACCGGAAGTGTGTCACAAAAATCATTATGTGTGTCAAAAATAGCAAATTTTAATATTTTTTGCTTAAAAAACGTTCATTTTAAGTGATTACGAGTAGGAACATTAAATTTGGAGAAATCTTGATGGTCGGGATTGGTATATAAGATCAAAAACTAGATTATTGCATTATAAGTTTGTCAAAAAAATGTTGTCAAGTGTGTCAAAAGAAAGATTTTTATTTATTTTTTTACCCAATTTTTTGGAAAAAAATAAAATTGTTTGTTTGAAATGAAATTTTATTATTATTATTGAGAATTATGGCATTGTAAGTTTGTCAAAAAATGTTGTCAAGTGTATCAAAAAATGATTTCATTTATTTTTTTAACCAATTTTTTGGAAAAAAAATGTAGCTTTTTTATGACGTAAATAAAATTGGACATGGAAATTTTGGAATTTGTTATAGTTTTTGAAATATTTTTGGAATTTTGAAAAAGTTTGTATTTTGGATTTTGTAATAATTTTTGCAATATTTTTAGAGTTTCAGAAAAAGTTTTAATTTTTGGTTTTGTAAGAATTTTTGGAATATTTTTAGAATTTTGAAAAACTTTTTTCATAATTTCTCTCTAAAAAGTACACTTTGCTTTAATTGTCCAGCGTTGCGAAAGCTGTCAATATCAAAGCAGTTTAGATAAGTTCATATCGTAACCGCTGTCAATTACTTATCGTAACTGCTGAAGTTTTGGCCTCAAATTTTCTTTTTTAAATCAAAGTACGCGAGTGATTCCTGTCAAACAAACTATTTCAGTTCATTGTTCAACTTCCTTGTAAATTGATTTAGAGCAGAAACAGAAACAAAACAAATGATGTTTCATCATTTGCCTCAAATGATGTTCAAGTAAGCACTCAAAACATTCAAATTCAAGGAAATTTTGCGTCTGGTCGCAGTAGTTACAAAAGCTCTCCTAAATATACATTTAACAATTGCAATGTAACTATTAATAATAATTATGGAATGTAATTATATGTAGTTTTAACTGTTTTCCATTTGAATAAAACTTGTAAACAATTTACTACTTTTTAGAGAGAAATTATGAAAAGCACTGTTCGTAACTCGTGGAGAAAGTAAGTTATTTCAGAATTGGTGAATTGTTTGCACTCGCTATCGCTCGTGCACAAACTTTCACCAATGCTGAAATAACTTACTTTCTCCACTTGTTACAAAATGTACTATAATTTTATTGTAAGTTTTGCAATTTTGAAAAAATTTTCAATTTTTGATTTTGTAATAATCTTTGCAATATTTTTAGAATTTTGGAAAAAGTTTGAATTTTTAAGAATTTTTGAAATATTATTGGAATTTAGAAAAAGTTTAAATATTTGATTTTTTTCTAATTTTTGGAATATTTTTGGAATTTTGAAAAAGTTTGATTTTATCAGTGGCGAAGCGTCGGTATAGACACACTAGACAGTGTCTACCCAAACGTAATATAAATAAAAAACTTCATTTTCATATTGTTCGCATAATGTCGACTTAATACTATTTTGTCAAACGTTCAAAGAAAATCATTAAGTGTTAATACATAGAACAAAAACAATTCAGCTATGTTCCTGAAACTTTAATACAAACGTTTCCCAGCTTCATGTCCAAACAAACAAAAATGTTTTTCTCACAGTAGACGTTTTATATTATGACTACCGCAATAAGCAATAGCAACAACAACAAATTTTCAACTTTTGTTCCTTCTTGGATAGACAGTTTTGTTTATGTCTATTTCTGTTTATATTTTGTTTCCAAATTTTTTGAGAAACATATTATGGGTAACATTTTTGACAAAAATTGTAATTAGTTAGATGTTTCTTGAGCAATTTTTTGTGTGATTCTAGATTCGATTCCACGACTTCTGAATAACAGGAACAGTTGGAAAATAAATTTGAATCTTTGATTTTGGGTTAATTTTGGAATATTTTAAGAATTTTGAAAAAAGTTTCAATTTTGTTATAATGTTTGTTTCGATTTTGTTATAATTTTTGCAATATTTTTGGCATTTTGAGAAAAGTTTGAATTTTTAATTTTGTTATAATTATTGCAATATTTTAACAGTTCTAGGAAAAGTTTGAATTTTTGATTTTGTTATATTTCTTGCATTAATTTTGGAATTTTGAAAATAGTTTCAATTTTTGATTTTTTAATAATATTTAGAAAATTTTTGGGATGTTGAAAAAGTTTAAATTTTGGATTTTATTATAATTTTTGGAATATTTTTAGAATTTTGAAAAAGTATATTTGTACTTTTACAAAGAATTTTATGTTTAATATTCATCGCTCCCCAAAACTTAAAACAATTAGGCCCATAGAATAACGGAAAAAGATATGGCTTACGTGTTGTTGTCGGTAACGGAAATTTTTTTAATCTCTGGGGTAGGGTACTCACATAATGGACATGCCGAGTCCACTCGCTCGGCACCTGGGGACTGGAGTTATTCAACAAAGTGTGCTGGCATTTTTTTTGCTTCCCTGTAAGCGATATAACTCGTAAATGGTGCACTTTAGGATGCTGGTGCAATGGAACTTTTTTGTTCCTTAAATGTTTTTCTATAACTTAAAATTAAAAAAAGAAACAAAATTGTTTATAACATAATTGAGCACTCTATCTTACAGCTAAAACCTCAACAAAAAAATATGCTTCAGAACGCTTCATTCGGCCTGATAGTTTTTGCACAATTCCATTTTGTACTTAATGCCTGAAACAAATTTGTTAACTTTGGGCATCCTAAAGTGCACCATTTACGAGTTATATCGCTTACAAGGAAGCAAAAAAATTTTCCAGCACACTTTGTTGAATAACTCCAGTCCCCATGTGCCGAGCGAGTGTCCATTATGTGAGTACCCTACCCCAGAGATTAAAAAAATTTCTGACCTGCTACCGACAACAGCACGTACAATCCGTAATTCTATTGGCCTAAATGTTTTTGTTAATCTACAATATCCTTTATCTTTTGTACAAAATATTTCTATTTCAAAATTTTTAAAATTTTTAATTTTGATTTAGATTGAACAATCTTTTTTAAATATTTTGCTTGCGGCGAATAAAAAATATAGTATATGATACACGGACGTAAGTCATTTTAAACTTAATCTGGGTGCAAATCTCAGTTGGCGCTTCGACTCGCAAACTCCACATACGTCCAAAAACCTTAGCTTTCTCTCCTTTCATCTTAATGTACTATAATTAGTTTCTACTGGCATATTGATAAAACTTTTGAATATGTCTACCCTTGATTCAGAAGCACGCTTCGCCACTGGATTTTATTTAATTTAACAATATTTTTGGAATTTTGATTATAATTTTCCGGCAACGTATTGATGTTTCGTGTTAGTTTTGTAATAATTTTCCAAACAGAGATAAAAAATACTTGTGCTTTAATAAAGAGCTATGTTTGATATACATCGCTGTCCAAAACTAAAAACCATGTCCTCGTGAAAGTTTTTTGCCGAAAACTATATCAAAATTATTTACCCAGACCGAAGTCTTGATATCTCAGAGCTGTGAGATTTCAGCCCCTCCATATTTTATAATGACGATATAAAAATAAAAGTTTCTGCTCAAAACTTTTCCGCAACCATTCAAGTTGGTATAAGTAAATTCGATCCCCTTTTCAACTATGAAATCCCAACAAAACTATTTGTTTTCGAATCCAAATTGACTTTTAGAAGCAAATGTAGTTTATTTAATATTCAGATACATCACAAAAAATATGAAGGGGCTGAAATCTCAGAGCTCTGAGATATCAAGACTTCGGTCTGGGTTAAGGATTTTGATATAGTTTTCGGCAAAAAACTTTTATGTGGACATGGTTTTTAGTTACACTTAGCAAACTATTCAAAAACCTCCCCATTTAGTGTTTCGAGAAAATATTCCAAAATTACAAATTCATATTTCTTTCAAAATTCCAAAAATATTGTAAAAATTAAATAAAATCAAACTTTTTCCAAAATTCTAAAAATATTCCAAAAATTATTTCAAAATCAAAGATTACACTTTTTTCAAAAGTTCTGAAAATATTGCAAAAATTATAATTAAATCAAAAATTGAAACTTTTTCAAAATTTCAAAAATATTCAAAAACTATAACAATTTCAAAAATGTCCATGTCCAATTTCATTTTCATTTTCAGCAAACTATTCACAAACCTTCAATTTAGCGTTTCGCTTTGTTAAAGTACAAGTATTTTTTTAAATCTCTGTTTAGAAATTTATTACAAAACAAACACGAAACATCAATACGATGCCGGAAAATTACTAAAAGATTATAAAAGATTATAAAAGATCATAAATTAACATAATTTAGTGAAAAGATAATACAATCAGCAAACTACTCAAAAACCTCTCCATTTAGCGTTTCGAGAAAATATTACAAAATCACAAATTCATATTTCTTTCAAAATTCCAAAAATATTGTAAAAGTTAAATAAAGTCAAACTTTTTTCAAAATGCTAAAAATATTCCAAAAATTATTACAAAATCAAAGATTAAACTTTTTTCAAAAATTCTGAAAATATTGCAAAAATTATACAAAATCAAAAATTGAAACTTTTTTCAAAATTCCAAAAATATTCCAAAAATTAGAAAAAATTCAAATATTTAAACTTTTTCTAAATTCTAATAATATTCCAAAAATTCTTAAAAATTCAAAGATTCAAACTTTTTCCAAAATTCTAAAAATATTGCAAAAATTATAACAATATCAAAAATTGAAACTTTTTCCAAAATTATAAAAATTAAAATAAAATCAAAAATTTAAAATTTTTCAAAATTCTAAAAATATTCCAAAAATTCTTACAAAATCAAAAATTGAAACTTTTTTAAAATTCCATTTTCAATTACAATTACATTTTCAATTACAATTCATGTTCATTTTCAATTACAATTACATTTACGTCATAAAAACAGCTATATTTTTTTCCCAAAAAATTGGCTAAAAAAATCAATGAAATCATTTTTTGACACGCTTGACATTATTTTTTTGACAAACTTATAATGCCATAATTCTCTATAATAATAATATATTTTCATGTTATACAAATTATTAAATTAATTTTTTTCCAAAAACTTGGGTAAAAAAATAAATAAAAATCTTTCTTTTGACAGACTTGACAACATTTTTTTGACAAACTTATAATGCAGTAATCTAGATTTTGGTCTCACATACCAATCCCGACCATCAAGGTTTCTCCAAATTTAATGTTCCTACTCGTAATCACTTAAAATGAATTATTTTTAGGCAAAAAAATGCAAATTTCCATGTTTTGACACACTTGACGATTTTTTTGACACACTTCCGGTACAGTTATCGAACACATCGTCCTTTCGGCTCTTTCCATTGAGTAAACCTATTTTTAGAAAAAAAATTTTGAAATCCGTCCAGCGGTTTTCTAGATTTCGTCGGTTGTGACGGCCGGACGGCCGACAGACAGACACACATTTTTTTTTTGTTTTTTTAGAATCAGTAGGTCCTAAAACGTCAAGAAATGCTAAAAAAAGTGGGGGTAAAAATTTCACTTTGAGCTCATGAATGTAATACTTAGGTCTTTCAGACCGAAGTAAAAAATGGCAAAAAGTTCAACTATGTCAATATCTGGTAAAACCTGTGCCATTATTTCTTTGAATTCTGGTACCAATCTTCTATCCAATGTTTTGACAATTATATGATTTAATCGTCACTGATCCTGCAATGATACCTACTTTGTTCGCATAACGCTTTGTTTCAAACTTGACTGTTTTGGAAACTGAAAGACTAAGATAAACTCCAGCCTTCTGGAGTTTATATGAAATAACTTCATTTGAAACCCAAAATTGTTGCAAAACGTTTAAGAAAGTTCCGACTGAACAATATTCCTCCTAATATTCTTAAAACTTTTTCAAAAGGACTTGCGCTCAATTTAACTAAAATTTTCTACAAATAATATAAATCTTATATTTGCCGATGTTGGAACGAAATGTGATGTTTCCAATTATAGACCAATAGCCCCGTCCTATATAAAATATAGGAACATTATATCAATACCAGAGTTTACAATTTTATTTTATTCGTGCTTTCATTTCAATCCTTAAAATAGTATTCATAAATTAGAATTCTATCGTTCTAATTTCAATATCGTTCTTCCTCGAAGAGCAAAACTTTTAGTTTTTCATTTTCGCTCCTATGGAGATTATTTATTTTATTTTTCTTTTCTTTCATCCTTTTGTAAATGAAGAATATTAGTACATTTTCGTCATTTTTTTAATATATTTTTATAACTAAACATTCACAAAAATTATTAATTTTTTACGTTGGAAAGCATCAATTTTGAAGAAAAAACTAAATTTGCTATTATGTAATTGAAAGAAAATATTTATTTCAATGTAGGAGTAAGAACGATATTTTATTATTTTCACACATCTATTTGGTAGTGTTATAAGCACCGTTTTAAACTCTGATTAGTACACGCATATTAAAATTTTTGGAAGACAACCATTTGTATATCTGACAGTCAACTCAGTTTTTAAAAACAAAAGTTCAACGACCGGTCTATTGACTTAAGTAGAACACCGCAGGAATAGACTACTTGAACAATGTGGTAAAAGGTACGTTACCGCATTTAACATCTCAAAAGTATTTGATAGAATCTGGTATGCCAACTTGATCAACAACCTCGTTGCATACGGATTTCACCCCGCAGTCGTGAAGATGATTCAAAGTTTTTTCACCAACCGATACATTTCGGTTAACATCGACACCTTTGCTTGAAATTAACTAACGCTGATGTACCTCAAGGTTTAAGCACCCACTCTATTTTTAATTTATATTAACGAACTTTGGAAAAACGAAAATAAATTTTAACCACGTACTGTTAGAAAAAGTCGCCGATATGGGTGTAAAAGGTTTCAACAATTTTAATTCGACCAAAAAGCAGCTATTGTTTATTTCCAGATCGAATATCGGGTTTTCAAATGATATTTTAATTAGTATGTGAGACGAACAAATAGAGGAATGTGAAAGCATTCGTCACAATTTCCAACGACTTACTCTGGAACGATCGATATACAATAGCGATGGCTAACGAGTTAAGTAAAACTCGACTTCCTTAATAGATGTTAACAACATTTAACTTCGTATCTATTACTTTACATTTATAAGTCCGATATTCACAGCTGCATAGAGTTATGTTGTCAAGTTTGGGGCGTTGCTTCTGTTTCCCGGAATCACGAATTCACATAACACGGTGGAGGCAGACTATGATGATGGTCGTGTAGAAAAGAAAAGTTCCATCAACAAATTATTAAAAAAATCAAGCTTATCAAGCCTATTGATCTGTAGAACGAGATCAATAGAAGCAGATTGAGTATTATATCCGTTAAAGAAAGAGAAACAGAACTCGTCACCTTTTAACCTCTTCGCTATAAAACATTTAATTCTAAATGAACTTCAGCAATAAATATATCGATAAATCGACACTATAGTATGCAATAAGTAATTCGTTAAAACAAATTGCACAAATTATTAAAAAAATTTATTGCCGAATTTCATTTGATTATAATTTTTATTGTTATTATTATTATTGATTAATATTTCCAATGTTTTGTCATTTATTTTGTTGTAATTCCATGCTTATTATAATACCAAGTACGTTTGATGTACTGTAAAGTACGGCCATTGAACCGATCGCGTACATTCTATGTATTTGTATGTTTTTCTTTTGTTTATAATTTATATATACATATTTCATGCCTATTGGAATGAATAAAAATGTACTGGAAGTGATCAAATACACAAACACATACAAATAAACATAGTCTTTATTTAA
Organism: Diogma glabrata; assembly: GCA_963693315.1. Taxonomy (NCBI): domain Eukaryota; kingdom Metazoa; phylum Arthropoda; class Insecta; order Diptera; family Cylindrotomidae; genus Diogma; species Diogma glabrata. Next base: position 450,640,485 of record OY856186.1, on the reverse strand, counting down.
ACTGATTTTCATCCAAAAACAAAATTTGATGGATTCTGTTCTGACGTCATTTTTGTTTTTTTTTCTTTAAAGAAACGAAAACTTGTAGTTAAAGGGATAATTGCGGAACTGTGATAATAATATACATACATACATAACTAATATATATGATCGTATTGTTTTGTTGATCGAACAGGGTAACACTTTTCTTTTGTGGTAGGATGATGGTGTAAAAAATCATCGTATCTCAAACTTGAAAACGTTTGATCAATTATTGGCTTTTAACACTATCACCCTGTCTAAAATCAAAATCTTACGATTTGTAAAATATGCTTTTTGTTGTTATTATTAAATTTAAAAACAGACAAAATATATGTTTGTGTTAAATAATCAACCAACCAACAGATGATAAGGAAAATGTAATGTAAATAATTTGTTTCATAAAAATAAGTTAAACTGAAATGTCAAGAAAAGCACGTGCTTTAAAAAAAGTTATTTTTTAAGTATGATGATCAATGGTAAATTTTTAAGTTGTTTAGTTTTTATAAAATTTAAGTGCTTTATTTTTAAAATGAAACGATTTGTTTTTTATTTTCATTTTTTTTTTGAAAATATAGAGTCATAATATATTCGCGTTACGATTTCCATTTCCTGTTTACAACCTTTTTACGTATGAGCTTGATTACTTTACTTTGCGTACTAATATGATGTTGATGTAGTATGAAAGAGATAAAAATTGGTTGAAAAAATAAGTGAAGAAATTTAAAAATTTTATGTCGTTCGCTTATTTTATATGTGGAGCAGATGGTGATAACTGATTGTAATACGATGTAATAGCTATGCGATATTATGAGGTGGAGATAAAATGTTGATATTTGAAAACGGAGGAGGATAAATGATTGTGTTCAATGAGTAGTACTTACGGAACGATATCGTACTTGGTTTTTCGAATGTATCAAATTCTATTAAACTAAAACCGAAAACAGAATGATTTACGAAGAATCAAACTTATCTATGATGCCTTAGATAGTCCTAATTAGTATAGAGATACCTATAGATAATCAAACCCTCTGTACTGTAGGGTACAACTATACTGTAGTGGTTATCTGAGAGGGAACTTGTATTGGATTTTTAGATGTGCATGAATTTAAGAAGCCTTGATAAAATTCCTCTGGAGGATTAAGATAGACTTCTATTGACGCAATCTAAAGCAATCGAGAATGATATCTTTAGTGTTTATAAAGACCAACCAAGTCCAATCACGTAACTTTTTTCAACATGCTAAAACCTTAAAAAACGAATCTCACATTAAATTGATTGATAATAAATTTTGCAATAGATAATGTAGGTGCTCATGTTACAAAGCAGTTGCAAGATTATACCAAGAACAAATGCTGGACACCAAACAGTCACACCCGTAGACCATACGCATGACAAGATCACTCTTCATCTCTCCATGCGAGCAAATAGGCAATTTGTTCTTCTTTGGACTTAAAAAGTTTTCATTTTTCTTTTCCAAAGTCTAACAGCTTAATATAAAACTTTAGGCATATATTCTAATGCCTAAGAGAAAACAAAAACTATTCCAACTGTTTAATTTAAAGAGTAGTAAATTTTTATCCCCACGTCAGAAATCCGAAACAATTTGTTTCAACACTACCAACATGATTTATTGGATTTTTTTATTTTATTGCTTCCCAGTGCTTTGTTATTGCTTCCCAGTGCTTTTGGGCATTTAGATGGGACAAATTTGAGATCGAATAAGCCAAATCAGGCCTGATGCTAGTCACCAAATACATTAACGATCCCAATGCTTCTTGCTAAAATGTTACTGATACAGGAGCATGTAACAGATTCCACATTATCCAAATTTTCACCCATTACACCTGGGGTTTTTACAGGATTACTTTCAATCATCTTATATCTTTCTAAAATTTTATTGATGTAATTTTCGTGGTTGAAAATAGTTTTTCCAGGTTCTTGTCTAATGTCTATTCCCAAGAACTTATTCGTGTTTGATAAGTTTTTAATAAATTTATCTATAGAATTTGAATTACCAATTATCATTAAATCATCTGCATATACTCGAACTGCTATATATATATATATATATATATATATATATATATATTTTTTTTTTTTTTTTTTTTTTTAAGGCGTTCATGCTCCATGTAGGAGCGTTGCCAGGCTAATCAGCTTCGAATATTCACCACGGTCATTCGCAACAGCGACATAGTTACCATGGCAGCCGATTTTTTTAAGGTCGTTTATTACGTCAGTCTCCCATTGTAGTCGTGGTCTTCCTCGCGGTCTACCACTCCCTGGGGTACTAACGTACATTTTTCTAATCATTCCAGACTGTGAATCGGCTCGTAGAACATGCCCAAACCAAGCAATCCTGTTAGAACGGATACAACCTATTATATCAGGACCCTCAAGAAGGTCTCTGATCTCAAAGTTATACCGGGTTCTATACTCTCCATCGTCTGTCTTAAGTGGACCAAAAATGTAGCGTAGGATCTTACGCTCAAATACAGATAAATGCGATTCGTCATTTTGTGTAAGGGTCCACGTTTGTGACCCATACATCACAACCGGTCTAATCAATGTCTTGTATAACTTGAGCTTGGTGTTAGTTGATACATACGGTGATCCAAGGAGAGGTTTAATTGAGTAGAAAGTTCGATTACCTGCAGCGATTCGAGCTTCAATATCTGTAAGTATGCTGTTGTTTGAGTCAAGCATTGATCCTAAATATTTAAAAGATTCAACTCCCTCAATTCGTTCATCGCCGCACATCAAATCTTTCTTCTCAGCCTCTCTTGAAACATTCATATGTTTGGTTTTATTGTAGTTAATTTGCAGACCAATTTTCCTAGCACCACTCTCAAGCGACTTGAAAGTCTCACTCATAACAGCTTCACTTCGGCCGAGGATGACAACATCATCAGCGTAAGCAATCATCTGTACTGAGTTTATTGACAAGATATTGTTATTAGTCGGTAGTTTCTTTTGACGGCACACATATTCCAAGGCTAGATTAAAAAGTATAGGAGAGATAGCATCACCTTGTCTTAATCCGGAGTCGACTTTAAAAAATTTTGATATTTCGTTCTCTACTCGCACACAGCATTGAGAGTTCTGTACTGTCATTTTGCATAGTGATACCAGTTTACCAGGAATTCCCATTGACACCAGAGCAGACCATAGAGTCTCTCGTTCGAGAGAGTCGTAGGCCTGCCTGAAATCAATGAAAAGTTGGTGCACAGGTATGTTGAACTCTCGACACTTTTCCAAAATCATCCTTATCGAGAAAAGTGCATCGGTGGTACCTCGGCCCCGCCGGAAACCACACTGATATTCTCCAAACAGTTGTTCAGCAAAAGGATTGATTTTGGATAGCAAAATGTAGGAAAAGATCTTATATGCTGTGCAGAGGAGAGCGATTCCTCTGTAGTTTGCACATTGTAGGCGATTACCTTTTTTATGGATTGGTATCAGCATAGCTTTGTTCCAGTCCTGTGGCATGGTTTCAGTCCTCCAGATCATTTGAACAAGTTCAAACAATCTTGAGGATAGAGTTTCGCCACCATGTACAATCATTTCGGATGTTATATCGTCGATACCAGGTGCTTTATTGCATTTTAATTTTGACAGCGCCGCATCGAATTCCTCTTTGGTGGGTTCGTCTACATGTACCTTTGACGCACGAATAAGCTTTGCTCGTCGCCCGACTGGTTGCTGGTCACTTAAGTTGAGAAGATTCTCAAAATAAGCGGCCCAAGTATCTAAAATATTTTTAAGGTCTACTTGTAGCTCCCCATCTTCGTTTTGAATAGCAGTCGATCTAGTTTGAGGGCCCTTCCTTAAGGTTTTAACCTGTTGAAAGAAGTTACGCGATTGATGTTCCTTATTGAAGCTTTCAATCTCCTCACACTGTCTCTTCCACCATTCTCTCTTCGTTCGTCTACATAGCTTTGTAACGGCTTGTCTTGCCAGTTTATAGTTCTCCTTCGTGGACCTGGTATTGCGTCCTTGTAGACACTTCAGATAGCAATCTCTTTTGTATTGAATAGCGTCAAGACATGCTTGATCCATCCATGGCTTCTGGGAGTGGTTCTGTGGTCGTCCAAGTATTCCCTCAGCAGCGCTTAAAACAGCATCTTTGAGCAAATACCATGACTTATCGACGTCTCCATTAATGGTTTCTGATTTCTCCAATGTTTCGGCAATATGGATTTGATATCTCTCTTCTGTTTCAGCATTCTTTAATGATGAGATGTTAAAACGATTCCGTTGATTGAATTTTGGAATGCCTGGATTTGAGAAGTGGAACCTTATCGTTGCACATACAAGGAAGTGATCACTTCCAATGTATGCACCTCTAAAGGATCGCACATCCCGAACGCTCGAAAAGAAACGTGCTGTTACTAGAACGTGATCAATTTGATTTCGAGTGTTTCCATTCGGTGAGACCCAAGTCTGTTTATGAATCGATCGATGCGGAAAGAACGTACTGGCAATTCTCAAATTATTTGATAATGCAAACTCAGTCATTCTCTCACCATTATCATTCGAATTCAAATGCAGGCTGTTGGGACCCACCACATTTCCATAAGAGATATCTCCTCCAACCTGTCCATTAAAGTCACCAAGAACCATAATGAAGTCGCGTGTTGGTGTTTGTTTCATAACCTCTTCCAGTGCTATGTAGAAATTATCCTTCTCGTCGACGGTCTTAGCTTCAGTAGGTGCATGCACGGCAATAAGAGAAATATTGTTATATGTACCACGTACACGTAGGTAGCAGATCCTCTCACTGACCGGGATGAATTTCATCACGGCTTCTTGTATACGTGCACCAACAAGAAAGCCAGTACCGAATTCTCTTCGAGAAGGATGACCACTACAGTATAGAGAGTGACTATCCAAATCTTGTTTTCCGATTATCGGCTGTCTAATTTCTTGTAGAGCAATAATATCCATCCTATACCTCTCAGCCTCTGTTTCCAGACTTATAAGAGCATCAGGAGCGCTCAGGCTGCGCACGTTCCACGTTCCGATTCGGTAGTCTGGTCCTTTTTCACGTCCAGGTAAAATTCTGTTTTGTTGTCCGGGTCTGTTTTTCTTTTTCTGATCACCAAATTTAACATATTAGTTTTTTTCCGGGGTTAGGGTGTTAACCTTAGGCCCAACCCAAATTGTCGTGAATGGGTCCGTTCTGCATATTAAGGTCACCAGAAACAACCTTTTTACACGTTTATATAGCGAGCCGCTTGATTCAAGACAGACGCCCGCTCCAAGCCGCCCCTGACATGGAGAACAGACGCTTGAGTCGCATTGGTTGTAAGGCGCCAATTCGCCGTGATGTAGCGTCATTGACTAAGCAGTTTTTACTCTGCTTGTCTCCAATACACCAACCTAATTCTGTCAGCATTACCCAGGCAGCACGGCGTGGACGTCGAATTTAGGATTTCGCTACCCGCTACCTAAATATATATATATATATATATATTTGCTTGCATCTTTGTAGATAAAAACACATGGATCAGATTATAATTTTGCAAAATTTTGATTTTTCATCACTATGCATAACTCCTCACACCAGCATCTACCTGACTGAAGTAATCCATAAATACTGGTGGTAATCAAATATGCTTTATTTGAATTATTGATACAACCCGGAGGTTGTTCTAAGTATATTGGTTTATCTAAATAACCATTAAAATATGCTGTTTTGACGTCAAAAAACTTGGTTTTATAGTTATTATATGCCGCTATAGATAATAGTGTTCTAAATGTTGAAGATCTTATGACTGGACTAAAACGTTCTTCATAATCTTTACCTTTTGTTTAATTATACCCACCAGCTACCAGTCGTGCTTTATGTTGCTCTTCCAAATTATTGATCTCCTTTTTCGTAAAGACCCATCGTGATTTTATAGTTTTTTAATTTGTTGGTCTATTTATTAATGTCCATACTTCGTTAGCTTCCATTGAACCTAATTAATTTAGCATAGTTTCATACCATAATTGGCTTTCATTTGTTTCCATAGCCTCTTGATAAGTTTTTTGTAATTGAACTGCTGCACTGTAAACGACGTCATCGTTAAACCTAGCAGGTAATATTTAGATCTTGTTTCCTTTCAATTTAATTTATCATTGAAATCACTTGGTGTTTCCCGATTTTGTTCTTTAAAATCTTCAATTATATTTTGTTCTTGATTTTTTATCAATATTTCGTTTTCATTTCCATCACTAATATTTTCATTTACTTCGATTTCGCTTAAAGTATACTCGAATTCATTATATTCTTCAGGGGTGATTTCAATATTTGAAATACCAAACTTTTCTTCATTAAAAACCACATCACTTGTTTCGTATAATTTATTTTCTTCGTTGAAGAATATCTCACGAATTTGAATATCTCACGAAAGTTCCATTTTTTTCATTTGGTTCTAATTTATGCCTATTTGGAGCATTTACTTTGAATATTTGAATATTCTTTGCCTCCATTGCCTGTTGGTGTTTTTGTTGAATTTATTTTTGATGGTTTTACATTGTAAATGTAAGCTGCAGTATTGACTGCTCCTCCCCCCCTCCCCCCCCCCAAATGACAATGGCAATTGTGCTTCAATTAACATTGTCCGTGCCATATGTATTCTTGTTCGATTACCGCGTTCTATGACACCATTGCTTCTCGCAGAATATACTGTAGTCATTTCATGTTTTATGCCCTTTTTATTAAAATATGCGTTTAAATTTTCGTTCAAAAACTCTGATCCATTATCTGATCTTTTTTTCTTTAATTTTAAATTTGTTTCATTTTCTCTCTGTTCAATAAAGTTTTTAATAATATTCGCAGCTTCATCTTTTGATTGCAGAAGTTCAATAAAATATCGTCTTGAATATTGATCTACAATGATCAACATATACTTTTTGCTTCCAAGTGATTCAACTTTCATTGAACCACACAGATCAACATATAGATTCTCTGTAACGGTTCTGTTGTTGGATCATTAATAGTATCGATACCTAGATTTCTACATATTTTTCCTTTAACACAACTTTCACAGAAATTTAATTGTCTGTTTAATTTGTTCATACCTATAACCATATTGTCATTGTCCATTAATTTTAAGTAATTAATGTTTACATGACCTAATCTTCTGTGCCATAATTCTGTAGAATTGTTATAAGATATCATACACACATCTACGTTAACATTTCCTATTTTATCCATGTTTAGTTTTAATTTAAATAGCACATTTTCTATTTTTCCTTAACCTAAAAATGTACCGTTCTCCGCATATATTTTAACACCAAATTTATCAAATATAATTATATTTCCGTTCTGCACCGTACTTGAAACCATACTTAAATCTGGAGCGTATAAAACATTGGTTAATTTTAGTTTTTTATTATTTACACCTAATATAAAAATATCTCCTTCAAATTCAGAATTGATGCTTCGATCTTTTTCAGCAGTTTTGATTTCCTTTTCACAACTTCCCTTATTCAAAAATATTTTGTCGTTGTTGGTCATGTGTGATGCACATGCCGAATCTAGATCCATTCTATTTCTTCTACCTTATCTTTATTCGGTTTAGTGAAAAGCGCATATTTTTCTGTAGCGTTAATTTTATTTTTACCTGAGGAAAACTTAGCTTCTTCACTTTTTTTACTACTAGACGTTTTAACATATTTATTATTAAAATTACTTTTTTATTCGCCTATATATTAAAGTGTTACTTTATTACTGTGATTTGCGGCTTTAAAGTATCACTTTTCATCTATTTATTTTGTCGTCATAGCTACGTCCAAAAAAGTAAAAAGCATTTGTATTTGTTTAAATTCTATGAAAAATAAATTTTTTTATCAAAGCAACCCGCAAATTCAAAATTTCATTATCCAATTAAAATAGTTGTTATCATTTGTTGTCATAGAATTTGGAAAAAATAATAAATATTTTTTCAAAGGTTACTTGTTCCACATATTTTTATTTTAAAATTTATGAAAATTTATAATTTTAATTTAGAATAAACAACTTTTCTTGAAATATTTTGCTTGCGGCGAATAAAAAATAGTATATGATGCACGGACGTAAGCTATTTTGGACTTAATGTGGGTGCAAATCTCGGCTAGCGCCTCGATTTGCAAACTCCACATCCGTCCAAAATCTTTAGCTTTACGTCCTAGCATCATAATGTACTATTTTTCATTTTATTCTCAGGATTAAACCAACACTCATTTTTAAAATGACCTGTTTTTTTTACAGATGAAACATATTTTATTTGTTTTATGGCTTACATCAGCTTTAAACTTTGTAGTATCACTTTTATTGTCTTGAATTTTCTTTTCAAAATATTGTAAGGTTTGTCGAAGATTGATCAAACTTATTCTTCGATTCGCTATTAGTGTAATTGTTATAATACTATATGTTTCAGGTAACCCTTCAACGATATATCGTACTATTTCTGTTTCCGTTATTATCTAACCGACCTGCAAAATTTCTGTTGACAACCCTTGAGCTCTAGTAATATATTGATCTATAGTCGCCTGGTTGGTTTTCTTCAATTTTGTAAGTTGTAAATATAAATCGGTAATTTTATCTTGTATTTCGTTTAAAAATCTTTCTTTCAAAGATAACCATATTTGTCTGGCTGATTTTATTCCTTTGAATGTGATAGCGATTTCTGGTGAAATTATTAAAATTAATAAGCTATATGCTTCCTTATTTTTTCTTTTCCATCTCACGTGGACTTTAACCACTTCCTCATTATCACTATCGACATCTGGTTCATCCATTAAAATTATTTCTTCCAACAAATTTTTAGCATCTAACAATGCCTCCATTTGCATTTCCCAAATGGGAGAATTTGCCCCATTTAGTGTTTCAATTTTCTCATTTTTTGTTTTTGATAAACCACGTTCTGCTACCAAATTATTGAATCTTTTTTATTTTATTATATATAAACAACTTATAGTTTCCACTATTTATTCCAGAATGATGTTTTAACAAAAAATTACAATGGGTCATCAGTGAAAAATTAGTGTTGTCACTATTAAAAATTGTATCAAACAAATTATTGAGTTGGTTAGAAAAAATTATAGCATGATCTCGTTAAAAATCACAGCATTTAAAAAATATTGTAATTTAGTGAAAAAGGTTGATCATCTATGATCATTTTGTTGATTATGTTAAAAAATAAAAAAAAATTGAAAGATGATAATAACCGGTTGAAAAAATAAATGATCAAACAGAAATCATGAATGTATGTATGCATATTATGCTCAATACCGAATGAATTGCTTCTTCTTTACTACAAATACATTAGAATTTACTTTATTATACAACTATAGAAAGGAAATCAAAATAAAAATGTCAATTTATACAAAGTTTTCTATTTCCCTCAGCTATAACTAAACAAGATTAACTCTGCAAACGAATAAAACTCATATGCAAGCATTTATTAAGCAAACTAGAATAATTATTTATATTACACTCGTATTTTTATAATAGTTATTATTATTTATACATGTAAGTGTATCATTATTATTATTATAAAGTTGCTATGTTTTGTTATTATGGAATATTCCATTTACCGTAAATATATTTTCTTATTTTTATTTTAAAATAAAATTTAAAATCAGGGGAGTCCGCTTTTATTTAATAAAAAATATCATACAGGCACAAACACTAAATCAAATGTTACTATGTATGTATTTATATACATAAATGTGTTTTTTATACAGTTAATGCAATAAGTAAGACATGAGACCACGAAACAACGAATGAAACCGATGATCATAAACTAATGTAATAATTTGATTATAAACTATTTAATTCTATAATATTTAATATTTTGCAATAAAACATAAATCTCAGTTATTTTCGACTTATTGATAAAGGAAGGAGTACAAATTTTGTAATGCCTAAAATCTCTTTAATAAATGAATGATATAATTCTAATGTAACATAAAACAGTGGCAGAAAAGGGCAAGCCACATCTTTACATACGTTAAATCATAATGATGTTCGATCAAGAGAGAAGATTAAATTATGGTAATATATAAGTTGACCGTCGTTTTATTTTTCATTGGAGTTGATGCGTTTATTTTGTAAATAAATTTAATTTTTTAAAAGATTTTGATAAAATTAAAAAAAATTGAGTGACAGATATTGTAAAAAATAATGTTATATGTAAATTTTAAACCGATTTTATTTTATTTTTACACACTTTTATTCAACTTGAGTTTTTTTATAGATGAAATAAATATTAAGTAGAAGACAAAACGTCTTATTTATTGATGAAGGTTGGTTTTTAAGAATAATTTAGAGAAAATTATAATATAAACAATTTTTACTACTTTTGAATAAAATTGAAAGCCGACTTTTTGAATTCATAATTCGGAACAGAATGGCATTGAGAACTTATACTTATTTCGTGATTTAACGATTCGATTCAGCACATTATATACATTTCTTTCAGCAACATTTTATGAGTAGCAGTAAAAATATTGAGCAAAATCAAAAAATCTTTATTATCGAAATTAAAATGAAGCCCAAAAAACAATAATATGTTAATTGAAAAATTAAATGTGCTTAACACGACTACCTAGGTAAGTTAAATTTAGAAAGATCTTTAAAGCGCATCTGTTTAAAAAAATTCAATGCTCTCGGACTGCGAAAAACATTTGAGAAGAGTTGAATAAAATATTAAAGCGTAACAAAACCCAAAAGATAGCTAGCTATAAAAGCATTTCATATACGGAAGAAGAAAATCGTTACAACCAACCAATGGGAAATTAGCACAGAGCTGAATATATTTTTTATTACTATTGGAGATACCAAGTGATCTTGTTACTATTGGAGATATCAAGAGATACCAATTAAGGACCGAAAATCTACCTCGAATCATTCTCTCACGAAATTACGAACAACCAATCATATAACTCTTTACTTATTCTCAACAAATTACATGAAAGTATTCAGAATTTTGAGTAATCTAGTTCCTAAGAAAAGTACTGACTTTGGGAATGTACAACCTTGTACTAAAAAAATTGCTCGTCTTCGGTATGCTATATTATGTCTTACACCTTTAACATTTGTATTTTTTAGGGCGTTTTATCCAGTTTAAAAATCACAAAATTAGTTCTAATACTAAAACATGGAGGTAGATAATGATTTAGATTGGATAAGAAAAGGGTGGACAGGTTGCGCGAGACGGAAGTTGTCCTGGCACGCAGACTCTACGGTCCATAGCATCGAACATGGAAGTAAGAAGCTACCTAACGGTTAACAACTATAGACCTATTTCTAATATTCAAACTCCTAAACATTATTAAAGTTTTAAAAGAATTATTCACGACCGAATATGTGGATTTTCGACCAATTCCAATTTTTCGAGTAAGACTCAGTATGGTTTTCGTCGTAAATTATACATAACGCAACTAGATACTAATCAGTACAACTGAACTAAACCATTTGTCATTGTCATAATAATTCTTGGAAAAAGGGATCACAAATATAACAAATAAATAAAATACATGCAAAATAAAAATGACGTCGATGATTCTCAGAAATTCTAGAGGAATTCTACAGGAAAAGAAAAATTTTGGATTTTGGACCTCAAATAATCTAGATATTCATTAAAATTGTATTTAAGGAATTCCTTTTGCAGAACAAAACACAGTTCAAGCAGGAATGTGATTGTTCAAAGTGGAGTGCGGTTATGTAACTAAGTTGGAATGCGATAGTGTATAAAAACCAGAGTGGAGTTTTCGAAATATAGTCAACTTTGGCTCTGCACCAAACACAGCTATTGCTATTTTCTAGTACACAGACCGTGTGCTCCAATGATATTTCAATTATAATGTTTCGTGAAAAAATAATTGGATGTAATTTTATATGGTGGAATGGAGGCATAAGTTTTTGTTGAGATATAACAAATGTGAAATATCACAAGAGTGCGAGAAATATGGGATAGCAAATTAACTAAATTAAACAATACCACACCTCATCATCAACTCCGATACCGAGTACCAAAACGAAAACATAATCCTGAAAATCTAAGAATCAAGAATTCGGCTCGAAGGACCAAAAAACGAAACACAATTTAAACTGTGTTCCAATCCATGCTATTTAGTACTAAAAATTGTCATGTCAATTTAGAATATATTTGAATTGGAACGATGAAATTGCGAATTTGACAGTTTTAGTACAATTTAGAATTTTTGGTACTCAATAGCATGAATTGGAACACAGTCTTAGTATGTAATTTGTTGATCATGACCCATGTTCAACTTGACACCACTCGGATAATGATGCTGTGAATGATAATGGAAACCGATATGAATATTTTAATGTCTGATACATTTTAAATGAATTAATGAATTTTTGAAGTTATTAGTTTTGGCGTTAACATGCTCCCACCGTTGAAGTTGAAAACTTGTTAGTGTTGTATATACCATGAAGTGGGTTAAATTAGCGACCAAATTTGATGCATTGGGTTTGGATTAATTAAGATAGATGACCTAAAATTTTAGAATTTAGTGAATGAGATGCATGGATCTATAAAGTGGTGAGGTAAGTAATAAAAGAATACTGTTACGATGATCCTTCCAAGCATTGAAACGTTTGTTGTTTGTGGACGGTGTAAATAGGCAATACAAGCTCCATTTATTTTTTTTTTAATTTTGTTATTTCAAGATGCTATATTTGTTTTCAGAAGAGAATAAAACTTGATAGCAATAATTCGTTTATGAGTGATTCAAAGTCTTAAATTATGGTTGTTTCTTACAAATCGGGGTTGTCGATTGCGTGCATATTGATTAATTTGTGTTGTGATGGTGGACGTTCATTCTCGGATTTACATGACTTTCGCTAGCGGACCCGTAAAATTTCAAGGCATCCAGTCCATCGATTGCGATTTAGTATTCGTATCAATAGTTCCCTTTCCATTACAATACCTTCATACCAAAAAAGTGATGTATGACGAATTAAAATAAATTCACTGTCTTGAATATGGGCGAGTGCACATTTAATAAACTAGCTCGTGCATCGATGTTGCTTGTGAATATGTGGGACTGACAACAAGTCCTGAATTTTGGAGATCCGATTTGCTACAAAAGTAGCATATTTATAGGTTTCAGATTTTATTCGAAACAGACTTATTTTTGAGTCTGTCCATTAATAAATGTCATCCAATTTCATTCCAAATACAGTTAATACCTTATTGATCACTCCAGACAATAATACTGCAGCACACAATTCCAATCTGGGGATCGTTTCCCTTCTGAGTAGTGTTACTCTCGATTTAGCACACAATAAGCTGACGTGGCTCACAACCCTTGATCCGCGAGTAAATTCATTAACTGACTTCTTGGGTTTATTTTAAATTTTACATCACCTGCATGAATTTTGGGTATTTTCCTTGTAGTGTATCGGTGGTGAGCACCGTTGATTCTGTGTGAACTTTCTCTGTATACTGTTGAAATTTTATTCATTTCCACCATGACTGACCCGGCCGTTACGGATCTCTTGAAGAACCAACGAGCTGCGTTTAATGGGCCATTAACTCTAAGAATTTGAGTCATTATTGCATCGTATACAGTTATATACGACAAATATGATTCTGTCCAATGACGGTATATCAGAGACTACTTTACATTGAACTTCTCATCATGATATCTGCAGCAATAATGGGACTATGTTGGTATGAAACTTCTTGAGACTTTCCGTACTCTGTCCGCTGGTTTCAGAGTTCCGGAGATGTTTTCTTCTCCCAAACTAGTTTTAGTATAGCTCCTGCTTGTAAAGACCTCGAGTCACCAATATCCTTTAACAACTGTGCAAGTTCATAGTACAACATTGAGTAGAGTCTCTGGCCTAATCTAGTCTCTGGCCTAATACACCCGTAAAAATAAACCATTTTAAAAGACCTAACGGGATCGATAAGACTTACGAAACGGGTCACTATGTTGATTAAACTGAAGAAATGGAGGGCTAATCGGACTATTTTACACAAAAAACCCCATCGATGGTCCGTCGAATCAGTAAAAGTCAAACTTATTTTTTGTCGAGTGCACTAAACGCCATCCCAAATTGAATTCGACAAATAAAAGGTTGACTCAAATAACAAAGCTCTTTCAAACCAACCACGTCGGGAAATGTCAGACTATTCGTCTACAGCTTGGAAATGGTAAGCTCGGAGTCATCATCAGCCACCTCAAAACATCGAAAACATGATGAAGTTTTCAGTACGGAGCCCAAACACCACTGATAATCCAGAATAAAAGCACTTCAACAAGATACAATTCGCGTTCTGATCGACCCAAAACGACGAAATTTTGGCCGAATCATTTTTAATTAATGTTTGGCATACAAGTAGTAAAATAAAAGTGAAATAAATTTTATCGAAAGCATGAGTGACTTCGATAATTTGAAAATTGAATGATCATCGTCCACATCTATATAATTAAATTCATGGGTAAAAAATTTCCTTGTCTTTTAGACAAAGTCGCAAATAAAAAATATATTTCACTTATTATTAACGGTATTCGTCTCTGTTCTTAGCGCTGCTTCTATTTCTATTCTGGCCGTCATCTAAAAGCGTGCGATATGTATATAAATTCGAAACGATTGAAATTTGTCGTTCAAATTGTGATTTCCTACAACACTGTCGTACTGTTTCTGATTTCGTAATTATGTAGGTAGGTTAAGGTTGCAAGCATACTTTAAATTGGACTACTAACACCGGTAATTTTGAAGGAAAAATTTCGACAGTTGGTTAGTTTCACTAGAACACTCAGATTCTAAAAAATTATAGATTTAGGGTAACCTCTTTTCAAATCGATTAAAGCCAATTATTTTTTCGGATTTTTCTCTATTCTATGTTTAGTTTTGGATACATGCTTACGAGACATTAATCTTTGTAGTTTTTCTAAGTGCATTGAAGTAACATGTTTTTAATTATTAGCCAAGTTTCAAATATAATTAATTTCTACATCTATAGTAATTACGTTCACATTCATATCATTCAACATATTGTTCAACTTAAAACTCATTCAAAAATCTGATACCATTGTTTTCCTGTCCAAGCTCCTATCAACAACATACTCGTAAAATAAATAATTTATCAAATACAACTGGTACTTCCTTTAAGTTCTATCAGCAACAACAAGATAATCAATATTAATACACTGACATAACGTTGCAGGTATTACTTATTTCTTATCTTCGTATTGCTTTTGTTTTAATTTATTTATATTCACAATTTAATTGATAACCGCTTATCAGATTTTGAAAGCAAAAAACATGTTGAATTTCCTTTTGTTTTTTTTTTACTTTATTACCACATTGAACTTCATATTCTCAGATTTTGTTATGATATTCTGCGACAATTTAATTAATTTCCTTTGAAATTTTTTTATTGATAGAAAATTAAATTTACAAGTTGACGTTTTACGATTAGAGGAACAAGAGTGGTTTTTGTTTGATATTAAAGTATGTATTTGCTTTTTTTTGTAGCGGCGTGTTTCAGGATCAGGAACTCGGCTATTGCCCTTGGGCGGTACCACAAATCTTCCTTCGTCAAGTTCGTTATATTTTCAGGACAATTAAATTGGTGGTCTACATCGTGTGGCATGCCTTCACACGCGGGACACCTGTCAATAATTTCAGGTTCAACTCTGCTCATGTAGTTGTTTAGAATGCGTGACCAATCGGATCTTAGTTGAGCTAGGATGGATCTGGTGCTACGGGGAAGTTGGACCTCTTCGGCAGCGACTTTTGGTGGCTTTCTGTTTAGAACACAATTTGGAATATAGTTCCTTATTGCATTTTCCACCGTTTTGGTGAGGAGTGTTATAAAGCCAGTTCTATATGTAGATTCTTCGATGTTACCAGTAACCTGGCTATCTCTGATATCTTGCAGAAAGCTTCTTGCTATCTTTATGTCTTTAGGTGGTTCTATCGTAGTTAAGGTGTCATTGCAAGGATATTGTTCTCTGTGACAGGCCAATAGATATTGTTTGGTTAGCATTTCATTATGTTCACGTACCGGCAATATGTTACTTTCCTCGTGCAAGTGATTTCGGTGGGCCATCAGGTGACATTCGGTTGCGGTTCGCAAGGCAGCATTTTGTATTTTTTGTAACTTATTCCAGTGAGTGTTGGCAATTTGGGGGGGGTCCATATGGGTGCAGCATAATTTAAAATAGGTCCTCCTATTGCTTTGTACGTTGTTATGATCGTGTTTTATCTTTGCCCCATGAACTACCCGCTAGTGTTTTCAATGCGTTATTCCTGTTTTTCAATCTTGAGTTTATTTGTTTTGCATGAGCATTGAATTTAAGCAGTGGGTCGAATGTTACACCCAGCAGTTTCGGATTTTTTACTGTAGGAATAAGTATGTTGTCTATGCAGATGCTTAGTGTTGAATTAACCTCCTTCGTCCATGTGGTGAAAAGTGTATAAGTGGACTTTTCAGTCGAAAGTTTTAGTTTTCTGGTTCTAAACCAATCATTCAGAATATTAAGGTAGGTATTCAGGGTATTTGTGAATTGTATGAGGTTATTTCCTGTTGCAAGCACTGTGCAGTCGTCTGCATATGACGTGATATTTATTTATTCTGGTGGGGTAGGTAAGCTGCTTAGGTAGAGATTAAATAATGACGGTGAGAGAAATCCGCCTTGAGAAACTTCTTGTCTTAGCACTCTCATTTTGAACTTGCATTTACGAAGCTCAACGTATGTTTGGCGACCTCTGAGGTAATTGCACAACCAGCGCTTCATTAAACGTGGCAAATTAGTATTTAAGATATCATCAATAGAGCAGCGAGCGACACTGTGTCGAATGCTTTTGACAGGTCAAGTGCAACTAAAATTGTTCTAGCGCATGGTTGTTTTTGATTCAGACCATCACTGATCTGGTTCTGTATTTTGTGTAGCGCGGTGGTTGTACTGTGTTCTCGCCGGAAGCCATGTTGGTGTGGCGCCAAATTGCAGGATCTTGTCAGCTGAGGCAGCAGATGTGCTTCGACAAGTTTTGCGACCGATGAAAGGATGGATATTGGTCTGTAAGACTCTCCCTTCCTTCAGATTTTCCTGGTTTCAAAATGGGGCTGATTCTGGCCGTTTTCCAGATATTTGGTATCTGTAGAGTATTTAAAGACGTATTAAGTGTAATAGTGAAGAAGTTCAATCCTTTTCGTCCTATGTGTTTAAGCATGATGGCTGAGATGCCGTCGGGTCCTATAGCTTTTGATGGCTTAATTTTCCTTATTGCATTCTCCACCTCTTCTTCGGAAAATATGATATCCTCCAAGTTGTCAGTGTTAAGTTTGCGCATGTGCATCAACACTGATCTGGTCTTTTTCTCGTGTTTACGCTGCTTTTCTGTAAACTGAACGTTAAATTTGTTTGCGCATTTCCTGTGGTTCTCAATTGGGATATCGTCGAAGCAGATTATGCAATTGTTTTTTGGTTGTCGAGGATGAGTTAGGCCCTTTGTTAACGTCGGATCATGTCGTCCTAAAAATACAGAAAAAGTTTAGTTAGAAATAAATTTGACTTACCAAATTTTGGTGCATCCAACGTTGATGTCCTTCCGCTGTTTGTATATATATTGAAATTAGCTGTAAGAACCAAAAAGGTAATTAATAATTATATAGGATTTGATAAAAATTTAAATATTGTTACCTTAGTTTGGTGATGTTGTTATTTGTAATGTCAATCTGACATTTTTTTTCTTTAACTTCAGCTCAGTTCGCGTTTTCACCACTTTTGAGATTTTTGGCGTAATTGTTCCATTAAGGTTTATTGGTGCATTCACTAATTGTTATGTGGTGAAAATGTGTGGCGTTGCTGCAAGCAAAAGTTTCTTTTGTAATATGTATTAATACATTAGTTTTTAGTTTTAGAATCTCTCTTCGTCGTTGTCATTTGTGCAAATGACATTACATTTGTTCTGTTGTTCTCGTTTTGATATGTTTTAATTAAAAATGTAAATGTTTTAGACATAATTTTAATAATTATTGTAAATTTAAATTGGTAAATAAATTGTACTAATCCAGTGAGGAAGTGTTTTTTGTGCAATGTGTTGTGTCCATGTTCCTGCCATGATGATGAAGGGGAGTGAGTTGTCTGTATGGCCGCCATATTGTGCAACACAACATTATTTATCGATTATTCGTATTATTTGTCAGGTGTGATAATTTGGACACGCATTATCTTCGATTACTCGCATTATTGTTGGGCGTGATGATTTGGACACGCATTTTCTTCGATTACTCGTATTGTTATTGAGCGTGATAATTTGGACACGCATTATCTTCGATTACTCGCATTATTATTGGGCGTGATAATTTTGGACACGCATTATCTTCGATTACTCGTATTATTTGACCAGCGTGATAATTTTGGACACGCATTATCGTCGATTACTCGTATTATTTGACCAGCGTGATAATTTTGGACACGCATTATCTTAAATTACTCGCATTATTATTGGGCGTGATAATTTGGACAGGCATTATCTTCGATTACTCCTATTATTATTGCGCGTGATAATATGGACACGCATTATCTTCGATTATCATTATTAGATATTAGGCGTGGTAATTTGGACACGCATTATCATCTATTATATTTGTTATTTGCTAGGCGTGATAATTTGGACACGCAGTTCACCGACTATCGTTACTAGATATTAGGCGTGATAATTTGGACACGCATTCCTATCCATTATATTTGTCATTTGCTGGGCGTGATAATTTGGACCCGCATTATTATCGATTATATTTGTTATTTGCTAGGCTTGATAATTTGGACACGCAATCTCATCGATCATAGTTACCATGAATCAGGCGTGATAATTTGGACACGCACTATTATCGATTATATTTATTATTTGCTAGGCTTGATAATTTGGACACACAGTCTCATCGATCACATTATTCGACTCATTATTCGACTCGACTATTTATTAGGCGTGATAATTTGGACCGTGACCAACTTGTTAATTCGCTTGTTCAGGTCCGGAATTCTGGAGTCGGCAGGATCTGCTTTACGGATGTCATCTCTTTGAGTAGAAAGCACACACGCTTCATGTGAAAAGGCTTTAGCTTTTGAATTCTACCAGCTGGAATGTAGCGAGCTCTAGCCTTATTAAAAATTTCTCTGAATTGTTTTTCTTCAGAGAGGGCGTCAAGTGATAAAACACCCGAATTTAATTTTGGTAAAGTTGTAATGTTTTCCCAGTCAGCTTTGTTAAAATTAATATATGTCTTCGGAATTTATTTGATTTATGGAACGGCTTAAGGTGATTATGATCGGCACGTGGTCTGATCCCCAATGCAATTTCAGTTCTCCATTCTGCAATTGACATTAGTGACATACTGGCATGGGAGATATCTGGAGAAGAGTATGAGTTGTTTGTTACCTTTGTTGGTTGTGGTTCGTTGAGGACTCCAAAATTGGAGCCGTCAATTTGATCAGCAATGCCATAGAACATGGTGCGCTTTCCCATCTCCGAGAATTAGACAGTCTTTGGTATAAAATAAATCTCCTATGGGCGGTTCATAACCTGTATCACAGCTGCTTACTGGTGGATTATAAATATTGACTAGTGTTATTTTCGTATTTCCTTGTTGTTCTAGGTGTTTGTCAGTTCCCGGTACTTCAGGTAGTGTGGTTGTACGGTAAATAACGCTTTCGTGAATGATAAAGGCTAGACCACCACCTTTGTCCTTCCCTCTATCCAGCCTTATAATTTTATAATCACAAATACTATCACTAATCTTAGATCTAACATTTAATTTTGTTTCTGAAACGTGCCTAGAATATTGTTATTGCACATATAGTTTATAATATTGTCGAACTTATTCGTGAGGCCGTTGCAATTTAGTTGCATAATTTTTACATCACTCGGGGTTTCCGGTAGCGTTCATACTTGACAACATGGCGCTATGTAATTCTTGGTCCATTGCTTATGTGTGACAAAACCTGAGCAGTTCTTGAGGTGGCACCATTCCTTGCAAGTATTACACTGAAACGATGTTGTGTTTGCCCTTAAGATGTTTTTACATATTGTACAGTGCCACGTTTTAGTTGGTCTCGGATTTCTTTCAATAGCAGTGAGGTCAGTGACAGCTGCTTCTTTACCAAAAAAATGGAGCGTCGTATTTGCACCTTCCGTCGAAATTGTTGTGATGGTCCTTGATCGGAATTGAGTTCCGAGTGTTTCTTGGACGTAGACCCGTCCATCTTGAGAAGCAGTATGTATTTGTAGTGGTTAGTGGTTGGATAATGATAATTTCAATGAAATCATTCATGAATTTAAATTTAAAAATATATAAACTTGTTCGAATAACAAACTTTTAAAATAGAATATAATTAAAGTAAACTATTCACTTTTTCGTGTCGCTGTTGTTATTTTAATTCTTTTAAATTAATAAAATATTTATACATTATTTTAATATATAAAAATAACAATAATGTACTAAGGCAAAATTAAAATTCTTAAGTGTTTATTTGAATATGTTAAAAATATAAAATTGCGAGGTAACAAAACATCCTACGATTTTTGTTTTAATTTTTATTCAATATAAATTTAATTTATTTATTTTTTTTTGTGGGTGCGTTCTCATTTTTTTTTCATTTAAAAATATTTTTCGTATATTGTGTTTAAGTTGATTTTATAATAAATGAAATATAACGGCAAGCCCAATCATATAGAGTAGATTTTCTATTGACTGTGTTCGAAGTAGATTGTTCTTATGATATTTATTTTTAGGTCAAACTATTACTCAGTACTCGTGGAAATGATAATTGGATTTTGTTATATGTCGAATTTAGGATCACAGAGCTTTTACAAAATTGAACCGTTGGTAATCTGTTAGGGACAATTTCTTTTAGTTCTCCCATTATGTTTTGCTTCAAATTTGTGATACCATGGAGGACTCATTACTCTCATCGTATTGTTTACGGTTTGAAAATTAGATGAAACAGAATTGAAAAGCTGAGCGGCTTCATCAAAAACCTTGTTGTAGTCTTTATTTTCAAAATATGTAGCTAACGAATCAAACAATTTTTTGTCACCGAGAGAGTTAAGAGGGATGACCACTATAACGGTAGAAAAATTGGCATTTTTTTACGGGGATATATGGGGATGGCGTTTTTCTTATATTACTCATTGTATACTCAATTTAGTTTTTATAAATTTTATTGAAAAATATGAAATAGTAATAAATGTATTAGCTCTGTTGTAAAGTCCACCGTCCCATGTATTTCTCGAGAAAGGAGTTTCAAAAAACCAAAATCAAAGTTCAATATAATTTGTATTAATGTAGTTTTCGTTGTACGTATCCGTTTTTATAGTGATTTTTTACAAAATGGTGACCGATTGACATCTTTTTTAAATTTTTCGTTCATATTTTTTGTACACAAGAAGTCGTAAGAAATAGTAAAAATTAAAATGGTCAACTTTTTGACGAGGATAATTAAGGAATATGGGCAAAATGTAGTAACAAAGTTATCTCCTGGGATGGAAAGAGCGAGCTAAAATTGCAAAACCGGCTTCATTCAATAAAATGACTATGAAAGTTTGACCTAAAATTTTACACATATTTTCAAAGGAACAATCTTTAACCTAAAACAAAAATATGGAGGGGCTGAAATCTAACAGCTCTGAGATATCAAGACTTCGGTCTGGGTAAATAATTTTGATATAGTTTTCGGCAAAAAACTTTCACGAGGGCATGGTTTTTAGTTTTGGACAGCGATGTATATCAAACATAACTCTTTGTTAAAGCACAAGTATTTTTTATCTCTGTTTGGAAAATTATTACAAAACTAACACGAAACATCAATACGTTGCCGGAAAAATATAATCAAAATTCCAAAAATATTGTTAAATTAAATAAAAACAAACTTTTTTCAAAATTCCAAAAATTACAATAAAATCAAAAATTAAAAATTTTTCAAAATTCTAAAAATATTCCAAAAATTCTTACAAAATCAAAAATTAAAACTTTTTCCAAAATTCTAAAAATATTGCAAAAATTATTACAAAATCAAAAATACAAACTTTTTCAAAATTACATTTACGTCATAAAAACAGCTACATTTTTTTTCCAAAAAATTGGCTAAAAATTAAATGAAATCATTTTTTGACACACTTGACAACATTTTTTTGACTAACTTATGATGCAATATTCTAGTTTTTGATCTCACATACCAATCCCGACCATCAAGATTTCTCGAAATTCAATGTTCCTACTCGTAATCACTTAAAATGAACGTTTTTTAAGCCAAAAATATGATAATTTACTATTTTTGACACACATAATGATTTTTTTGACACACTTCCGGTACAGTTATCGAACACAGCGTCCTTTCGGACCTGTCCCTTGGGAATACCTATTTTTAGAAAAAAAAATTTTGAAATCTCTCTAGCCGTTTTCCCTGCAGCGTAGGTAATGACGGACGGCAGACAGACGGACATACATTTTTTTTTGCTCTTTTAGAATCAGTAGGTCCTAAAACGTCGAGAAATGCCAAAAATACTTAGGTCTTTCAAACCGAAGTAACTATTTAATTTTGTTTTTTGTTATCCATTACAGTGGCTATCCCCCTTAAATTAGATTTTTGTAATGCTCGATTCACAAAATTAAACTTGGTGAGAACACTTTTCCAGAGGACAAGCATCAAAATGTTTTCGAATCGACATAATTTTTTTATCAACCCGGTTGTCATTGCTTTGTTACAGTCACTGCAGGTTTCCTCAGCAAGGAATGATTTTGAAACATAAAACTTTCAAATAACAAGAATGTAAAGCGTGAACTGATTGGTATCTAGGCGACCATCTCGTTCCAGTTGCTCTCTGTAACATGTATTACTTCGGTCTGAAAGACCTAAGTATTACATTCATGAGCTCAAAGTGAAATTCTTACCCCCACTTTTTTGGCATTTCTCGACGTTTTAGGACCTACTGATTCTAAAAAAGCAAAAAAAAATGTATGTCTGTCTGCCGGCCGTCATTACCTACGCTGCAGGGAAAACCACTGGAGGGATTTCCAAAATGTTTTTTTCTAAAAAATTAAATTAAAATTTTGCTTGAAATGAAATTTTATTATTATTATTGAGAACTATGGCATCATAAGTTTGTCAAAAAAATGTAGACAAGTGTGTCAAAAGAAAGATTTTTATTTATTTTTTTACCCAATTTTTTGGAAAAAAATAAAATAAATAATTTGTATGACGTGAAAATATATTATTATTATAGAGAATTATGGCATTACAAGTTTGTCAAAAAAATAATGTCAAGCGTGTCAAAAAATGATTTCATTAATTTTTTTAGCCAATTTTTTGGGAGAAAAAATGTAGCTTTTTTTATGACGTAAATGTAATTGAAAATGAAATTGGACATGAAAATTTTTGAATTTTTTATAGTTTTTGAAATATTTTTGGAATTTTGAAAAAAGTATTAATTTTTGATTTTGTAATAATTTTTGCAATATTTTTAGAATTTTGGAAAAAGTTTTAATTTTTGATTTTGTAAGAATTTTTGGAATATTTTTAGAATGTTGAAAAAAGTTTGATTTTATTATAATTTTTACAATATTTTTGGAATTTTGAAAGAAATATGAATTTATGATTTTGTAATATTTTCTCGAATCGCTAAATAGAAGGTTTTTGAATAGTTTGCTGAAAATGAAAATGAAATTGGACATGGACATTTTTGAATTTGTTATAGTTTTTGAATATTTTTGGAATTTTGAAAAAGTTTCAATTTTTGATTTTGTAAGAATTTTTAGAATATTTTTAGAATTTCAAAAAATTTTAAATTTTTGATTTTATTATAATTTTTGTAATTTTGGAAAAAGTTTCAATTTTTGATATTGTTATAATTTTTGCAATATTTTCAGAATTTTTGAAAAAAGTTTAATACTAATATTTGATTTTGTAATAATTTTTGGAATATTTTTAGGATTTTGGAAAAAGTTTGATTTTATTTATTTTTTACAATATTTTTGGAATTTTGAAAGAAATATGAATTTGTGATTTTGTAATATTTTCTCGAAACGCTAAATGGAGAGGTTTTTGAGTAGTTTGCTGAGTATAACTAAGAACCATGTCCGCATAAAAGTTTTTTGCCGAAAACTATATCAAAATCCTTAACCCAGACCGAAGTCTTGATATCTCAGAGCTGTGAGATTTCAGCCCCTCTATATTTGGTTATTTAAATATACGATTAATTGTTCTTTTTATTGGTTCCATCGAAAAGCTGAATACTAAACGTTGTCATATGACTGGCCTTTTGTTACGAAGTAGTCTGGTTATCAACGAAGTAGCTGTGTAGTTCTCTGATTTGGAGATACACTACTTTCTCACACGCATCGGATTAGCGCTAACGGAGACTTTCATAATTATTTTCGTTTTTCCTTTAACCATATTTTCTTAAACTCAAACCGTAAGTGCCATCTACAATAGTTTCCGTAAGAAAGAAGATTGTCCTAAAACAGTTATATTTCCCAATATAACTTCTTATATTCAGTTTGTATTCGTTGATCGCTGGGAAGTTATCCTAAATGGGTTGTGCTATATCATTAAAACACAATTGCGCTATGTTCATATATAAATTTTACAATCATTATTCTTCTATAAATTTTGTTGTAGTTTCTAAATTTAATACCCGGTGGTTATAAGAATTCCTTAGTGGATACACTAATAAATGTCATTTCCTATAATCGTTTCATAATAGATGTCTCTGTTCCCTTCCAGTTATAGTACAATAATGAAGACACTTTTAGTACATATTTATCGAATGGGATTGTCCAATAAACAGACTTATTGATTGATTGATTGATTTGTGATGTAAAAACAGTCGCCACTTTTACCTATAAATACGCCTAGCCGAGTACAGAGGGCCTCTTAGTCTCGTGTCACTGATTTATTGGACGAATTTGACGTGTGATTATTATTGTGGTGTTGATTCCATTGTGAAATTTTTTGATCATCATGCGAATGACCTGTGAGTTTAGATCAGCTAAATTTCATGATGATGATTATGAATTGGTTGTAAAGTGTTGTTAAAAGTTCGAAAATTAAAATAAAAAGAAAATCCAAGTCCGTAATTATTCAACTTGTGTGTTAGGAATATAATTCATGTGTAGTGCCACGATTATAAAATGTACGAGGTGTGCCAAGTTGATATGGAAACTTTTTTTTTGTGTGTGTTGTCCCGATATCTAAATCATGCATGACTGTAATCTTCTAATGATAATAATTAGTGAATTTTAAGTAAAGCAATAACTTAATTGTAACAAAAAAGAAGGAAACATGAACTAAAAATGTTAGAAAGATTTACAAAAAAAATATATTCTATGTTATAAATTAGTGAATCAAGTGGATCATGATGATTATTTTAAGTCTTTTATACATGATCTGAAAGAAAATAAAAAGTTTTGGGGAAAGACTAGTTAAGTTAATAAAGTATTATATAACATTAGAATCTAGTGCGAGTAGATTTAAATAAACCGCAATTACAACTGTAGTTATTAAAGACTCATGGTCAATCTATTATAATTATATGTAATTAAATCAATCAATCGAAATTTATTTTTGTTTAAACTGGTGCCTTAGTGTAACCTTGATTCGTCATTAGGATATGCATCGAAACCTATGTATTAACATTTCATTTTTTTTGTGTGTGACCGGGATATAGTTAAATGTTATAGAACAGAAGAACAGATAACCGGTAAATAGTTTAAATTTACATTCCTTATTATCGAGGGTGAAGATAACAACTAGGGGATACGGTCGTACGTCTCGAGCATGATCACGTTCAATTACGACATCAGTGCGTA
The DNA here is from genome assembly GCA_963693315.1 of Diogma glabrata. NCBI lineage: Eukaryota > Metazoa > Arthropoda > Insecta > Diptera > Cylindrotomidae > Diogma > Diogma glabrata. The sequence continues at coordinate 450,614,635 of OY856186.1, read as the reverse complement.
TTATCAACATATAAAACCCACAGTGAGGTCTACCAAATACGACCTTCACCTGTGTAGGATCACCGTTATTATTTGTGTTGCTGTCTCATAACTGCCTTATTGGATCGTAGCATCACCGTCGTTCACACAGATGCAACCTTATTGATTAAATTAAAATCCACCGTTATTGGTGTCACTGCCACACAGTATACAAAGTGAATGCCACCTATATTCGAGCTGCGACCATAGAACTGCCTTTTGGTTTATGGACTCACAGTCATTCCTGCTGGCTCGGCAATATGATTCCAATTTAAAGCAACGTTTATTCGATCTGCCACCTACCTGCCTTCTGTGGTGTGGGAATACAAACGTTCATACAGGTACAACCTCATCACAGTTTTACCTTGAAATACGACCGCCACCTCCGTCGACACTTCATTAAAACCACAGTCATCCGTGCTGCGGATTCATTACCGATTTGTGCTACAACCGATCATATTTCGTGGTTATACATCTATATCTATTTCTATACCACCTTATTTTGGCAAAAGCATCCAGCTGTATTTTGGGACTTATACATTTTAGCGAGCACCATCGTGAGTGGCTAGAGTCAGGATAAGGGAGAGGGGTGGATCTGGACTAACCATAAGGGTGAGCCAACTTTGAATTTTGTTTTATTTTTATGCATGTATGGGTATGGCTGTGTATGTCTTTATGTGTGAGTGCATGTGTGTATAGATATGAGTGATTGTAGGTACGTATGTGTGGGTGAACGAACCTATAATTAAAGCCTTGATTATTGTTCTTTTCCGTAATTAAATCTGCAGGTTACAAAATTAGCGTTGTAGGAACAGACACATAATATTTATATTTTTTTTTCATTTAAATTTCAATTAGTGCATAATTTTATGTGGGTTAGGTATTTCTTAGCCATAATTTGTTGCTGGAAAATATGAATGAAAACAAAAATAATAGCTAATGATTACAAGGTCCCTAATAGCACCAATAATGATAGTATTCTTTGAATTTAACTCAAAATCATTTAATTACGACTAATGATAATTTTTATTATTGATATAGTGGGTGCTGAGTTTGGAAACCATATTTTCTGAAGGTAAAGTTTTAAGAATTATTCACGATTTTCCAATTCAACAATTATCACACAAGAAGACAATAATAAATTTCACCGGTCCGAAATTATTCATACCAATCTCATCATATAGCATTTCAAATAAACAAACTACAGTTAATGTTTATACTTTTCAAGGTAAATATGAAAATTTTCGTAATAAGAGCTGTCGTTATTTACCACCAAATTTCATGATTTCGTTTATTTGTGGATTTCATGAAGCTACGTCTTTGAATGATCGTAACCCATAGTATCTTGGTCTGAAACAAATCCGGAAACAGAATAATATTCCGATGTTTTCATTCCGTATACGACCAATGAAGGAAAACTAGATTTGGAAATACTAGAGAGAGTGGGGTCAACAAACAATTTTGGTTTTGGTATTCTATCAGAAACTAACAAGAATCCGTTTGGTGATTTTCAACCAATAAAAAGAATTTGCGGAAGGAATGGATGATGAAAGAATTTTTTTTATTAATGGCTATATAACTATTGTAATCCTACGTTGAATCGAATTAGTTTAAAGTTTATAGGCTCGAACTTTCTTTGATTACAGATTTATATAGTGATTTATTTTTTTTTTCAGCCATTTTCATTTATATTATATTTCACTTGCAAATTGGGTGTATGAATGTACGTACGTGCGTGCGTGTGTGAGTGGGTGTATGTGTGTGTGGGTGGGTGTGTGAGAGTGTATGAAGTGCGAGCGTGTGTGGTTGTACTAAACTATGGGGCTGGACGTGGTGATCGCGGTTCTTTCAGCTATGCGGGTCGCCAGAGTCTACCTTTTTCACTTGTTTTTTTGATCAATCCGTTCTTGCCAAAATATACGCGTACAACACTGTTATTTGTGATGGAGCAGCAGGATTTCTTTCTCGACCCCATAGGCTGAAGCTAGTTTGTGGCTAAATAAATCTCATCCAGGTGCGCGACCTGCTATGCCACGAAGAAGCGCTTCACTACACTTTACAATTATCAATATTTATTTGATTTTTTTCGTTCAATTTTCATAACGATATCGAAAAGATACTTCGATGTATGACCTCCGATTAAATTGAATGAAATAAATCGTTCACAAATGATATTACTTTTTACATATCGAACACAAAAAGACAACTGGTCTGTATGACTCACATCCTGAGTGGGATCGACACCAAACGAATATCAAGATTCGATGATTTCTAAAACAATTCGATGTTTAATATGTTTTGCCATTGTAAAGATGAATTCTACACAAATTGTCTTGAAAGATACGAAGTTTAGGAAAAACTAAGGTTCTAAAAAATTTCATTTGGCAATGTTACATGAAAAGAGTGTTCCTTTTCCATTATTACCGAAATGTGAAATATGTTCTTCTAAAAAAGCGTCAAATTTAGCTTTTAATAGCTCATTTCAATTCCAAGAAAATGATCCAAATCACGAAAATGATTTCTGTTAATAATAATGATTCTTACGTTAATTCTGATTCATTTTTAATTTTTGTTTTATCAACTTTTTGTGTTTGTTTGTTTTTTGTGCTTTTTTTGATTTTTTTTACAATTCTTAATATTATTTCCCACTTTGTTTAAGAATAATTTGTATTCGATAATAGTCGCGTTACATTGAAGATCAAACTTACTCAAATTTGCTTTGATCTACTCTACCTCGAACAAGTTGTGTAGTTGAAAAGCAGTTTATATTTCGATTTTATTTAGATCGGTTATAAACTTGTTTTTGGTATTTTTAATAATAAAGTTAGATCTAAATATCAGCCCAAATTAAAAAATTTTGATAATAATAAAATTGTGTGGCTTTATTTGAAAATTTTTCAAATTTTCGGCGTTCCATTGGTGATCTACTCAAAAGCTGCTTTGAGCAGCTACTCTGTTCCAAAGGAACGCATGTAATATTTCAGATGCATCACAGTACATATATGCGTTAAGGTTATTGTTTGAGGACACCTTGAAAGCATGAGCTTTTGCAATGTTAGAAACGGTTGGTACAGTGTAAAATCTTTTTGCCAGTTTTCTATGAGTCCTATCATAATCCTTTTTAGAATAGTACAGTATACCTCGAAAACCCCCTTATGCACTAAATTTGGTCTAAAAAGGTTGGTTTTTTGAAATTTGGTCCGCCATCTTAGACCCACCATCTTAAAATGTAGATTTTTAGAAATCTTACTTCAAAATCGTATTCAGCAACCTCGAAAACCCCCCTATACACTAAATTTGGTGTAAAAGGATTGTTTTTTTTATATTCGGTCCGCCATCTTAGATCCGCCATATTGAATACCAAAATTCTACATACGGATTCATGATCAGCGACCCTACAAACCCTTCCCAAACCAATTTTGAGCGATGTTTGGAGGAAAATATTTGATTGTTTTCACAATCTCAGCTATATCAGTTTTTGATCCGCTATCTTGGATCCGCCATGTTGAATTTGACCAGCCTATCATATCAACTTTTTAGAGCCATCCTTTGCCAACAATTTGAGAAACAAAAACAATGATATTGATTGCAAAAATTTTTTTTCACGAACATTTTTATCTGCTGTTACGAAGTAGCCTGGTGATCCACGAAGCAGTTGTATAATTCCCTGATTTATAGATTCACTACTTTCTCAAACGCATTAAGTTTGCATCAGCGGAGACTTTCATAGTTATTCTCGTTTTTACCATATTTTCTTAAACTCAAACCGTAATTGCTATCTACAATAATTTCAGTAAAACAAAGATTGTCCGAAAACAGTTGTGTAATATTAACCAGTGTAATTTCCTTTATTCAATTTGTGATCGTTAGTTGCCGTAGAATTAGCATAGAACACTTGAATAATATCATCGATTCATAGTTCCGCTGTGTTCCTGTATAAATCTTATAATCAGTATTCTGCTATAAATTGGTTGTAGTCTTCAATTTTAATGCCTTTTGGTGATAATATTTCCTTAGTGGATACACTACTGAATGTAGCTTCCTAGAATCATTTCATAATAGATGTCTCTGTTTTTTTAGTGAGGACACTTTTAGTACACATATTCATCGAACGAGATTGTCCTATAAACAAACTTATTTTTGATTTGCGATGTAAAAACAGTCGTGACTTCTGCCTATAAATATGGCTATCCACGCATAGAGGCTCTCTTAGTCGATTTATCTATTCTGATGAGAACGTTTATTTTGACAGGTGGATTGTCAAATGCAATTTATCCGCGGAAACAGGGATAGTTTATTTTTTTGTATTTTTATTTCGAAGTTCTTGCTGTAATTTAATTGAGAGTGGTTTAATCTAATTCCATAAAAGTCACTAGTGTAATTAGTTTTGTGCAATTGCAAAAAAAAAGAAATCCTGTCTCGAATAAGTAAACCAATAGAACATAAATGAAAGATGTTCTTCTGATGGGATTCGAATCGTGGATTTTAGCGGAAAGTTTTGTTTTGCGAATAATTCACAATAAAGACCTATTTGATGGACAATACCTCATCTCAAGGTCTGGTTTAACGAAATAGAGGTAAATTCATGCATATTGTATTTAAAAACGCAAATTTAATGCTAGATTAAAAATAACAAAAAACCGTAAATTATCCTATGTGTCATAGCAAAATTTTAAATTGAAAAATGTGCTGTAATAGAACAGTAAATTATTATATGTGTTATAGTATAAATTTTAAATTGAATAATGTTCAGTAAAGGAACAGTAAATTATTATAGGTGTTATAGTATAAATTTAAATTGAAAAATGTTCAGTAAAAGACAATACAATAATAAAATTATTACATGTGTAATAGTAAAAATTATTATACGTGTCCTAGTTAAAAATTTAAGCTAAAAAACATTCTTTTTGTTAGTATATATTGTCGATTCCTGCTCGTTTAGTAGCAAAAATAATTTAATTACTATATTACGGTTAATAACAAGGAACTGTAAAATAATGCGGGTTGATTAGTAGCAATAAAATTCAAACTTGTTAATAAATTAATAATGGAAATAATTACCTGTATATTGATAAAAACTGTATTGAGACTGTGAATAAAAGAACAAATAATTGTTTGGAACAACAACGCCTTGTTTACTCATAAAACACAAGGGAGGGAAATTAAATTGATTGTTGTGGTTGGTGCTGAGACATAACATTCCTGTAATTAGAACCCTAAATAAACCGCAATTTCTAAGGATCAAAAAAAAAATATACGGCACTACCATTCCTTTGTTTGGCGGAATTCATTTTGGGTCCAGGTCAAATTTATTTTCTTCTACATTGGACATCCACGCTGGTGAAAACTATTCCAAACTTTGGCAATGGAGGTGGTCGAATGAATTGGTGATTTAAAAAGGAGACGAAGAAGAGAGGGATCTAGAATACCTATGAGGTGAGTCATATTTCATTTTTTTTTCTTTAGATATATGAATGATTATGGATGCGTGTATATATGAGTGTGAGTCCGTGGGGATTCAGTTGATGCATGTTTGTGAATCAAGGTCAACATTATACTTCTCAACAACTCTATTTGATGTTGTTATTCAGGGTTGCATACTTTAATAAACGCGCACGTCATCCTTCAGACAGTATGGTACTGATATGGATGGGGTTATACCCATTCACACAAAACATTGCTTACCATAATTTTCAGCCTAAAAGTTCAGAATTACTTTGTTAATGTCATTTTAACTGTTAATGTATAATCGCCTCTGTATTTCACGATATTCCAAACGGAAGCATACAAAAACGAATTGGAATTTCAGATTTGACTTAAACTAACCTCGGCTATAAATTCATTGCCAAGTATCGATATTTTAAACCAACAAAAATAAAAGGAAAGGAAATTTCCAGTTTGTTTTAGCTAAGACGGTAATTCATTTTCCGTTTATAATTATTATATGAATATTTTTTTTTAAATACAACTGTGAAATTTTCAACTATATAAATATCTGTCAGTTTTATGGTTACGTTCTTGTCGCACATTACGACATTTGATGAAAATACATGATATCGAATTACATAATGCTAATAATAGTGGTATGGTACGATTATTAAGGTACAACTCATATACTAAATTATAACGTTTACCTTAACAATGATTATTATGGCAATAATAAATAAATAATAATATATTAGAGCAATGGCTGGATTTCCCCAGGTGAAATCAGATTAACTCCCAAATAATATAAAGTTCCAGAATTTTAAGTTCAAATTATACTAAAACGAGAATCCCAATCCTAGGTACTAAAATTGACCATTGATCACATAAGGAACCAATTGGGATTATCCGTGATCGTACGGTCGCATTTCATTGATTCAGGGTGAGTGTGTATGCGTGTGTGTGAGTGTGTGTGTGTGAGGGTGCGTGAGTATATGCGGTGTGAGAGCGTATAAAGGTGTGGTGTGAATTGGGGGTCGGATGTGGTGATAGTGGTTCTTTCGTGTACGGGGGTCGCCAGAGTCTCAGTCTTTCACTTGCTTTTTCTCATATCCGTTCTTATCATGTTTTCTCGCGTACTATACAGTTATTTGTGCTGAAGTAGCAGGATTTCTTACTCGTTCCCAAAGATTAAAGCTGGTCTGGGGCTATAAATAAATCTCGCTAGGTACGCGACCTGCTATGCCACTTCGTTGTCATTCGACGAAGAAGCGCTTCAATACACTGCAGACTCGAATTTTCTTGGATTTCTAGGCGCAATTGTGAGCCGCTATTTTGGTAAATTTGCTAAATCGCACAACGGGACCAGATAGCAGATTCTAATCAAAATTTTTCCGAAATTCCGAGATCAGGCACATTGCTATAGGTAGATTTTTATATGAAATCTAACTAAAAATACAAAAAATCTTAATTCTAAAACGTTTCAAAAAAATTTAATCTAAGAATTTCAAAATAACTTACAAAAAATACGAACATACAAAAAAATAAACAAATTTATTTTGACCAAAAAAATTAGGGCAGAGTTGTGACTGACAGTTCCAACCCTTCCGAAAAAACCAGGTGGTTATAAAAAAAATTAACAAAAGGGCTTGGTGTTAATTAATAGGTTCTTTTAGTGGTGACAACAGTCTGACAAGTCAACATATATGTCTACCTATGGCTCAGAGAGCTAAATGCTAGCGTTTTCCAATTATGTGCTCGCCTACCAGCCCAATGCCAATTGCCACACCCAAACAACCTGTATTGAGAAATAAAGTTGTTAGTCTGGTGTTGCCCCGGATGTAACAACCGCGGCACGAAGCACAGTGGGATTTTTTGTGCAATAAGTAATTTTTTCGACACATAAAATTTAAAAATGTAATGATGCAGTTTTGTAGAAAATTGATTCAGTATGAAGAATCCATAAATTGTATCCCAAAAAAACGTTTATTTGTCTTTGAAATAATGAAGTAAAGTCACATGTAAATTTTGGTCCAAAATATTAAAAACTGTTTACGCACTTCTATAGTGTTTGTACGTAAGATAACTTTATTGCTCTAATTTAAATAGTGATTATTTTCGAAAATATAGCCTTTTCTGCGTATTTAAAAAAAAATTATAAAGTTCGCTCATATGGTTTAAAAGATATGATAGAATGAAATTTGTTCTATAATGTGCAGTAATTGCAAACTTCCTTGGAAGAAAAAAAAGGTTGCTCGGTCGTGCTAGGTGCTCCCGCTAGAATAAAATGAAAGGTAAGTCTCCATACTATCAATTAAAAAAAAAAAAAGTTTAAATAATCAATAATCTTTTATAAAAGCATAAAATTTGTCTCCAAATTCATGAAATTTTTAATTTTAAAAAATTACAAAAGATGAAAAACGAGATCTACGCAGGTGAAAAAGTCGAAAATTGAACTTCACCATTTTTGATTTTCCTGAAACTTGGCATATAAGTAGTATGGACAAAATAAAAAATAAAACTTATTTTAATATTTTTTTAAAGTGCATAGTTTGAGCATAGGGGGCATCATGCACCCATGCATGAAAAATGAAAATTCTGCCAATCCGATGTAACTTTGAAATTAAATTGCTCAAGAACGGCTATACCGATTTCATCAAACTTTTTTTTGTTTGATAGATGATTGTCGTTTGAAAAAAAAAATTAATTTATTGTTTTTATAATTAATTTTTAAATAAAAATATTAAAAAACTTTTTTAAAGATGGCGCTAGGGTCAAAGATCAATTGGAATTTAATTAATTTTTTTTCTGAAAATAGTTCTATCTTTACTGTAAAATATATCAAATTTACAAAGAGGGTAAAATTCTTGTTCTTGAGATATTTGATTTTAAACATTTTTAGTACGGCTGAAATTCGAATTTTTCTTCATTTTTTCAAACAACTTCCATTAACAAAAAATTTTAAAATCAATTAATTTTTAACTTTTTTTATTTTTTAAATATAGTTCTAACCTTCCTTTAAAATATATCAAATTTGCAAAGAGGCGTTAATTCGTGTTCTTGGGATATTTAATTTTAAAGATTTTTAGTCAGTCTAAAATTCTAATTGTTCATTATTTTTTCGAACAATTTTTATCATCAAAAGATTTTAACCACTGAAGTTCGAGAAAATAATGAACAATTAGAATTTTAATCGTACTAAAAATCTTTTAAATTACAATTAAACAAATTAAACAATTCAACTATTTAATTACTATTTAATTGTTTGTTATTTAATTGTTGTTACATTTTCGCTTTTATTTACAACAACAATAAATCCAAACTAATGCGTATGTCCCTCTCTTGAATATTGAAAAACGCAAAGGCTACTATCATTAAATTTAATTGAATTTCTACTGTGAAAAAAATTATTTTTTTATGATTGGTTTTTGGTTTCTCAATTCTCATTAATATTATAGTTAGAACTTTGATATCTTTCATTGTAGGTCATTTCATTTTTAAAATTTGGGCCAAAAATAAATTTTGGGTGGCCAATTTTGATGAAACTTTATATTTTTCTTAATTGAGCTAACCAAAGGCTCAGAGCAAAATTTCAACATTCTACGAGCACTCCTTATATTTTTTGCCAAACATTGTATGAACAAATCCCACTGTGAAGTACAGACGAGATCATCTACTGACAAGCATTGAAACAATACCTGTCTCGCAGATGTATCTCTGCTATCGTCCACGTACATCACATCCACACAACACCCTAAAAGACTATGCTCTACAGAAAATAAACTAAAATGAAGACCATGGAAAAACATTTATTTGAGCCTAGCATTGTAAAGTTTTTCACTCATTCGAGAACCCAGAGCCAGACGAAACAACACAAGGTGTGTAATGAAGAGCTTTCTCATTGGCGAACCAATGAGAATGGCACAGCAGGATGCGTACCTAGCGTAATTTAACGCCGTAACGACTAATGCTCAGCCATCGTGGATTTGATAGATTTTTACCTGCTGCTTCAACACAAATGCAGAAATGTACGCAATTTACGAAAATATACAGAAATGGGAGAAAAATACAAGTGATTAAAAGGAGACTCTGGCGACCCCTTTTGCGAAACAACCACGATCAGCGCGTCCAACCCACACAATCATTCCCATACGCCCACACACTCACGCTTCATACATGCTAACATTCACCCACACACTCAGACTGCGAAGCAAGACAATTGAGCTCTAAGACCCACAGCAAGTATCACAGATGGTAGTAATCAAACATAGGTTGTATTGTTGCCATCTGATCAATCTGATACAGCTTGTACACCACTGCCATTGCTGATAAACCGAGAATCAACTCTTCGAGCACGGGAGAGCGTCACACGCTATATTGAAAGTCTTTATTAATTATTTCCCTTTTTCTTTATTAATATCGTTTTTAAAAATTTATAAAACCACACGCGATTCCCCCCAAAAAAATATTTACAGCTCAAAAAAAAACTATCATTTGATTGAAGTTGAAAAAAAAACATGTCCAAACCAGTTTGTTTCAATACCTGTAGTTTACAGTTGGTTAATGTACTATAGAATTAATAAACCTAAAACATGACAAGAATTTGTCTTTTTTTTTTGTAATACAGGTTATTTGAGAATGACTTTTGATTTACTTAAAAATATAAATTCATAAATTTAGGTAATATAATAAAAGAAAATGTATTTGGAAAACGAGACGCTACCTCGGAGCAAAAAAAATATTTTGATTAGCATCATTTCCAATTCAGACTACATGCATCTCACTACATGCATCGCCAGCTCACACACACACACACGCATCGACAGGCAAGCCCCCATTCAATCACTTGCACACCCTTTCACACGCATTCACACCTTTATGTAAAAAAATTAAATAAAATAAATCAAGTTCGCTCACCCCATGTTTAAATCCTCCCGGCTTCCAAGACTTACGGCCTTAGCCCTCCATCAGCGACAAATAATCCAACAGGTAAAGTACTACGGTTGAAATTGCATAAATAATACTTGAATGCTGAGGTGCAATTCGGTTGTAATAACACAAGAAGAGTGTATATCAATGTTGAGTTGAACTTCAGTTGTAATCACACCAAAGTTGGATATCAGTTGAAATATGTCAAATATACGGTGGTAACAGCAAAAATGTTATATAAATGTTGAGTTGAAATATATAAAATATACGATAGCAACAGCAAAAATTTGATATAAATGTTGAGTTGCAATAATATACGGTAGTAACAGCAGTACTTTGATACAAATGTTGCGTTGAAATCTGTTTGAAATACAGTACTAACCGCAAAAATTTTACATAAATGTTGCGTTGAAATATGTATAATATACGGTAGTAATAGTAAAACTTGGATACAAAGGTTGCGTTGAAATAATATACAGTAGCCACAGCAAAAATTTGATACAAAATGATGCGGTGTAATAATATACGGTAGTAATAGCACAAATTTTATATTAATGCTGCGTTGAAATTGATTTTTGTTTGTGGAGGTGATCAGCTTGTGAACAATCCTATCCTCAATCCCAATAAGTGATTCGAATTCCAGTGGAAAATATTATTATTATTATTCCAAATTAAAAGCACCAAGTCCAAATCACAAATTTTATTTTTTATTTATTTTAGCTCAAAATCTCAAATGTTTTTTGTTCGATCGTTGAATAAGAAGTGGTCGATGACAGAAAATTTTTGTGACATATTGATCAGTTTTCCCACAAAAAATAAAAATTGTCTGTCATCTGGCACAAATAGGAATTTACGATCTTAAGACAATTTTATTTACATTTTATTTAAATATTTAAATCTTAATTTCTATGTGTGAGATTCTATGTAATTTAAATTTAAAAATATCAAACAAAGAAAACCAGATCAACAAAAAAAGTAATCATTTTTTTTTTGGGAATTATTATGTTTTGATTTTATATAAAGTTAATTGGTTTTTAATTAATTTAATTAATAAGTTTTGTAGATTTAAATTAGTGATAGTTGTGTTGTGAGTAATCATAAAAAGTAGTGAAAAATGTTGCTGAATTGTTTTAAGCTGAAACAACTGAGGGCTACAAATAACAAAGTTCAGATGAGTATTTATTGGATGCATACTCGTATAAGATTGTTTCTTTGTTTTGTTTTATTCTTGTTTCAGCCAAAAGCCTCGACATAAAATTGGATAACATAATTCAAAATTTTAACGCTACCAATTAAATAAATTTAGTATAGGTAACTACATTATAATATAATTATTATTATTATCATTAATCTATTTATTTATATTTACAGAAAATTGTCTTCAATAGTAGTTAGAAGCCGGTGATGTCATCTTGATTAACATACTCCCCCAGTTGACGTGTAATCATTTGCGTCAAAATAAATCGGAAGTTTACAAAGCTTGACGATTGGCCTTTGAAGTGTTCGGTTTTTTTGCAGTTCGTAAGGTTACTATTCTCACTAATCCGGATGAGTCTGGATGTATGTCAATTATTCTTCCTAATGCCCATTGACCAACAGGTAAGTTGTCTTCCTTGACTAATACGATGTCGTCTACTTTGAGATTTTCCTTTGTATTTTGCCATTTATTTCGCTGTTGTAAATTATGAAGATATTCAACTTGAAATTTTTTCCAAAATGATTGAGTTCTTCTTTGGATAAATTGCCATCGCGTTAGCCTTCCATCAGATATGTTCTCATCTATTTCTTTCTCAGGAATTGAATACGAAGAACCACCAATCAAAAAGTGAGCAGGTGTTAACGCTTCTATTGTATCTTCGTCTATTGTTTTATATAGCGGTCTCGAATTAAGTATAGACTCAATTTGACAAACAAGAGTCGACATTTCTTCAAACGTTAAATGACAATTTGATGTATATTTAGTAATATGACCCTTGACTGATTTGACCGCAGCCTCCCATAGACCTCCAAAGTGCGGTGAAGATGGTGGAATCGTATGCCATTCTATTCTTTGAAGAGTGAGATACTGTTCTATTACGTCGTTGAATAATTTTGAGCTGACTAACTGATACATCTCGTTTAGTCTTCTTTTGGCACCAATAAAATTACTACCATTGTCGCTATAAATCTCAGCAGGAACGCCTCTTCTTCCACATAGTCTTCTCAAAGCGGCAATGAATGCTTCAGTAGATAAGTCGCTAACGACTTCGATGTGAATTGCTTTCGTCACCATACATATGAATATTGCTAAGTAGCTCTTTATTAATTTGGCACCCCTTCCCTTTTTGGATGATAAATTTATTGGCCTAGCATAGTCAACTCCACAGCGGCTGAATGGTCTGGCGGGTACCACTCTTGCAGAAGGAAGACTGCCCATCAATTGCTGGCTTGCTTTCGCATTAGCTTTAAAACATGTTAAGCAGCCACGTACATGTTGTCTGGCCGCACTTCTACCACCGATAATCCAAAACTCTTGCCTAGAAAGATGAAAAGTTAAAGAGGGACCGGGATGGAGATTAGCTTGGTGGATCAAGGAATTAATTATTTTGCCAAGGTTATGGGATTTTGGCAAAATTATAGGATATTTCTTTCTTGTTTCGCAGTCTGCATTCTTCAGTCTGCCTCCAACACGTAAAATCCCCTTGTCATCTAGAAAAGGGGCTAAACTCCTTATATAACTCCTTTTTTCAAGAGGTATTTTCTTTTTTAGATTTTTAATGTCATCTGCAAATTCTTTTTGTTGGACGTGTTTAATGATAACATTTCTGGAATTTTCTAGTTCTTTTGTGGTCAAGAATTGGTGAGATATTTTAATTTTATTTTTTTGAAAGTTATGTAAAAATCTTGCGACATAAGCGATTACTCTTACTAACTTATTGTACGAAGAAACCTTTGCTAGTAGTTCGTCCAGAAAATTGTCACCATTATTGACTACTTTTGCAATTGCAAGATTTGTACTGACTCTTTGTTCTTCATACACTGTGTCAGAAGATGGGTCGTGAAATACAGATTTTGATGAATTCGAATCATTTATAGCATCTGGTGAGTTCGATCTCCATTTACGTAGCGGGAAACCTCCAGAAGCTAATATTCTTTCTATTTTTTCTTTTAGATTTCGAGCTTCTTCTATTGTATTGGCTCCGGACAAGAAATCATCTACGTAGAAAGAATTTAGAATATGTGGAACAATATCTGGGTATAAGTGTTCGTTATCCAATGCCACTTGGTTAAGTGCTCGAGTAGCCAAAATGGAGGAACTAGCTAGCCCAAAGGTAACGGTAGTCAGTTGATATTCCTTCAGTTCCTCAGCTGGATTTTCCCTCCATAGTATTCGTTGAAACCTTTGGTGTTCATCTTCAACTAGAACCTGGTTGTACATTTTTTCAATGTCTGCCACCACAGCAATTTTGTTATATCGAAACCTCATTAAGATGTTCCAAAGTGTTGGTTGAACTGTAGGACCAACCATGAGAGTATCATTTAATGAAAATCCTGTAGACGTTTTGGCAGAACCATCAAATACGACTCTAACTTTAGTGGTTTCACTTGATTCTTTTAGAACGGCGTGGTGGGGTAAATAGCAACAATCACTGTCTTCAATTCTATCTTTAGTTTGGCTGACAGTACGAAGATACCCTCTCGAATAGTATTCACGCATTGAGTCAATATAACTTTTCTTTAACAATTCGTGATTTCCATCATAAAGTTTTCTTTCATTGGCAAATAATCTTTTTCTAGCAATTGCAATCGAATCACCCAGAGCTGGAGCTTGATCTTTAAAAGGCAATTTCACTATATACCTACCATCGTTGTTTTTTCGAAAGTTGGATATAAAAACCTTTTCACATTCATTTTCATCAATTGTTTTTTCAGGGCTGGATGTCACTGATTCTATCTCCCAAAATCGTTGTAGAGTTTTGTTGATATCAATTTCTAAATTTAAATTGGTCACAGAAAAATTTGCTTGTAAATGCGTTCCCTTTTTAACATTGTTGGTTTCTGAATTTCCAGCAACTATCCATCCGAATATTGTATTCTGTGCAATAATAGAATTATTTTTGTAGTAACGCTTTCCATCAAGTAACAAGTTGAAAAATTTATCGGCACCAATTAAAATGTCAATATCCCCTGGTTTGTGGAAATCGGCATCGGCCAATGTTATGTCTTGAATAAGTTCTCTGGAATTAATGTTTATTCTATGAGCAGGAACACCAGACGGCAGACGATGAATGATAAGCGCATTGATATCTATGCCACTATTTTTATGCAGGGAAAATAGCTGAAGAGAAATCTCGCCTTTAGTAATTATTTTTCCCCTGCCAATTCCAGAAACTAAAACCTTTGCTTTTCTTCTCGGAAGTTGAAGACGTTGAGCACAAGCTTCTGATATGAATGATGCCTGTGAGCCGCAGTCTAAAAGAACCCGACATCTTTGGTGACGTCCAAAGGCATCTAAAACTAACACAACTGCGGTTGGCAGAATCGACTGAAAGCTAGTCGTGATGGTAGTGCATGCTTGAAGCTGTGATGTAGAAGCTTCTTCTGTTGGTGTTTTAGACTCCATTTCCGTTGGATGCAAAGTAACATGATGTCGTTTATAACAAATGTTACACCTTAATTTCTTTTTACATGTAATCACACGATGATTTGTTGAAAGGCAGTTGTAACAAAGACCTTTCTCTGACGCAAAATTTCTGCGTCCTTGAACTGGTAAGTTTAAAAATTCAGGGCATAAATTCAAATAATGTTCTTTTGAACATCTAATACAAATAACGACATTTGATAATGCATGATGAACTTTCAGTTTATTTAAAATTGCTGTTCCAGGACGATACAGTTTACTCTTTTCTGCGGCTTCCATGCTACCAGCTCTTCTCGTCAAAAAATCTAGAAGTTGTTGCAGTGTCGGAAATTCTTTATCGGTAGTATATTCTCCCCATGCATTTTTGGTAGCATCATCAAGTCTCTCTAGTATCATGTAAATGAGCCATGGATCTCTAGACTCAGCGTTTGATCCTACACGTTTTAATCCCCTTACTACTTCATCGGTGACATCAGCTATTTGATAAAGTAACGACGAGGAAGCTTTGTTAACAGTACGTAATGAAAAGAACTGTTGAATCAAATCTGCCATTATTAATTTTGGTTTGTTATAGCGTTTGACTAATTTATCCCAAGCTTCATCGTAGTTTTCTTCAGTAATTGTCATATTAGATACCAAACGAAGGGCATCATCTTTCAAAAAACTCAATAAATATTTGAATTTATTCACCTTTGAATAACTTTCATTCTCATGAACTGACACAGAAAAACAATCACGAAATGTTGGAAACTTTGAATAGACGCCAGTGAATGGTTCGATCCCTAAACGAGGGAGACGTACTTCTTCGTCCCTTTTTGATAAAGACATATCTTGCATCAATGTTTGTTGGCTGATACTAGTATTTGCTCTTGCAGACACGCTTTCCTTTTCCTCTATTGCTTTCACTGAACGTAAGATACGTTGCTTTGTTTTGTAGAACACCGTTTCAAACTCTTCAATAATCGTTTTTTGTTCTTTCACGAAATCAGTAGAAAATGATTTTTCAAGCGTATTGTATTGTTCCCATTCATCAATTAACATTTGTAAATCTGCTTTAGCATCAGACAATTTCGTTTGATCATTGTACAGCGTCGCTTGCGAATTTAGGGTTTTTATTTGTTTTAACAAACGAGCTATATAACGCACATCTGCCATCTTAAAATTACACAAATTTAATTAAATGCACAAATAATCAAACACTTCTATAATGAAAATTTCTCACACTAAAATTTAAATATGCAAATATTTATTCAATTCAAATATCAATTCAAATAATTAATTATTAAATCCAAAGTAGTTTTATTTTATTTATTGAAATTTCATAAATTGTTTTTATTTTATTATGTATATTTTAATCAATACAAAATAATCCACTTGTTCAAGAAAAGCAAATAAAAATTTTTTACTCACAACTTTCCGCCAAATTGATAATGACGCTCCCTTTTGTTTGTGAATCCTTCCCACGTTGTTTTCCTTGAATATTTTTCTCCTTATTAGCGATCCACGACTCGAAGGACCAATGATTTTTGTTTGTGGAGGTGATCAGCTTGTGAACAATCCTATCCTCAATCCCAATAAGTGATTCGAATTCCAGTGGAAAATATTATTATTATTATTCCAAATTAAAAGCACCAAGTCCAAATCACAAATTTTATTTTTTATTTATTTTAGCTCAAAATCTCAAATGTTTTTTGTTCGATCGTTGAATAAGAAGTGGTCGATGACAGAAAATTTTTGTGACATATTGATCAGTTTTCCCACAAAAATAAAAATTGTCTGTCATCTGGCACAAATAGGAATTTACGATCTTAAGACAATTTTATTTACATTTTATTTAAATATTTAAATCTTAATTTCTATGTGTGAGATTCTATGTAATTTAAATTTAAAAATATCAAACAAAGAAAACCAGATCAACAAAAAAAGTAATCATTTTTTTTTTGGGAATTATTATGTTTTGATTTTATATAAAGTTAATTGGTTTTTAATTAATTTAATTAATAAGTTTTGTAGATTTAAATTAGTGATAGTTGTGTTGTGAGTAATCATAAAAAGTAGTGAAAAATGTTGCTGAATTGTTTTAAGCTGAAACAACTGAGGGCTACAAATAACAAAGTTCAGATGAGTATTTATTGGATGCATACTCGTATAAGATTGTTTCTTTGTTTTGTTTTATTCTTGTTTCAGCCAAAAGCCTCGACATAAAATTGGATAACATAATTCAAAATTTTAACGCTACCAATTAAATAAATTTAGTATAGGTAACTACATTATAATATAATTATTATTATTATCATTAATCTATTTATTTATATTTACAGAAAATTGTCTTCAATAGTAGTTAGAAGCCGGTGATGTCATCTTGATTAACAGAAATACTGTTGCAACACGGTAGTAATAGCATAAAAATTTTGTATTAATGTTGCGTTGAAATACTGTTGTAATACGGTAGAAATAGCATCAAAATTTTGTAGAAAGGATGCTTTGAAATTAATCAGGCAATGGTTGTAACCAATAACCTATTAAGTTCAGTAATTTATCAAATTAGTAATTGTATTTATTATAATTAAATCCTATCTCTTTCGCAAATTTTATTTATAAAATGTTGAGCCCAGCAACGATGGAATGTAATGCGAACCAACAAACAAATTGTATCACTCAACACAAACCCTATCAACCAACATTAATTTTTTTGTATATTAATGAAATTGCATCATTCAAATTGCATAATAACAATTAATTAATTTGAAATATATATAAATATTACTTTTCTTTATTAAACTTTAAATTAACTTCTTGCACAGGCAACAAAAAAATTAAATACATATATTAAGATTCAAAACACATTAAATATTAGTTAAGAAATATATCACCGATAAATTAACAAATTTAAGTATTTGAGAAAACAGAATTGGACGGAATAATAATAATTTTACCAATACACTAAAAATATTTTCTATTTAATATAAAATCACAAGAAACAAGCAATGATATTTACTAACATGTACCGACAACCTTTCTACTAACACGTTTTTAAATTAGCCTAAGAGACGTCACACACGCACAAAATTCCAATAGGAAAAAGAATAGACTAAGAGACACAAAATCGAATAGTCATCTCTTTTATAGCAGTTTTTAATATCGAAAAATTCGACAAAGTGTTTCTGTTGAAAGGAAATTTATATTAATTTATGTTATGTTAATAAATGTTAGTACACTTTCCGTTAAAAAAAAAAACTTTGTTATTTTGTAATACATAACATTGCAAGACGATTTCACGAGATAAGTTATTTCCAACGCATTGGGAAAAGATATTAAAATAGATTAAACGTAGGTTTAACCGACTTTATAATGTTTACGTGTTACGAAACAATAGCTTACAACAGTATTACAGTAAAACTTAGATCCAAAACGGAAAGATAAATTGATAAAAAAATATCCATATAAGAAATCGAATACATAACTAATTGTAGGATAATAATTTTTTTCTACTGCGACGATTGGACAAATGTGCACAGCTGTTTGAGGTTTGAAAACATTTCAGAGCAACTACGGTTAAGGTCCGGAGAATTCAAATTTTGGTAGTACGGTGAAAAAATCTCATGCGTAAAAGATTTTTCATCAAGTATATACACAATATCAATCAACTACATATTTGAATATTTGTTTTCTTGTTGTAATCAGTGAATAACGTGTATTGTCAAACTACGTTAATTTAAATTATTTAAAAAAGAAGCTTTCTTTAATAAACATCAAATTATGGCGTTAAAACCGGAAAAAAATGCTGGTGAAAACGCAGAATGAACTAATATTAGGGTATTGCAAAGTAAAATATTATGATTAATGGTGTTGTTATAAAAAAAAAACCATGTGTAACGGAAACTATATATAACGATAAGCAATAGATTATGGATGAATGGGAAATGATGTGAACTATGCGTGATAGGTAAAATGGTGCGATGCAAGGAAATGGAAATTACCGGAATCTATGACTGTACTACTCTACGTGATCATACTCCAGTCTACATAACAGGTGGAATGGTAATGGCTAAAACGACCAATGACCAACAAGGTCCATCACCTGCTGTTTTGTCATCCCCGACCTTCTCAACAAATGAAAAAACCTTACTTTACTTGGAGTCCGCGGAATCGTAAATCCCGATAAGCATTAGCCTGTAGGGCTAATACTCACTCCTGCGGTAATCACTAACAC
Organism: Diogma glabrata; assembly: GCA_963693315.1. Classification (NCBI taxonomy): domain Eukaryota; kingdom Metazoa; phylum Arthropoda; class Insecta; order Diptera; family Cylindrotomidae; genus Diogma; species Diogma glabrata. The sequence goes on along the minus strand of OY856186.1, from coordinate 450,595,430 downwards.
AAAATTTAACACAATTAACAATTTTAAAAAACACTAATACCGAATAAAAAATTAGTAGTCTCCAAAACAACCTTGTTTGGATCCAAAGACCCAAACACTGTCGCTCTATTTTGTCGCACAATCTTGGTGTAACTTAGAGCCCAGTCCTTTTCTACTGAAATCGGTTCATTTGTTTTATAGTGGTTTCCAAAAATCTGGAATACCATCTTTTGCAAATATCACGAGAATAAATAATGCTATCAAGGCCATTGACCTACCATTTTGTTTGTCATCATGTCCACCATTTATAATGCAGTTTTTGTAAACAATTGCTTTCTTATTTTGTTAGTTTTCAATAAAATGTGAAAAAATTTTTATTTTATTTTCGTAACACAAATACATGAGATCTTTTTAAATATTTGGTATGTAAATGAGGTGCAAACGCATTCGTGTTTACTTGTACATGAACGGTTTCAGTTATTTTCAAACCTAAGGGGGATGTAGATTAAAGAGTTATATAAAGACTCGTTTTTTTTAGCAAGAAATACAGTGCCATCATCAAGGAATATTCCATAACTAAGATTGAGGGCGCTACCGTTGACTGTATAGAGTTTATCGACCATAACCAAAACGATATTACTGTGACCACTGATATCTCACTGCTATTGCCAGTGGTATGTAACCTCTCACGTTACCTCGTATATCAAAAACAAGGACTGCACACGTAGATCAAAAATTACAAATCCACAAAAACTGATTCCTCCATGCGGGCAAATCTTATCGATAAACTCGATCGATCGTAAAAGCGAAAAACGGCTTTACAGTTTTAGAAAAAGTTAAGCCTGTAAACAATTTTCTCTAAGACCCATAACGCGGTTAAAAAAAACTATTTTGGTAAACCTATTTTCATTCATTTCATCACTAATTTTATTTTTATTAGGTTTTTTAATTTAGCTTTTATTCAATTCAATAAAAAAATTCGTAAATCTCATAGTTTTTTTTTTTGTACAACTTCATTCAATTTTGTATTTTATTTTCGTCGCTGATACATAATTTCCGCTCAATAATCTCCCAATAACAACACAAACCATTACCAAAATAAATTTTAAATAAAAATAGGGGCCACTTAGTCCGGAAGTAAAATTAACCAATCTTTAATCAGCGTTTTTTTTTGTTCAGCAGATGGCTTTATTTATTATTTATTTATTTTTTAACAACACCAAACAGAGATAGAAATATATTATTATTATAATAATATTATGTGTGTTATAAATTTATGAAATTATTATAATAAATAGAGGTTTGCCTATTTTTAGTATTTATTCAATTTTCATAAGAAAATTAAAAAAAAAAAGTCTAATGAAAATATGAATGAAATTTTTTGTTGAGAATGTATTGTTGAAAGAATTGATTTCGTTTTTGTTTCTATTTTTGAAACTATTTTAAATTTATTCTGAATTTAAATAATAATTATTATAATTAATTTAGACAAATTTTTACTGCTTTTTTTATGATTCAATTGTAGTCATTGTAGTAAAGATTATTATGGTGTTGTTGTTTTGTTGCTACTACTGTTGTGTTAGCGACTTGTCAACTGTATTTATTATTATTAGTTTTATTAATAATTCAAGTAGTTGTTATATAATAGCAAATAAGAATAATAAAAGAAATAGTAGTAAACACCTTTTCTTTAGTTTGCAGATTAAAAAACCTTGAGAGTTTTATTTAGTTTAAATCAATTTGTAAATATCTATTACATTATTATTCAAGTTAAACGAATTATCCGTTGCGAATGCGAGAGAGTTGTAATGTTTGAGATAAATGATCGTATTACTTTAAACACACAAATTTATCGCAGCTGCTGATATAGTTTGTTTTTCGGTAGTAGACAATCTCCACGTTACTCTACTACATTATTCTCTCTATGTTATTTGAAAACTTACGCCATGTGTCAACGGTAAACAGGGTCAATTTTGAAAGTTAAGATGTTTTCATCAACCATTGTTGAAAATTCCAAAGAAAATTACTAGCAATTGTTTCACAAAATAGTCCAATGATTTTCTATTTCTTCGAAATACATACAATCGAGATATCGTTGTCGAGCAAGGCATTGCTCTGGAGACAATCAACAGTTGTGTTTTAGTGGAATCCGTTCTCGTAATTGTCCAAGCTTCGATGGTTCATGGTAACATCACATCTATGGTAGCGTTTCTCGGGATGGATTTATTAATCCGTTCAATAGTCTTGAAGATAGGACGGCAACGACCTTGCAGTGTGTTATCTATCACCTGTAAAACTGGTTCGAAAATTTGTAGAGCTCTTTTGGTTAAAGCAAAAAGATTTCAAAGCATGTATTCAACATTGCGAAAACCAATAAAAATACTAAGTGTCACAAAACAGAACTATGCCTACAGTCTACAGTTCGCATGCTAAACACAACACAATGAAGCCAATGATTTAGGTAATAAAAGTTTGTCAAGTGGGAAACTTTGTAAAAAGTTAGTTAAAAAGAAAGTAATCTATGTAGCAAAATTATTTAAACTTTGGCTTCCACTACACAGAAAACAATCTTCTTTGGACACGGTTTAATAGAGTTAACTGTTTTGAGGAAATATGTTTGCTACTTGAAACATCGCTACATTCACCCAACATAATGCAAAACAATCTATATTTTGTTAATTTCAAATAACTTGGAAAACACAATTCGTTGAAATGAAATCTTGTAGAGACGCTGCTAATGGTTACTGCACTGGTGAATCGGACACAATCGGTTCGAAATCGTAAAAGAAACGTTCTGCTTATGAGGGTTGGAGATTTTAAAAGACGATACGATTTTTCGATACTTGCCCCGATTTCGCATATCAGCATTTTCCTCACTCGTCGATATTCTAATCGTGATGCTAGAACGAAGACGATTTAAATTAAAGACAATGAACAAGCAATTTGATAAACGCAACATTCATAAACCACTGGTGACATCCCATCAACCATCTTAAAATTAGTAAAAAAATGATAACCGGTTTTCGCAAAGTTAATATATTTTTTCGGTTTCAACGCATCTAACCAAACCTCTAAATCTTCAGTAATACACAGCGTTTTTCTAATTTCACATTTGTTTCGGTAGAAGTAACCCCTGAAACGCTGTTGAACGAGCATATGTTCGGTATTGTCTAAAACGTCATTTGACAATCGGTTTCTGAATCGCCTTTGTAGATTAGTCTTTGCGTCTTAGTTAGATTAGATTAGATTAAAATTGGTTATATTTTGTACTGCGACCAAAATGAACTATTGTATATCTTATCTGATATTGCCTGTACCCTACTCTACTACTCCCTGGTGACTACCCAGTTAGAGCACCTCTTCCAGTCCAGCCTCCTTCAGGAACTTCAGGACATGGAGAGGGTTAGTTTATGCAGGTCATGTCTATCAATGTACCACTCCCCCAGATGAAACCTTATCGTGTAGATCAAGGCTCCACAATCTTTGAGAAGATGGGCTGGGGTCTCTTTTTCCAAAATATAAAATCTACAGTCGTCCCTTTCTACAAGACCCATACCCTGCATGCTAAATCTCAGTATGGTTTCCCTAGCTCCACTCTTAATCTCCAAGAGGAGCGGAACCAGTCCAAACAGCATCTCCATTGACGTGGTAGGACATGTCCTCATTGACCCGTTATGCAGATACAGGCCAGCCTCTGCACCTTTTCCAATTCAGTTTTCCCAACATTAAGTTGGGCTCTTTTGCTCCATGCAACCGCTCCGTAAGTGATGACTGGTCTCACTATCATAGTATACATCCACCTTAGGATACCTGGGCTGCACCCCCATGTTTTACCCGCAAGGTTTTTGCATACCGTTAAAGCTCTTTCGGCGTTTGTTTACCACTGCTTTCATGTGGCTTCTCCACAGGAGTTTGCTATCAAGAATTACTCCTAGATATTTAGTCTCTTGTCCCGATTCAATTACGGAGCCCCTCATTATAATGGGTTTCATGTTAAGTTTTCTTTTCTTGGTGAACGGGACCACCGTGGTTTTGCTCAGATTGAGTTTTAGTCACACAAATGTGCACCAAGTATCTACCAGATTCTGTCCCCTCTGTACTATATCACAAAGTGTTTCTTCGAACTTACCTCTGACAATGTCATTCGTGTACCTCAGATACTTTATGCCCTGGTTACTTAATATAGTTAGGATTTCATCCACCACTAGACTCCGCAGGAGGGGTGATAAGCCCCTCTTACGGACAGCCTCTAGTGGTGCCAAAGCTGAGTTTTCAAAACCCAGCCTTGGTTTCTGCTACTCTAGTTCTCAGCATCTCACACATCCAGTAAATAGTGGTGTTGTTAACCTTTTTCTCACTTAGAGCCTTCCTGACCGCTCCATGTGAGGTGTTATCAAATGCTCCTTCAATGTCCAGGAAGGCACAGACAGCAACTTTTTTGTTGTCCACCGCCTCTCCTAATTCTTTCATCAACGCGAACAGCGTGGTTTCCGATGTTCCGATGAAAGATGTTCAACTAATGGGTCTATGAAACTTCGGCTGAGTGACATCTTTCTTACCTACTTTTGGAATAAATATCACTTTTGCCGTTCTCCATGGTTCTGGAATATGTCCAAGCGCCAGACTGCTCCTGAAGATGGCCAGGAGGTGTAGTAACATTCACTTCTGCCCCCTCTACAGGAGCGGTGGGACTATACCGTCCACTCCTGGTGGCTTGTATGGCTGGAAAGTGCCTATGGCGCACTTAATACGCTCCTCCATAAAAGTGAGGCAGCCACCCTCCAGTCCTCTAGGCATGGTCTTTTAGTATTATTCTTACCCGTGTCATCTGCACACGCGCGTATGTCTCCCGGAAAGTGTGTTTCTAGAAGAAGAGCAGCTTTCTGCTGCTCATTTGTAATGAAGTGCCTCTCATGATGATAATGGGAGTGGCTTAGCAGGAAGCGTACCTAGAAATGTTGTATTGCCGTTCGACTTAGTCTCAATCATCGTGGATAAGAGATATTAATAACCTGCTGCTTCAGCACAAATACGGAAATGTGCGCATTTTTCAAAGTAGATCAGAAATGGAAACAAATACAAGTGTGAAAATGAGACTCTGGCGACCCCCTTCTACGAAAGAACCACGGTCGGCACGTTCAACCCCCTCGTTCACTCACATACGCCCACACACACACACACACACACACATTCACACCCCTAAATCATAAGAATAATAAAAAAAGGAAAAAAAAAACAATCAAATAGACTCACCCATGGTTATATCCTCCTAGCCTCCAAAATCCGGCTGGTTTCAGCCCTCCATCAGCACCGCATATACGTTGATCAAAAATAAGATGTCGCAATTGATAAGAAGAACCGATGAATCAATTCGTAATCAACAGCGTTGAATAAATTGGCAGTTAAAATCGTTGAATAGATTTGTAGTAAAAAGCGTTGACTAAATTTGTAGTCACAAGCGTTGACTAAATGTATAATCAAATGCGTTGAATATAAGTACAATCAAAATCGTTGAACAATTTTGTAATCAAATTTGTTGAATAAATTCGTAGTCAAAAGCGTTGACCAAATTTATAATCAAATGCGTTGAATAACTTTGTAATCAAATTTGTTGGATAGTTTTATAGTCCAACTCGTTGAATAAATTTGTAGTCAAAAGCGTTGACTAAATTTGTAATCAAATGCGTTGAATACAATTGCAATCAAAATCGTCGAACAAGTTTATAATCAAATGCGTTGAATATAAGTACCATCAAAATCGTTGAACAATTTTGTAATCAAATTTGTTGAATAAATTCGTAGTCAAAAGCGTTGACCAAATTTATAATCTAATGCGTTGAATAACTTTGTAATCAAATTTGTTGGATAGTTTTATAGTCCAAATCGTTGAATAAATTTGTAGTCAAAAGCGTTGACCAAATTTATAATCAAATGCGTTGAATAACTTTATAAGCAAAATTGTTGGATAACTTTATAGTCCAAATCGTTGAATAAGTTTGTAGTCAAAAGCGTTGACTAAATTTGTAATCAAATGCGTTGAATAAATTGGTATTTAAAATCGTTGAATCAGTTTGTAATCAAATGCGTTGGATGCAATTGCAATCAAAGTCGTTGAACAATTTTATAATCCAAAATCGTAGAAGAAATTCGTAGTCAAAAGCGTTGACGGAGTTCGTAATCAAATGCGTTGAATCGAGATGTAATCAATATCGTTGAACAATTTTATACGCAAAATTGTTGGTGGAGCTCGTCGTATAGAAACCAAAACTTTCTGATTCAAATGATGGCGGGATGAAGGAGGGTTCGGGTGATGGCAATAGTAACCTTGGTGGCGGCAGATTGTGATAAAATCAAACAAACAAACAAAAAGAAATGTTTTTTACCACTACACAGTCCTTTTTCGCTTGAATCCGTCCCGATCTTACAGGTTAAATTGAAGACCCTTACACGACCCTCTATAACGTGGCAACAAGAATACCATTCATGTGAATCAAACCATGATCTTTATACAGCCTGTCAGGATCATCCGTAGCCTTACGATCAACACTCACAAACAAATATCTTTTTCTTTTCTTTTTCCGGGTATTTTTTTTATCTATTTTCTTTTATTTTTGATTATTATATTAGGTATACAGTTACTTTGCGTAATAATTTATTTAACTATAGTTTACGTAATAATTTTAAAAAAAATGTTTCATAGATGAAACTATCATCTTATATCACAACCAATCGTGTGTTATAAATACCTCTAAACTAGTAGTTCACCACCAGGAAAATGGTGATGTTATCACTAAATTATTATTTTACAACAAAAAAGGCATGTTACAAATATCTTCAAATTGTTATGCACAGTAACGCAGAGGATACTATTATCTTTACATTATTATTTCACAGCCAAGAACGAATGTTACTAAGATTATTATTGCACGACAAACACAAATGTTACTAAAATTATTATTGCACGACAAAGATAAATGTTACTAAAACTATTTTTGCACAACAAAAAAATTGATACTATTATCTTTAAATTATTATTTCACAGCTACGAACAAATGTTACTAAAATTATTATTGCACATCAAGAAAAAAATTGATACTATTATCTTTAAATTATTATTTCACAGCTACGAACAAAGGTTACTAAAATTATTATTGCACGACAAAGATAAATGGTAATAAAACTATTTTTGCACATCGAGAAAAAAATTGATACTATTATCTTTAAATTATTAGTTCACAGCTAAGAACAAATGTTGCAAAAATTATTAATGCTCGACAAAGACAAATGTACTATTATCTTTAAATTATTATTTCACAGCTACGAACAAATGTTACTAAAATTTATTATTGCACGACTAAGATAAATGTTGTTAAAACTATTTTTGCACAACAAAAAAAATTGATACTATTATCTTTAAATTGTTCGGGAGAGGCATCCAGAATAATCCAAACACTTATCCACCATAAAAATTGGTTTTTATCATTTTATCTAATTACGGAAATTGATTATACTGAACCTTTGCGCTTCATCCAAAAAATATCCAGTCTTCCAAGCGACAATGCTTTGTCTTTTTATGTTTAATTCAATCAACTCGAATCCGTGAGTGGTCAGCTTTGGTCATCTACCCAGGGCTTCTAAACAAACGCAGCACTTAGTGTTCACTTACGGCAAGTATCAATTCGGTAATTTAGCACCTGCAATTTAATATCACTTATCATTTATTCACAAGTTAATGAAAAATAACAATGGATGACAGCTTAACCACATGAACAAAAGACGTCAAAACGAAATCAGCTGTGTCATCAGTTTGCAAAAGTAATAGAATTAAGAGATTGAAAAGACTACAGTCGATCCATATATACCAAAAAAAATTCCTTTTCGAAAATCGAAAACCTCGAATATTGGGTTTCAGATGTAAAACAATTAATTCAAATCAAGTGTTAGGAAATTTTTATAGTTATACAAAACTGTTTGGTTTTTCAAAATATTGCGCAAAAACAATTTTACGATACAACTTATTTCCGATATATTAATAACATTTATCATCGAAGTTAGAATGAATCAACTGCAAGTTTAATCGACGTTAAGGAGTTCAGGCATTACAAAACTACAAAAGTCGTACAGTGAAGTTCGGTTTTATATCGGAAAGATTGTTTGAAGTAAATTTTCTTTTTCTCAGGCAAAGAGAAAAAAAGATTGAATGTATAACAAAGCAAGATAATACTTCTTTGCATGTTAATGACTGTAAAAATAAACGCACAGCTGTTGTAAGGTTTTGAAAACTTCGTTGTGTAAGTTACGTTTGATGTTTAGAGAATTCAAATTGAAGTAATAGAGTGAACCAAAGGGAATGGAAATATAGTATGAGTTAATTTTAGTGAATTGCAAAATTAACTAGCAATGTTTATAGAGACAAAATTTAAGGAAAATTTTTACATTCATACAATTTTCGATCAAGATGAAAGTTTACTATAGGTAATGACAACTTTTAATTAATTACAATTTAAAATCAATTAGTGCAAGGAGTTCAACTCTCTTCAAACATGTCCGTCCAGCTAATGAAAATTTAATTAAATTTTAAGAAAAATAAGAAAACGATGAGTTACGGGGACTAAAAGAAATATGACTATTGATGATGAATGGTTGGGAAACTATTATGAGCGGTACCGGTTAATAATAGAAATGACACTTAATGAAACAACGACTATGATATACTATGCTCAGACTATCCATTACACATTTCTCCGTATGTGTACCATCCGGCCTTCTCAACGAAGTTTTAATCTCGACACCGTCTGTCACCAAAGCCTTATACAGCCTAGCCGCTACAGACGCTGCCAAGATACTATCACAAAAGATTCTGAAGCTGCCCCTCTTTGCAGTCCTTATTTCTTTATTGTAGGTGGTAAGCACCCTGGTATACTCTTCTCATTTTCCGGATTGCTTTGCTCTATTGAAAGGTCTCCGTACTTCTGTTCTTAATTTTGACAACCCCTTGCTCCTCCAAAACGCTTCCTTCTGCTCTTTTACCTTAGTAATTGGGCAGCTGGCTTCAAACGCCTTGGTGATTGCCAGGTATACCTCCGTTACAGATTGTTCCAGCGCGGTGTAGTGTTTTGTTGTCCCTCTAACAGCTACTGGTCCCACCTTGTGTTCCTGTGGTTCCGAAATGGGGGTGATTCCTCTTTCGTACTATCCAGTTCAAACAGAATCACTCTATGATCCGACAGGGAGGGTTCGTTTGATACTCTCCAGTTCTTTATGAACTGACCTACTTCGAAACTTTCTACCGTTAAATCTAACACTTCCTGTCTTGCCCTTGCAACAAAGGTGGGTGTGTTACCGACGTTAAACACGCTAAGGTTTTCTTTAATTAAAAATTCTAACAGAAACTAACCTCTTTGGTTTGTATCCGTACTTCCCCATGTCTCGTTCTGAACATTTGCATCACAACCGATGATAAGATGCCACTTCTTTTTGTTGCACCATTCCCCCAGGCCCTGTACCTATGTAGGCGGTATCTGTGTCCTGACACCGTACCTGGCGACGAATGACTCCGAGTGTGATGGTAGTTGATATGGCCACCAAGTCCCTGGTAAGAAAATCTGAAAGACAAATATAATTATTGTTTTTCCTAATCATAATGCACGTTCTGGGTGAGTCTGCATTAGTATCCCATACTACCTTCGCCTCGCTATTGGCAAGGCCTCTCACACTGTTTTTGTGTATCCAGGGTTCCTGTATCAGCGTTATTTCTTCTTCTTTTCTGTATCAGAGTTGTTTCTTGGTGAATGTCCTGGCCACCATAGCTGACGCTGCTATGGCGTAGTGGACATTCACTTTGACCACTATAACGTTTGTAATCCACTTCAAAATTATGCGTATGTTCCATTTAAAAGTTGCACTAAATAATTTATCTTTTTAGTGAGGAGAATTTATATTCAGTCCAAGAGTCCGTTAGTCAGAACCGTCCAATTTTTATATAACAACACTTTGCTCAAATCAAATGGCTGTTATACTCCAATTGTTAGAAGTCACTTATGCTAGGCAAAATGGACTTCGTAGGACTTATATATATGAATAAAAACACTTGTTTATAGTTAGACAAATATATAAATCTGAATTTTATTATTGATAATTTCTTCTATTTATACAAAATCGATATTACTAAAAATTACACATTTAGCAAAAATATTCTTAAAATTAATTGTTTCATAATGTTAAAAATGTGTCACATAATTTTTATATTTTCTTTGTAATTTTAATTGACCGACATATTCAGTTTTTAGTTTAAATTTATTACATCATAAAAATAAATGAAAATTATATTATTTACTTATGCTCAGTAATCATATTTCATTTAATAGTTTTTATGAAATATGAGTTTCGAAAACTTTCTTTCGGTTTAAAATAAATTATGTTTATTTTCACATATGTTTTTTGTTATCGTGTGAAAATGATTTTGCGGTTTGTTTACTTTAGAATATAATGGCAATTTGTTGTTTATTTTATGTGCGGTCATTGTAAGATTTTGTAGGAGTTAAGGGATGATGTGTAGATACATTACACCCTTATTCCTTAAAAAAAAAATTTTTTGCTTTTAATAGAAAAAAAAAGTAAAAAATTTTGTTGATTTACTTTAATATTTTTAATTTAATATATCTTAAATCGACTCTAATTTTCATTGTTTATAATAAATGTCGATTATTATTATTTTCAATCCTCAATGGGTTTATATTTCTTTAATCTATTTTTGTGTATTTTCTTAATTATATTGCCCTTTCTTATCTCTACATTTGTTTCCTTAATATCTATGACCTCATAGGGTCCTGAATAGGGTGCATCGAGTTTCTTTCGATCACCAGCTTTTAACCAGACTAATTCTCCAATTTTCAACTCTATGGGATTTGCGTTTAGATCGTAACATTCTTTACGTTTGATCTTTGCTAGGTGTAGGAGTTCATTTGCTTTAGCGTGTGCTTGCTGTAAGCGATATCTTAATTCTTGAACATAGTCGTCAAGATTGTATACTGGTGCACTAGTTGTAAATTTTTCGTCAGTTGGTAATGTAGCTAATCTACCGAAAATTAGCTCAAAAGGAGAATGGTTTGTATCCGTATGAGGAGTTATATTGTAACAAAATACAAAGTAGGGGATCCATTCTTCCCAGTTATAGTCGTTTGTGAATGCAAGTAAGTATTCATTCAAAACTCTATGATTCCTTTCAATGGAACCAAGGGTTTCGTGGTGATAAGGTGTTGAAGCTACGTGCGAGATTGAAAAGAATGAACATACGTGTTTCATAATCTCATTCACAAATTCAGTGCCCATGTCTGTTTTTAAAATTTTGAAATTACCATATTTCAGAATGAACTTCTCTACTAAGGCTTTCGCTATTGTTCTCGCTTCTTTATTCTCTAAGGGGATAGCTTCTACAAATTTAGTTAATTCACACTGAATGGTTAGTATGTACCTGTTCGTGTTTGTTAGCCTTAATGGACCTACTGTGTCCATTGAAATGATCTCAAAACTAGTCTTTGGAGTCTCAGTTAAGGTTAATTTTTCTTTTACATGTCTAATTTGCTTATTCTTAGTACATAATTCGCATCTACTTATATAATTTTTAACCAGTTTATTTAAATTTTTGAAAATATAACGTTGCTTTATTTTAGCTATTGTTCTTCTAATACCAGCATGACCACCATAATGTTTGGTGTCATGGAATTCTTTTATTATTTCGAGCATTTTATCTTTGTTTTCGATTCTTAACGGCGCGTCATATATTATAATTTTTAACTTCGTTTGCTTATTTATTTTATTTAAATCCGACTGCAGTTCGGTAAATTTTCTTTTAAATTCATTCATATCGATATGAGTAAATACTACATCATTACTCTTGAGCGCTAATTTTTCTATATTCTCTGCATGCATGCTAAATATCAGCTTCTCCAACATAAAATCTAAATTCATACGTGGATTATCACTGTATTGTACTAAAACTTCTTTATCATTAATTGATATATAATTATTATTATCTTTATGCGCTTTATATTTTGATTTACATCCCAGTTTCTCCTTCATAGAACCTAAGTTCTTAAGTGGATTATCGCTGTATGTCTTAAATTCATCATTATTATTATCATTCTGCAAACTTTCATATAATATAAATTTTAAATTCTTTAGATTCCTCACTTCAGATATCGAGGTGCAGTTCCATGCATAAAGTTGGCCACCCTTATCCATCTCTGCGTTGTTATTTATCTCGACGTCTTTTGTTTCCTCTTTCTTCTTCATTGCTCTCGTGACGATATTTACCGTTGTAGGTATCATGGCTTTTAATGTTTCAGAATCAATTTTTATCCTCGATAATGCATCAGCATTAGTGTTGCTTTTTCCTTGTTTATATATAATTTCGAAATCATAGTCTGACAGATCTAACCTTATTCTAGTTAATTTCGATGAAGGATTCTTGTGTGTAAACAGACTGATCAAAGGTCTGTGATCCGTGACTACTTTAAATTTTCTAGCGTAAACATATGGTCTGAAAAAATTGATTGCCCAATGTATAGCAAGCAATTCTTTCTCAATGACCGGTTTATTAATCTCATGTTTGTTCAGTGATCTACTTGCGTATGAAATAGGTAGATCCTTTCCAATCTCACCCTGTGAGAGTACTGCTCCTAGAGCGTAATTCGAAGCGTCGCTTGTTATTACGAATGTTTCATTAAAATCTGGATATTTTAATATAGGTGGGTTGATCAATTTTTCTTTGAGCATTTTGAATGCTTTATTGCATTCATCTGTCCAATCGAATGTTGCATTTTTCTTCGTTAGGTTATTCAGTGGTTTGGCTATTTCCGCGAAGTTGGGAATGAATCTTCTGTAGTAATTACAGAATGCTGTAAATCTCTTTGTTTCATCTGCACTAATCGGTGTTGGATAATTTTTAATCACTTCATACTTCTTTGGGTCCGTTTTTATTCCCTCGTTAGTTATAAGATGTCCCAAATATGTTACTTCAGTTTTAAGGAAATTACATTTCTTTGCGTTTAATTTTAGATTATATTCCCTTAATCTTTCGAATGTTTTGATTAAGTTCATGTTGTGATGTTTCAAACTACATCCAAATATAATAATGTCATCAACATATAAGAACGCCTCAGCCTCTAGACCTGCTAGTGCAATCGTTAGCATACGTTGAAAACTGTTCGTTGAAATTTTTAAACCAAATGGTAATCGTTTAAATTGGAATTGACCTTTATTTGTCGAAAATGATGTTAAGTGTCGTGATTCTTTCTCAAGTTCTATTTGATGGAATGAACTCGTTAAATCTAGTGTCGAAAAATATTTAGCTCTGCCCAGATTGTCAAGGATGTCATCCAATCTTGTTAGCGGGAACTTATCATCCATGATCTTCTTATTTAGTTGTCTAAAGTCGACCACTAACCTGTAGCTTGCTTGATCGTTTGCACTCTTCTTCGGCACTATTAGTAAAGGTGAATTGTAGTTGCTACGTGATACCTCTATCACGTCTTCTCTAATAAGCTTGTTTACTTGCTTATCAATTTCTTCTAAATGCGCTTGCGGTAGCCTATAGTTCTTAATATATACTGGACTATTGTCCACCACTGGAATTTTTTGTTTATAGAAGTTGTTTGTTGATAACTTTTCATCCGAAACGTAAAAAATGTCAGCGTATTGCTTACAAATTTCTAAAATTGATTGTTTTGCTTCGTTATCCAATTCTTCTAAATTTAACTCATCTGAAATCTTTTCAAATCTTTGCTCTAATGTCATACTGCTCTTGATTTTATCCATTCGTAATACATGATAGTTTGTAATTGGTACTATCTTTGCGGCTATATCTTTTATTATGACGTCATGTTCTTTTGTGTTTAAAATTTTGACGTTTGCAGTGCCTTTCGCTGGTACTATGACATTCGCTATAAATACTCCTTCTTGTATTTCCTTATTGAGTATAACGCTGTCCTCTTTTAAATCTATATTGACTGCTTTAATAACTTCACACCTTGCTGGTACGATAAATCCGCTCTCATCTGGTAGTCGTGTATTCATTGGTAATACGACTTCTGCTTCATTAATATCTTTTGAGATTGTATATGTTTCATAATCAATTTTGCAACAATTTCTATGCAGAAAATCTCTGCCTAATATGCCATCCGTCACTATTGGAAATTCTTCGTTAATTAAGTGGAATTCCTGCTCCACATTATTATTATTAATATTCAAAATCGCATTCACTGTTCCTAGTGAATAAGTTTCATTGCTAGTAACGCCCGTAATCTTACATCTTTCATCATTAATATTTATATGCTCTGTTACTTTATTTACTTTGAGCAGAGAAATATCTGCTCCGGTATCAATTAAAAAATTTTTATATCCTTGTGTTATATTCGTGCGAATTTTTATGTAATTAGAATTTGTACTAAGATTTAGCTTAAATATTTTCATTGGGATTTTACAATCATGGAGTCGTCCGTTAACTGGACTTCGGAGACTCCTTCCCAGTTTTCCGCCTGAGTTATATTAACTCTATTACCATTTCTTCTAACATTATTATTATTATTATTATTAAATTGGTTATAGTTTCCATTCTGTTGGAAATTCTTTTTATTAAAATTATTAAAATTTCTATGATTATTTTGAGCAATATTTCTATTTCTATACCCATTTTTATTAAAATTATTATTATTAAAATATTTATTTTGATTATTATAATTATTAAAATTTCTATTATTTTGGTTATTGTAACCATTAAAATTTTTGTTGTTTTGATAGTTCGTATTTCCTGACCTAAAATTTCTACCCATCTGATTTCTAAAATCATCCCTAAAACGTCGCGAATTGAAATGTAGCATGTGCGCGGTTTTAGTTTGCTCTTCTACTTCTGAAGCGTATTGGATCGTTTCCTGTAATGAGCCTAACCTTGCAGCATATACCGTATTCTTTAGCGGTTCATTTAACCCGATTTTATAAGCATTGAGACCCGCTTGCTCATTTAATTTGGTTATAATATCAGTGTGTGCTTCACCCTGCTCTGATACCTGCAGTGAATTCAGCTCCGTAATTAATTGCTCTATTTTATTTCCAAAACTTTCGGCTGACTGATTACCTTGCCTTGATTGAGCTATCTGAGTTTGTAAATTCAGAGATGTGGATCGTTTCTTGAAAATTTTATTGAATAGATCTTTTAGTTCTTGGATTGTCTTCGGTGTTTTAGCAGCTATAAGTTTGGTCTTGGCGTTTGCTGTTAACCTAGTATCTAAGATGAATTTTATCAATTTTTCTTTTTCCTGATTATTATTTAGTGTGTCACTAAAGTGTTGTATCAGGTTCAGAAATATTGGCAATTCATTAGATTTGCCATCGAAAATTGGCACAATTTTCAATGTTTTTTCTATATCGAAAGACATGTTGTCCAAGTTATCACTCTGTAGAGAAATTTCTAAAAGATTTTCAGAATAGTTTTTTAGTTTTTCTTTGAGTTCTTCGTAAACTTCCGTGAATCTACTCTTCAATTTATTGGTTATCTCATCATCTGTATCTAAATTTAGCTTTGTGAATAGGGTTCTAAACTCTGTCCTTAAATTTTTTAATTGAGTAGAACAGTTTAATATGTGTTCATGCGAGAATTCCCTGTTTGGATTCTTTTTTAGATTCGTGAGTGTTCTTTGCAACTCTTTTATAATTTCGTTACCCCTTTTCACTAATTCCATATATCAAAGTGAACTATCAAAACAAATTATAAAGGTGAACTATCAAAACCACATTATCAAAATATTTTATATCAGAAGAAAATTTAAAACAACGTAAAATTTATTTTTAAAATATATATATTTTTTTATTAATAGAAATTTTTTTTTTGTTTATTTAAACTGTATTCCTTATGATCTCTGTTCTAACATTTTTCTTAATACTAGTTTTTATCTTATAGAGTAAAAATAGTATGGCTAATACAACGATTATTACGATTACTATAATTTCGTATTTATTTATTTCGCTAACGCCCGATTGAATGTTGGTTGCGGAACCAGCTCCATTAGATATAAAGACCTCCTCAGTACGGTCTGGTTTTCTCGCGGAATTTCCCATTTAATAATTGTTATTAGCTATATTATTTTTATTTAATTAAAAAATTTTTAGAGATTAAATCGTAACGTTAAATATTTAAAATTGTAATTTAGTTTAATTAAAATGAAAATAAAAAATTTTTTAGGAACATAAAGTATTTAAAATTATTCTTAACTAGTGTTTGAATTTAATGTAAAATTTTATTTTAGTTTAATTTTGCTGACTTCTTAATTTCTTTCTTTTTCTTTATTATTTTATTTTTCTCTATCTTCAGTTCAGCGGCTTTCTTTAAAAATATAATTTTTTGCTCTTCACTCGAAATCACTATCAATCGATGCAAACTGGCAATTTCTTCGTTTAATTTCGCCAGCTGACCTCCTCGTTTTGGCTTGTTGGAAATAAAGCTTGTTTTTTGTTTTTCAATTACAACAGGTTTCCTCAGTTTATACTCTTCAATTGAAATCGGTTGCCTCTTGATGAGCTTAAAAAGTTCCTTCTCGTTCGATTTGGCATAGGTCGCCATATAACGTTTGTAATCCACTTCAAAATTATGCGTATGTTCCATTTAAAAGTTGCACTAAATAATTTATCTTTTTAGTGAGGAGAATTTATATTCAGTCCAAGAGTCCGTTAGTCAGAACCGTCCAATTTTTATATAACAACACTTTGCTCAAATCAAATGGCTGTTATACTCCAATTGTTAGAAGTCACTTATGCTAGGCAAAATGGACTTCGTAGGACTTATATATATGAATAAAAACACTTGTTTATAGTTAGACAAATATATAAATCTGAATTTTATTATTGATAATTTCTTCTATTTATACAAAATCGATATTACTAAAAATTACACATTTAGCAAAAATATTCTTAAAATTAATTGTTTCATAATGTTAAAAATGTGTCACATAATTTTTATATTTTCTTTGTAATTTTAATTGACCGACATATTCAGTTTTTAATTTAAATTTATTACATCATAAAAATAAATGAAAATTATATTATTTACTTATGCTCAGTAATCATATTTCATTTAATAGTTTTTATGAAATATGAGTTTCGAAAACTTTCTTTCGGTTTAAAATAAATTATGTTTATTTTCACATATGTTTTTTGTTATCGTGTGAAAATGATTTTGCGGTTTGTTTACTTTAGAATATAATGGAAATTTGTTGTTTATTTTATGTGCGGTCATTGTAAGATTTTGTAGGAGTTAAGGGATGATGTGTAGATACATTACACCACGCACAATCTTCATGCTGCCTCCATTAGATGTTGTCGGAGAGGGGAATATCTGCCCCTTCATCCATCAACAACCTCTTCTCCTTCTCGGTTCATCCTCGATGCTGGTACAATCCTCTGCAGCAGCATCCTCCAACTCTTCGACAACCATATTTACCACCTCACTGGGTGTCGTTAAGGTTGCGACTGCCCCTTTTTTCTGTGATGGTATATGAGGTGCTTCCCCCGAGATGCCACCTGTCGCTTCTTCCTCCATTCTTTTCGCAACCGCCCTTCTTGGTCCGTGGAAAAAAACTTTGCCAAACCGATAGTTAGTATTCCCTACTTCCCCGATAACGCTGTCTTTGCCCTGTCGCCGATCAGTGCAGTCAGGAGCTGGCCTGTGCCCTCATCCCGATCGCCCTACAGCTTTCAATCCTTGATGAACAAACCGGCGTTTTGCCCTTTTAGCAGCGCGAGATATTCCTCCCTGGTCTGCCCAGCACTCCTTGGGAGAAATACGGTAATCTTGTGAGGAATCGTAATATTATCTCCCAATTTCGTCACAAGTGAATGTTTTGAATTTTACTTCAGGTAAAACAGACACGAGCCACATTACAGTCTGCTCGTCGTCACACTCTACCATCACATAATCAGGTTTGAAATGAATTCCCCAACCCGGATCCTGTGATCAGCACATCCTATTGCTAGATGGTTCACTAACCCTGCCTCGATTAACCCCAGCTCCTCTGCCCTGAGCATTTTCTGGGGATAATCCTCATCCAGGATAGCCACTAGAGCATTCAGTTATTCGACATTTTGAGTTATCCGAATATCGAATAACTTTTTCTATAAATATCCGAATATTCGGTTAGTATTCGAATAGTAAAAGAAGTACTAAGAAATAAAATGAAACAGGTTTAACATACTATGAATAAAATCAAACAGGTTTAACATATTATGCATTTTATTTTATTTATTTTCTTGAAATATGCATTTAAAAAAGAGAAGTGCGTTTAGATGTTTAAATTTTAGGCTACTTCTTATTTCAGATATCACGCCGTAGAGAAACCTCTTTCAGTTTTTGTTGAAGTGGGGCTGATAGTCAATAGAGCATTATTCAAATTGTCTAATTTATCTGTTCTTGTTTTGAACGAGTTTAAATAACAAAAATGTTTTTTTAAACTATTAACCGCGATTTTCATTACCACTGTTACTGTATCTCATGTCCTGGAATCAGTAATTGAGCTAATCGCTGGTTGCAGCTTTTGTTGCAATATATTTACTTTGATTGTTGACTGCAAGTGCGTCATTTATATTACAAGATACTTGCAACCATTACTGTTTTCATCGCTAGGATCTGGTACATCTTTGAAGGCTGAGGAGGCGAGCAAGGAAAGTTTTCACAGCAGTTTTCTTTGCGTAATCAAAATATTCGTTCAATTGTGATATAACTCCAGTGTCAAGAGATAGAAATAAGGTTGTTAAGGTTGTTTTGTTTCTTTTCTGATACATTCATTTTCTGATTTCGTGAAGTAAGATTTTACTTAAATCACTGTTCAGTTCCGCTAAGTTCTTTGACTGCAATATTAAGCCGAGTTTATACGTCAAGCACTTTTTGTAATAAAATTATTTCCCTTAAAATATTGAAATTTCTTAGTTTCGAAGTTTGAAAAAGAAATGAAGGGATGGAAAACCATTATATTTTGGGAGTTAAAAAATATTCGAATATTCGCGTATAAATATTCGAATAACGAATACTTTAAATATACCCAAATTAATCGGATATTCGAATACTCGAATAGTCGGATTTGAATGCTCTAATAGCCACCTTAATCGTCTTAATTACACCAGCATAGCTGGTGCCTGGTCTGAGATGATCTTGCTCTCTGTCCTGACGGGTAGCTATCCTAGGCTTCTTTGCTGCTTTTACCTGCGGTGTCGTATCCTCTCTGGCACGCTTCAGGTTTTCTGCTCTGACGGTTGGGGCCTTAAGTTTCCGTTCCAAAGCCTTCCTTTTAGAGTCCTCCGGAGACATCCCCTCCGCGTGGAACCTTAGATACCCCCACTGGTAGCTGCACCACTTAGTCCCCGCCTCAATTGGTCGTCCAGCCCCCTCCCGGTGTGGCCTATAGGTGGTAGAAGTGGGCCTCTATGCCTGCTGCACCTTTTCCTTTTCTTTGGCATAGTTCTATTGTCTGTCGGCATGGAAGCTTTACTGGCCCCGGCCATAAAACTATCATTTGCCGCTGGTACATTCACATCGGCAGTATGACGAGGAGACTCGCTCCTGCACCTGCCACTTGTACCTGCTTCCCTCGTCAACGCGGTGACGTCTCGCTTTTTATGTTTGTTTGTGTTTTTATTTTTATATTTAGTCCTAGTTATTAAATACTTATAATATTTGTGTATCTGATATACGCTGTAAATAAAAGTTCACACCATCGTATATATATAGCGTTCCACGGTCCAGAACGAAAAAATAATTACTTTGAGATCCAGTCAAACGATACAAAATGATTCGTTTCTCATTCAGAGTCACCAAAACAGCCGCCTTAGCCTTCGTATAAATTGCTAAAAGTCTATTTATAAATAATTTTAACTTTATTTTTCGGATACCTAAATATCATTACATATAAAAAAACAATAAAATCAAACATAAAATAAATAAACTTTATTAGGTAAACATTTTTAAAATTTTTAATTTATTTAAATAAATTAAAATAATGATAGTTTGGTCTCCAAGTTCTTTAAATTAATTTTATAATAATTTATTTAAAATAAATTTAATAATTTTTGCATTAACAATGTTTCAACCATAAATGGTTATTCTCAAACATTTGAAAATATATTTTATAATATTTTCAAATGTTTGAGAATGACCATTTATGGTTGAAACATGTTACAAAATATTATTTAAAAAAAGTTGTTAATGCAAAAATTATTAAATTTATTTTAAATAAATTATTATAAAATTTATTAGGTAGTACACCCCTGATTTTATTTTAAATTAAGCCTTATTTTTATTCTAATAAAACAACATCCATGTGTTCGCTCACAAACACATTTTCTCCTCATTCATAATGGCGGACTTCATTCATAAAAACCTTCAAATATAGTTTTATGTTCTTCCACACGATGGAGCGCCTGCGTTTTTTTTTTCTTTTTGATTCATAAAACATTATCACACATACATTTCAAATATACAAAATTATAAAACCATACATATTTAATATAAAAATTTGAATGAAATACAAAAAAACGATTTCTCAATGAGAATAGGATTCATATATATAAATGTTTTTTTTTATTATGTAGAATGAAAAAGGGGAAATATTAGTTCAATTCTTTACATCTTTCACCCCGTCTCGGTCTATAGTTTAGTAAATTTGTTGAGAGAATTTGAGCAAAATCATATGAGAATTTTATAGAAATATTGTTCGAAAACGACTACGAATTGAAAATTTATCAGTCAGTTGAGTGTCTTCATCTAAGGCGGATGGATAGTAGTATTATAATGTGAATTGAAAAGAAATAAATTATTTTTATATATAATCAAAAAAAACGTTAGTTTTATTGCTAAAAAAAAATACTGTAACATTTATAGTGAAATCCTACTTGTGTTAAATTAAATTAAAAAAAAACAGAAAAATAATTCTAATAACGAACGAACGGTCCGCCGAGCCTTATACTATTATTATTATTAGTTTCGATTAAAAACTTTCATTTAAATATTTTGTTGTTTTTTCATCACACTCCTACTCCAAGAAATAATGAAAAAAAACCAAATTAAATTGATTACAACAAACAACAACTACTTCTTAGATTACATATATTTTTGGAATACAGTGAAATTAACAAAATAATTGTAATAATATAAAAAGAAAAATCAGTGTTTTCATAATAAATTATTTAGTGTAAACAAAAAATAGTTTTTGTTATAAATAAAAAGCAACAAAAAATAAATTGTGTTAAAAATATATGAAAAATTTCTGTGAAAATTTAACAAAAAAATTTGTTATTATTTTGTGATATTTGTGTAAAATAAAAAAGAAAAGTGGAAAAAAATTACAAATAAGTTTTAAAATGTATATCAAAAAAATTTAAGTGAATTTAATAAAAATGTAGAAAAAAAATACAAAATCGAAAGAAAAAAAAATTAAATCTATGCATATACAGTGATAAGTGTGATATAATGATGAAATCAAAAATTTGGATTAAATTTGGAATAATAATAAATAAACAAGATCAACGAAATTATTTGGATTACTATAGGAAATATAATTCCATAATTGCTTTTTGAAGTAAAATGTAAGTTTAAGTTTTTTATTTCTAATTATAAACTATTTTTTATTTATTTAACATAAAAATTCTATGAAATAAATATGTTTTTAAAATAAATTTAAAAAAATTTACTTCCGGTTGATATAATATGATCGTTATATTCCATGTGGTTTTAATTTTGTTTTTTTTTTTTTTTGTAGTTTTTGTTTCGTTCGCACTTTTGTTTGTTTCGTATTAATATTTTTTTTTAAAATTAATGTTGTTGTATATTTGTAATATAAATAGTTTGGGTATGTTATTTAAAACTTAATACAATATTATCACGTGATAAGTTATAGAATGAAGTAAAATAGTTGCACAAATTTGTGTTTTAGTGCAAATGGTTTTAAATGGTGATCAAGAAATAAAATGTTTGAGAGTGGGTGGGAAGGGTTTTGACTCTACTTAAACTAGGGTCAAAACCCCAAAACTAACAATCGAAAGAGATAGTAGCCGCAGTTTTGCTACTAACGACTGAACAGCTGGTAAGATGATAGACAGTAGCGACCGCAATTCAGTTCTTCTCCTCACTTAATGGGAGGCAGACGGTTAATACAGTTTAGAGCTGGTGAACTGTTTAAAAAAATTGATACACCCTTGTAACCATGGATGTTGTTTTATTAATATGGCAACATATGATGAATTAATGAAACGAAAGATTTCCAACTCAACAATTTTCATTTTTGAATTAAGTAATTCAGTAAAAGTGTGTTGAGAAGTATATGGTAAGAGCTACTGAACCTGAATTTGGAGAACTTTAATTTTTTATCTGAAAATTAAAGTTCTCCAAATTAAACTCTACTATTAAATGTACTGCATTACAAACCAATTTCTATAAATTTGTTGACAGTTTACGCTGACCGGTTAAAGTTGAAACGATGGGTTGATGGGAAAATGGATCGTTTCAACAAAAATTAATTAAACATATTAATATGTAATTTGAATTTGACCAAATGATAAAAATTGTGACCGAAAATTAAACCTACATTAACCCATACAAAGCATTGAAAAAATGCTCGAAGCTGTAACACCTTTGGCGCAGCTATTTTTAAATTTAAAATAAACATGTGCAGCATTCTTGTTTATCTGATCATGGTATCATTGTTTAAACAAAACTCAGTTTTCCAGTTAAATTGTAAAGAACCCAGTTCGCCCGATCTCTTGTTTATCACAATAATTTCTTGTCATTTTGTACAGATTTTAACCATCACACCACATTAAAATATACCGGAAATTTTAGCTTTGATTATTTTATAAATAACAAATAAACCAAAAATCAATGTATTTGTTAGATTTTGTTGTATATTTATAAATGTATATATTTTTATCTGTCAAAGGTTCTGTTGAAATATTGATAATTTCTATCTATAAATAATATTATTTTTTCTATAAAAACTTTTTTTATATACAATTTTTTTTTTGTATCAATGCTATAATTTTGTGTGGTGTGGCTAGTACGATAAAAATTATATTAAACTTTTAAAAGTTTCGATTGAAAGAGTAAACGTGCACGTTAACCGCCGGAAAA